>OENM01000003.1:0-31232 GCA_900239745.1 Rotaria magnacalcarata
ATAGACTATCACACCTGGAAAGAAGCCAGCTTCAGCAAGTCCAAGTAAAAAACGAATATTTAATTATTCAAATAGAGACTTAAATAATATGAATACTCATTCAGAGGCAAAAAAGGCTGCCAAAATTGGATGTGCAAAACCTAAGTTTGGAGTTGTCACTGCAATGTCTTTCAATTCAAATCATTGAGGTAACATCTGTGCAAGAGAATACCCAGGCGAAATAAAACGGCCCGTAAACGGCATAAAAACGATGTAAAGCGTTAAAAAACGGCGCCGTTTTCCGTCAGCTCGGAAAACGAAGAGAATAGTGTTAAAAGCGATGGCCGTTTTCTAGGAAAAAAAACGGCCCGTAAAACGAGCTGAAGGATTACGGCGAAATAGGGTGAAAATTAATGCCGTTTTATGCCGTTTTATAGCCGTTTCAGGCCGTTTCCGATGGCCTTTCAGACGGCCGGATGATTCTCCTGGGTAGATACTCGTCCTTTAGTAACTTGGTTTGGTTTGAAAGGGAATAGTTTAAAAGATCGTTTTTTTTTCATAGCAAAGCATGCGTCAACCCGTTGCAACCAATGCCTCTGCAGAGCAATCGTTTCGAAATGAACTACTTTAGCTATAACTCGATCTCCGTCTGAGTATGAATTTACGCCAGTCAAATTTACTTAGGAATGTTTTGCACAAAGTTCAAAGATAAAAAGCTGAATGTTGTAACAGCAATTCTTTTTTTATGATTCTAGCTATTTTATTTCTGACAAGATGTGTATCATAATAGTTGAATATCAAACAAAAAAAAAATGAAATAAATGTTCAAGAAAGAATAACAGAAATGTCAATAATGATTAGTTGCTTGTTGGTGTTGGTCCTGGAGCTGGTCCTGGTGTTGGTCCTGGAGCTGGTCCTGGAGCTGGTCCTTGTGCTGGTGTTTCAAGATAAACTAAATCCTGAATATTTGGTGGTTGCAGTGTATTCAATTTTTCGATAAAATTGCAAAACTTTTTGCCTGAACCCACGCTATCATAACTAAACAGCGAGTTTAACAACGATAGCGTTGAGTAACTGAAAACTTACTAAAGTTCGAAATATAACCATCCATAATGGGTGTTTGATTGAGACAAATCAATTTTAACAATGGAGCCATGTACTTCTGCCAATGTTTGAATTAATTCAGCTACTTCTATGAAATTATCAAGAGTAAATAGAAACAGTAAATCTTCAATCACTCACGTTGCCACTGATCATGGTGCGTATTAATGATTCGACCACGGACTAGACTAGAACTATGTCGAAGTTCCTAAAACGTCATATAGAAGCATTGGTATTGGTTAATGAAGTAGTATTAGAAAGTCGATAGTCATCACAGATCGTGTACCTCATATACAACGACTGAAGATATTCTACGTTATCGAACGAACTAATAGTGCACATCACCAACAGTACTTCTTTTATTTAATAATATCAATCATTTAGCTCACTAGTAGTTACAGTTCAAGATTTGTTATGAGCGAGCATTTAATTTCTGTCCGTAAAAGACTTTTCTACAAGAATATTATTTTTGGCGACCATGAAATTCAGTATGAATTTTCCTAATTAGAAGATAAAACACTTTTAATGAGAAACATGAGTTTCCATGTTCTGATAAGTTAGATATACAGTGAACATCTGCTTAAGCAATAACGAAAAAAATAAAAATCTGAACGTACTTGCTCATTAATACACATGTTTATGTCGAATAGGGAAATTCAGAAATAATATTACCGAACTTAGTTCGTGTACGCTTTATATTGAAGATTAACAACAAAGCTACAATGGCCATCGAACTTCTCCAATGTTATTTATCGAAAGAATGATTGACTCTTTCTTTTTTTAATCCACAAAAAGTGTCGCCACTCACTTCACCACGAAATTGGAAAAAAATATGCCCGCATTGTATTGGAAGAAAATTCAAACAAATTAATCCAATGAAGAAACATGAATCACTCACAGGGTTTCGATTAGAACAGCAATTTTCAGAGAATCAAACGATGAAAAAAAAATGCCATTTTGCATCGTGAGGCGAACATAAGAATTCTCTTTATCATTATTCTTTTTCGCGCGCACACTTAAGTACTTTTGTTCTCTAGTCGTTCTTGGGACATCCTTCTTCTCCTTCCCTCATCATTCATCATTATGTTGTTGTTCTTTTATGAATATGTGAAAGAATAAATCACAACCAACCGAAAACCGTTTAAGTTGCTTTGCCCGTTATTGTTTAGAAATTACTCGTGTCCCTTTGTGTATTTGTCTTCTTTGCAGATCGCGTTCCGAAATACTTTTGTATTATACTCTAAATGTTGGATAGTTTTCTATTAATTTAGACCTGCTTTTCTTACGCTATCAGGTTAGTGCTTTGAAAAAATGTCGTCACTATCGATGACTAATGCTGTCTTCTTGCGTTTTAACCAAAAAATATTTTGCATTAAAATATGATAGCAGTAATAGCATGATTGTTTTAAAACACTTTACTACAGTACATCGAAGTATTTTATTTTCTTAAGCAAAATGCCAGAGTATACTTGTTTCAGGTTCCTATTAAAAATAAAATTATCTCTATATGATATTATCGCTGCAAAAGACTGAAACGGAATATAGCAGCAGGGTGGCCAGATCAAAAATTGAAAAATCAGAAAATGGCAGTTTTTGGCAAATTAGTATATCTTCCGCTAAAATACTGACATCCAAAATTCTGCTGCGCTCCTATTCATTGACTGAAACTTTATTTTCAAAGATATTTCAATAAAACGACAGACAGTATAGTGAATATATCATTTAGCTAGTGCGAATACATCAATAAAAGATACTTAATGTTGAGCTTCTTTTTAAATTTAAAACTCGTTCACAAAAACGAGCAAAACTAAATCAAATACATTCTGCGTAGATTAAGAACTCCGACGAGAAAAAACGCTAAACTCCATCATCTCGGTATTTTTATTTGTATTTCGTATTTTTTGAAATTTGCTCTAGGGAGTTTTTTTAAGATAACATATGCTTATAAAAACCTTCTCAAGAATAATTACCATTCATTTTTATTTTAAGTTAAGGATTATCTGGTTTTACATTACCGGATTAGGATATTCGGACTATAAATGCTTCATATGACCGAAAATCGACCCGAGACCAGAATTCGAACAAGAAATATAAAAGATGATTAATAGAGAAAATCGATGAAACACTATTGATTTATTATAGTAATGGGTTATAATCGTACCTAATTTGAGTGGTAAAACAGCAATCTCAATATGTTCCAAATTCAGAAATTTTCCCAATTTTTCAGAAGAACTGATCACCGTGTACAGCAGCTACATAAAAATAAAGAAAATGTTATTTTTATGATTATATCAAAGAAAACATCATGGAAAGCAAAAAAGAGTAATAGCCTTAGCACACGTGTATAAAAAAGAGCTTTAGTAGATATTTCAAGAAAGAAACAGCGAAGATTTTAGTCTTCAAGTCTTGAAAGCTACTGTTTCGAGCTCGAGATCCACCGATGATACGAAGAGGACATCATTTTTTGCAAATGCTTCATGTTTTTGATGATAATCTTGGTATTGTCTTTTGTTGAGTGAAAGAATGATCGATAATTTCTTACGTAAAACTATATGACAAGGAAGGTACATGATGGCGAGAACAAAGGAGCCGGTTGAAAAATTGGGAAGGTGATTAATGAACAATCGCGTTTAACAAAATTTTAAAATAAGCTAAGTATCCTACATACTTGAGGGGCGTTGGATTGAATTCCATTTTTTCGATAAAAATAACTTCGATACATTTTGCAATACCGATTTCAAAATGAAGAATTTATGTATTTTTTATCTAAAGTAACATAAAGAATGTCGAAAAGAAAGAAAAACAATGAAATGAACTAACAAACACATAGACACGAAAGAATCCATTATCACGAATCATATCCATATAAGATTGGTGCATCGTTTACCACTTGATTTTATTTTCTTTCTCTTTGTTTTAGAAGTAAAATCATATCTAACAGCTCGATACACTATTAAATACTAATATTTTGGTCTAATGGTTTAAAGAAAATTTAACTACATATATGACTTTTTACCTTCGAACAATCAGTTAATATGCTCGATGGCAATGATTATTACCTCTAAAAGTATAACATATACGACTAAACAGACTAACTATAATTGAAATCAGTTTGATAATAAATGAAGTCTTAAAAGAAGTATTTAAAGAATGATTAACAAGAGCAAATCAAACATAATTGCAAGCTAAACAATACCAACTTTGTAAACAACCATCTTTCATACATGTAACAAGAATTTTCCAATCGATAAAACCGCATTGATCTAACAAATCACTGCCTCTTCCATTTTAGTTCATTGTCATTCCGATAGAACATGCTGATTCATATCGTTTTATATGTATCTACTCAGTTTGTCTAAATGCAACAAAAAACTGAAGCACGAGGTCGTCATCCACAAAAACAATAGATAATTCCACGGTAAATCAAATACGTGATACATTAGAATATGTTGATTTCAAAACAATTGCAGAAGTGAATTGTTTATATTGCAGAGAAGAGTCTTGTGAACCACAACATTGCGATCGCGTTCGTGGACCATTAAAAAGCTTCAATGGATCATTAATAAAACATTACTTTAAAAATAAAGATGACTTATTGTTTTATACTATGGAAATGATAAGGAAATAGAAAACACGCAGTAGAGTTCAACAAGGCTGTGGAAAGAAATGTTAGTTATTTTCAATTAATCAACTTTTGTTGTTGAATTCAATGAGGGAAATAAGATGGATAAAATTTCAATTTTAGACCTGTGATATTGTATCTTTTATTACGCTTATTGCGCATTGAAAACCTCGAACAACGATGTTGACCGACGAAAAAAATCTTGATCAAATAATAAGCACAATTCGAGCAGTTCATCAAATGACAATTGATCAAAAATTGATTGATTTAACTGAATATTTGACTGAATTTTTTCAATCTATTCAACCGCAACAATCAAATTTATTTCGTATATTAACATGCCTTCTACATGATTATCAAGATTGTGCAGCATTAAAAATAGAATTTCTCAAAGCAAATTGTTTAGAAACAATTTATCAAAAGTTAAGTGATAATGAAGATAATACAATATCAATTTTAGAATTTATTACTGAACTTTTAAATAATTCTGAAAATGTTCAAGAAAAATTTCTTCAATTTAATGGCTATGAAAAAATTTTTTCTTCACTTCGTTATATACATTCAGTAGCAAACAATTTTATTGATCAATTATTAATTCTTATGATTCAAAAATCACCATTACAAAAAAGTGACCATTCATTAGCATCACTAATGGACTCCTATATTATTTTTATTAATCCACATATTACTGTATCACTTATACATTGGATACCATATTTAATTGATGCATCATTTCAACAATATATTATATCGTCAATAACTAAAATTGTCTTACGTTCATTACAAAATAAAATGATGGCTTGTTCAAACGGGATTATTCTTGCTTTACTTGAAATATTAAATAATACTGATGAAAATTCAAATAAACTCGAAGAAAACGTTTTAGTTGATATTTTTTTCTTATTAGAAAATTTATCTCGATTTTCAATAAGTCCACAAGAAATTCGATATACATGCCAATTGTTTCACCAAAATTCATTATTTAAAAAACAATTATTAGAATTTTTAATAAAATCAGCTAAACATGATGATCCAGATGTACAATGTATTTCATCTTATTTCGATTTACAACAAGCAAATAGTGTAAGAAGAAACTTTGAATCATCTTCTTTTTCTGGTTTAAATTCGAATGCATTTGTTTTTGAACTCTAGGGAATTATTTTGCCTACTATTCGTCGATGGTCATCATTATCAACAGCTCATCATTTTTCATTTCATTGTTGGTTGAAACTTAATCATGAAGTTCATTCATATCCATTTGAAGGACGTCGTCAAATCTATTCGTTCTACTCGGATTCGATGGGTTTAGAATCATTTATACGTAGTTCATCACTATTCGTATCGATAAGCGATCATCGTGAACTTGTTTATATTGAGTTAAATGATTGCAATGATTTAATTGATGGCTGTTGGCATTCGCTAACAATTGTTCATAAAGCACAACGACCATCTTTATTTGGTTCAGCATTTCAAACAGCTCAAATATGTCATTTAACTATTTATATTGATGGTTTAATAAGAAAAGAAATCAAAGATTTTAAATACATACCATTTACAAATGATTCAATTAGTTTAGCCTCAATTGGTTCACCCAGTCAACGTCCAAAATCATCAGTATTAAAAATGAAGACTGAATCGTTATCAACAACAATCGTCAAATCAATGCAACCGTTAAAAGGATTACTTTCATCGAAAACGAAAAATTCGAATAATCGTAAGGAAAGTCATGGACTTTATTCACAAAATGTTATAATTATTGATCCAAATGTTGAAGACACGGTATTTGGTCCATCGACTTGTTTATTTGGACAATTAGCTTGTGTTTGGATCTTAGCTGAAACATTAGATGAAGTTCACGCAAAGCATCTGCATGCTATGGGTAACCAACTAGAATATACAACAAGCTTAGAAACACCGAGACAGCGAGAAAACATTAGACTTCATACTTCTTGTGAAGTCACTATGATTCGTTGCTTATGAGTTCTTATGGACGTATTTTCTTCTTTCTTAATGAACTCTCTTTATTTTAGGTAGTGATTTTTGTCGTCAATCGTATTCATCGGCGTTTCGTGATAATAATTCAAAATCGGAAACTATATTTGATCTTCTTTTAACTCATTCATTGCTCGCTTACCATCCATTAGCATGCAATGGTCACACGTGCATTGATATATCAGGCAGTTCTTCTCAATTAAATGGTCGACTCATCAATGGTTTATGTTTACGTGTTCATCCATTTTCTCAATCAATTCTGAGTATAGGTGGTTGTTCAATACTTTATCCATTGATCGGATTATTCAAAGAAAATGATTATGATGATTCAGAAAATACCTTACCCTCAACTGAACGTAAACATTCGAATGAATCCTCATCGAATATCAATGCACAGTTATATTCTAATCCGATAGCATCAATAATTTATTTGATTCGTTGTATTCTATCATCTTCGTCGGCAAAGATTTTAATTGAACAAATGACCAAACAGCACAATATTGAACTATTAGGAAATTATTCAATAAATATTCCATCGCTTTTTATTGACAAACAATTATTAGTTTCCATTGAACAATTGATTGAATCAAGTCAATGCATAGATTCATCCTATTTATTAACAGATCAATTAATTCAGTATATTTTATTTGATTTTAATTTATGGAATAAATCTACGTTTCATGTACGACTGTTACATTTACAATATTTATCAATAATTATACAATATAATAAAAAATTTAATCGAGAAAACTTTGGTGTGCAGTACTTTTTAGATATTGTTAAACAACATTTTAAGTAATATGAATTTTTGGTTTCATTGAATTGACTAAATTTTATTTTGTTGGAATTTATTTAGAGACGATACAGATGAACAACGACAATTACGTAATTCTATTTATGAAATAGTTAAATATTTTGTTCAAAGTTCTATTCGTATACAAGATTTAAATGCACTTCTCTCTACAATATCAACGTTATCACTATCAAATGATATGCTTACTCATGAATTACTTGATGTTATTCTAGTCTTACTTGAAACATCATCAATAATGACTGAAAGAATAATTGAACTTCTTTGTAAACCCAACATGGCTGAAGGATTATATTCTCTTTTAGTTGTAAATACTTTATCCAATGAAACAAAAGAAGTTGTTTTGAAAATAATGAAATATTTTTGTGAATCTAAACGAGTACCAGAACAAGTACGAGCTCAATTACGATTAGAAACAAATCATATTGGATTTGGTGGTATTATCTCTGGAATGACACAGAGCGAATTAGATTCATCGATGATTCAAGACATTCTTAATTTAATTATTACTTCTAGTATGTTACGATTAGAGAGTGGAAATAGAAATAGGGTATTGTTTTTGTTTTTCGTTTAAGATTCAATGATTGCTATTCATCATCTGAATATTATTTTAACACTTTGTAGTGCTGCATCTTTGAATGTTCGTTGTATAGTTGTGCGTACGGTAAGAAAAGCGCAAAAGCATTAAATTAGTTTAATTTCTTTATTGATATCATTCTTTTAAAACATAGCTAATTACATATTTTATCAATCAACCATCTGCGTGCCAATTCTATGCTAAATGTTATGGATGGCAAGAAACATTAGCTAATTTTTTTGTTAAAACTCGTCGTTCGAGTATAGTACAATTATTACCTGATGAAGTCGTATCCAATAATGTTTCATCGACATACAAAATCAGTCAAGATCTAAATTCAAGTCAAAGTAGTTCCGATCTTGAAAATATCAATGATAAACATATAAACTTGACATCAATACCAATATTTGATATAGAATCAAGTTCAGAGGATCCATCACAAGAGACACATGATCAAAACTTGAATTTATCAGCAGTTGCTAATACAATAATGGACTTAAATTCAAAGTTAACAAATGCATCTTTAGAAAATTCCTTAACATCAAATTGTTTTGATACATCGGCAGCTCTTTTAGATAATAAAGAAGATGAAAATATTGATGTGCACTTATTTTCGAATGAAATAATAATGACACCGCCACAATCAAGTTCTGCAAGTAGAGAAGATCTGCTATTGTTTAAAACAGAGAATTTAAATGGCAGTGTTTCTGAAATGAATTCAAACAACGGTGATTTATCATCATCATTACCACGAATAACTACCATGACAAGTAGGGCACAATTTTATAATTTTGTAATAGAAAAAACCAGGCGTAGATGATTTTGTTCTTTTATACTTAGAAAGTTTCCAGATTGGCTTATTATTGAGGTTTATACCGTCGATTAAGGTCTAGATTAACTTTTCCTGAAATCGAAAAAAATAATGCTTCGTTAATCCTAGAAAATACAGAATTGGTTCGGTTTAATTTATATTTGAGTCTAACAAAAATTTTAGCAAATACCTTTTATAAATTGAATAAACAAAAGTAATGTGTAAATATTTTTCTTTTTTTTTTTAAGGTGTAAGCAGTGCTGAAGATTCAACATTTTATGTTCGCTCATCTGTCAATAGTGATGATGATAGCAATCTTGAAGAAATGTGCGAAACATTAATCTTAGTAATTGTTATGATTATATGGAAAGGACTTGCCGATTGCGATGATGCTGCTTGGGTGGTTTGTATCTTGTTGAAATTCATGTTTCATTTTAATCATTCATTTTTCTTTTAGAATCGCGGTCAAATATTTTCGGCACTTCGTCATCTTCATCGCCAATACGATTTGTATTTACCGTTAGATTATATTGAACGACGTATATTAGAACTAAGTATGGAAGCATGTTTAAATGATCTCAAATTAGATGGAGGTACACAATTTTAATTTATTTTGTTTTTATTTTATCGCTTTTTCCTAAAAAATATAAAAGTAACTCTTAACTATGACCTCATCTAGGTCGCCGTCGTATTAGTTTCAGTAATATACGTAAGTACTCTATATGTATAAATACTGTATCCTATTGTCAGTGTTAATCATTGAATGTTGTCGTTTTCTTTTTTTGTGTTTGTTTTGATTTTTTCTTAAAGAAATTACTTTCAATTTTAGGTGAACAAACACCAGCTTTTGAAATCAACTGTCATGAATTAATGAAACTTATTTATGATTTTCTTTCACAATCATCAGATAATAGTGAAAGAATAACTGAGAATATTGTCAATGGTAATTCTAATTTTGTAATAAAATAAAGCAATTGTTCTATTGATTTTGTTCCAAAGGAATCATTCCAATACTTGATACAATGCTTTTATTTCAAAACGGTCGTATGGATAGTGAATCAATAAGTGTATCGAGATCGTCTGATGGTTATTGGTCAGAAACATATTTAACTGGTCTTCATATTCTTCTTATTTTTCTTACTCATTCGAATGCATCATTTTGTCGGCAAGCATCTATTCGTATTCATTCGTTATTAAATTGTCGTCCGTTAAATGGACGGGAAGAAGCTGCTTATCTTTTATCAAATGTTAACAATATACTTTCAACAATTTCAAATATTGAGGATTCTGAACATTATACATATCTATTATCATTAATGAAAATAATTATGGATAAATCTTTGAATTTATTACAAATCGACTCATTCCTATCGAATATTCCTGGATGTCAAAGAAAATTTACAACATTAGATGATTTACATCAATGTATCTCATCAACGAATCATGAAGATTGGCAAAAATTTATTCAAAATATTACTGAACCGTATGCTGATCATTATCAATCAATGTCTGTAAAACCATTTCAGATGAATATGAAAATTTGGTGGAATCAGTGTCATGAAATGATGAATATAGGCATTCAGAAACGTAATCGACAAATTGAAGTAGAAAAATTTAAATTTCAAGTAAAAACGATACTTTTTTTGAAAATTATTTTTAAATCAAAAGGCATCTCTTTTAGAATCATATTATTCAACCATGGTATCAACGCAGTCATTTCGATGATCAACGTACATTAAAATTAAAGGAACAAAATCGCATTCATCAAATCTATGTTGAGAATGAGCTGAACAATCGAAAGAAATATCTCTATGGTGAACGTGGTCTATATTTAAATGATAAAAATATTCAAGAACGTCACTGGATGTTATCGAATCGTGAGAATGCTCATCGAATGAGATGTAAACTTGTTGAAAGTGATTATTTCAGTAATCATGAAGAGTCAAGTCGCTTACGTGATAACTTAAGTATTATTACAATATATCAAACTCAGCAAAATACTTCGAATAAAACTTTAAAAATCGAACAAAAAAGAAATAGGGTTGATGAACATGAACTTTTCTATGTTTCAAATGAAAGTAAATTATATTTTTTGGAAGAAAAAGAAAATATGTAAGTTTACAAAAAATGAATAATCGATTCGTACTGTTTTTCTTTCGAAAATAGTCTTATTGGAACAAAATGCTCTTTAATAACTTCAACATCCATAGCAGATGGCGAATTTATAATAACAGATAGATTTATATATTTCTTTGATTTAACACTATCAAAATCTTGTCAAAATAATTTCAAATATCCATTATCATGGTTACAAGATATTCTTTTACGTCGATATAATTTACGTCCGACAGCATTAGAATTTTTTCTTATCAATCAAACAAATTTTCTTCTAAATTTTGATAAAAATCTTGCAAATTATGACAAAAAAATATGTCGAAAAATCATTGAAAAATTAATGTCATTCAAATTACCATCAACAACAAGTCTTTTCTCAAGTTTAGGAACAACAATGATACCACCGGAAATTTTAAAACAATCAAAAATAACACAAAAATGGCTTACGCATGAACTATCAAATTTTGATTATTTAATGATGTTGAACACAATTGCCGGGCGAACTTATAATGATTTAAATCAATATCCAATATTTCCATGGGTATTGAAGGATTATACATCACAAGTATTAGATATCAATAATCCAAATGTTTTTCGAGATTTTTCAAAACCAATTGGAATTCAAAATCCAAAACATATTGAAGAAGTTAAATCAAAGTAAGCTTCACTCATACCAAAATTACTTTTGAAGATTAGAAAAACAGTTTCTGTTTTTCTCTTTTAAAGAAATAAAATAAATTTCTTAATTTTTAATAGATACGAATCATTTGATGATCCATCTGGTTTGATAAAAAAATTTCATTATGGTACACATTATTCAAATGCAGCAAGTGTGATGCATTATCTTATTCGTATGGAACCATTTACTACTTTGCATATTCAATTACAAAGTGGAAAGTAAGAAGAAGAATGTTGTTGTACATGGAGATATTTTATTCAATCTTATTTAGATTTGATATAGCAGATCGACAATTTCATTCGTTTCAATCATCATGGACAAATATAATGGATTCACCTAATGATGGAAAAGAATTGATACCGGAATTTTTCTATCTACCCGAATTTCTCGTAAATTCGAATAGATTTGATTTAGGAAAACTTCAATCTAATAATCAAGAATTAAATCATGTTCAACTACCACCATGGGCTCATAATTCACCAGAAGAATTTATTCGTTTACATCGTTTAGCACTCGAATCAGACTATGTATCAGCACATCTTCATGAATGGATTGATCTTATCTTTGGTTATAAACAAAATGGACAAGCAGCTATAGATGCAATTAATGTATTTATGTATTATTCATACGAAAAAGTTTTCGATACTGATACTATCGATGATTGTGTAACACGTGAAGCTATTGCTGGCATGATACAAAATTTTGGACGAATTCCATCTCAATTATTTACTGAACCACATCCACAACGACAAACACGTGAACAAGCAACATTTCATTTACAAGTGCAAGGGCGACCATTGAATTTAATTCAAAATATAAGTCATATAAAAGCATTTTTTGTTGAATTAACAACAACAAATGAAAACCTATCTACTCGCATTATATTTATTTCCTTTCCGAAAAATCCAATTCGATCATTTATGCAACAAGGTGCACCCGATACACTTATAACAATAAATACAAAGGGTGTTATTGGAAATAATGGTATATTGCTTTTATTATTAATTTGTTGTAATATATTTTTTCTATTTTAAATGAACTAGGTTGGCGTTCGTATGATAAATCATCAAATGATATCTTCACATTTGAACGAGATCCAACATTAGAGTTCGAAAAGTAAATATAATCTATTAAGTGCTTATTTACGAGTATTTTGTTTTCTAACTGTTTTTTTTATAGAAATCGACTTACTAAATTTACACCATTTGCATCTTCAGTCAATATAACTTCACATCTTTTTGTTGTTTCTCATGACGGTAGATTTATATTCAGTGGTGGCTATTGGGATTGGTCTTTGTGTATTTATTCTTTGCTTAAATCAAAAATAATCAGTTCCATTGTTCATCATACAGATGTTATAACATGTTTAGCTTTAGATTCAACAGGATATATTCTTGTTACTGGCTCACGAGATACAACTTGTGCTATTTGGTATTTGTCTTCGGATGATAATGGACGTATTATAAATATGAATGATCAAGATGCAACATCAATAATGACACCATCCAGAACACTCTATGGTCACATTTCTGAAATAACATGTGTTTGTATTTCATCTGAACTCGATCTTGTGATTTCGGGTTCACTGGATGGTACTTGTAATATTTATACAATTGAACATGGAATTTATGTACGTACATTACGACCCACTGATGCTAATAATGATCCAATTGTTAATTTAAAACTATCGGATGAACGACATATTGTTGTGCAAACAAAAGATGACGATACAAATTTATTTTTATATTCAATTAATGGTTATCTTGTACGTACAAGAAAATTTCAATATCATGTTGTTGATATGATATTAATTGATCAATATATTATACTTGCTGTTAATCATAATTCAACACCGAAAGAAAATCTAGATGCAGCATCATCAACAGTTGCAAGAATTATTATTAAAGATATGTTCGAGTAAGAATTTTCTACGTATGGTAAAATTCAATTTTTTATTCTTCTTTAAGAATGACTACAATTCGAACCATTCGTTTTCGAACACAGATCAATTGCCTTTGTTTAACAAAAGATCTCAGTCATTTAATTATTTCTGTCAAAGGCGGAAAATTATTTGTACTAACCACTCCAAGAAAGTAGTGCTCAAAAAATCTCATGTAAAGACTTGAATATGAACTAAAAACTTATTTTTATTTATCCGTATAAAACACGAAAAAACGAAATATCGTTCATAACAGTGATTATTCTGGTTTCTTTTATTTCTTATGTCAGATTCAGTAATCGCTTATCTTGTCATTGTGAATTCTCTTTATTTTCTAACTAATATATATTCTCCTTTTGTTTTTAATTATCGTTTAAACTCATTTTATTTTTCTCAATTTTGACTCAGTTGCTTGTTTATGATCAAGTTTTCTTTTAGCTCCAGATTTTTGTGATAATTTTTGTTGTTTGCTTCTTTTAATTTTATGTCCGGTTCATTAATTTATTTATTTTAATTTTTATCGCTATCTTTATATATTTGTGCACTTTATCTTGTTTAATACGCACATTAGTCCAGTAACATGTGAATCATAAGAAAATTTATTTCAATTCTCTTGTTATAATAAAAAATAAAACAGAAATGAATAGTGATAATTTTAATTTCTATTAATAATTAACAATAGTAAAAAATAAGTTTACAGAAGAGTTTCCTTTATATGCTAGTTAATAAAGTAAGAACTATATCTCTCTGAAATATACCATATTATGATGATAGAAATTGTTTTTTAATTTTTACTACGAAAGTTTTATAAACAGTTTTTGGTTCTTAAAGTGTCGTACTTTGTTCTGTGTGTTGTTGTTCACTGGGAAATAACTCGTTGCTATTGCTTGAGATAGTTGGATGTCGTATATTTTTATGTGGTTCCCCTCGATAATGTCGATCGAAACGAAGAATCATAATAATCACGGCTGTGAAACACATTGATATAGACAAAGAGAGAATACCAAGAAAAAATGATCCTGTACGATCTTTGAAGACACCTAAAATAATAGGTCCAACAGCACCACCAAGATTACCAATTGAATTAATGAAACCAATAGAACCAGCAGCAGCTGATTCACTTAAAAATAAACTTGGTAGTGACCAAAATGCTGGTAGATAAGCTTTCGTGCCGATCGATGTGGCTGTAAAAAGAATAATCATTGTAGTTAATGGTTGATGACGAATTAATGTCAGACCAAGCCCGATTGCACCGATCAAAATAGGTATAGCAGCGTGAAAACGTCTTTCTTTCGTTCGATCTGAAGTATACCCAATTAGTAACATTCCAAAAAGAGCACCCAATGGTGGGATCATTAAAATCCATGTCAGCAGACGATCACTTGGATGGTACCAATCGCGAAGAATAGTTGGTAAAAAGAGTTCCACACCATAATTACCAGTTACAATAAAAAAATATGCTAAAGCAAGAAGGAGCACTTTAACGTGGCGTAGTGCTTGAAATAGTGTTAGATGTCCACCAGCATTTTTTCGACGTGCTAATTCTTGCGCGAGTTCTGTTTCAAGTACTTCACGTTCTTCACTACTCAACCATTTCGCATCTTTCGGTCGATCTGTTAGAAAAATTAGAACAATAATCCCAAGTATAACTGATGGTATACCCCAAATAATATACATCCATTGCCAACCTTTTAATTTAAATAATGTTCTGTAGTAGATACCATTTTCAATGGTACCCATTCGAAGAATATAGTAGGATATTTTCGGACTTATGAACTGAGCAATCGGTGTAGCAATGAGAAATAGAGATAATGCTCGTGCTCTTGCTTGTGACGGAAACCAATGTGTTAAATAGACTATCACACCTGGAAAGAAGCCAGCTTCAGCAAGTCCAAGTAAAAAACGAATTATATAAAAATGCCATGGCTTTGTGACGACTGATGTCAATGAAGCTAAAATACCCCAACTAATCATGATACGACAAATCCATTTACGTGCACTCCATTTTTCCACAATTAATGTACCAGGAATCTCGAGAAGTAAATAGCCAATAAAAAAGGCTGCCTGACCAAGACCAAATATTGTTTCTGTTCGGTAACGAAAAGATGGTAAATCATCGATCATTTTAAGTTTGGCCAATGAAACATTGTTACGATCAACGTATGCAATGATATATGATAGAAAGAGAATTGGTAATAAACGCCAATATGCTTTAATTATGACTGACTGAAGTAAAGACGACATTGAAGGAGAGACCTTTGCCTATTTAAAACTGAAATAGTAAAAACTTTAAAGAGTCAATTCTCATCTTACTATATCAATGTAACTGGAGCCGAAAGGTTATCTTCTAATATAGAAAAGCACAGCACCTTTGTTTTGGTATATGTAAATCAGTGAATGTCATCGATAATCTATTCGATTCAATTCGATTGACATCATTCAACTTTGTTCGTTATTAACACATATATTTACTGAGTATTCAGTCATTGGATACTAGCAACACATCGTTTGATCGTGTCAACGACCAATATGAATCTTAGAAAATAGGTGTGAATGTGTGTTTGGATATAAGATATAGAAAAATATCTCGCGAAAACGAATTAATTGACCCATGAAACACTAAAGCAGATCAATATAATGTGATCTAGTTTATGTTATTTAAAATGGAGAATTCAAAATTTCTCAAATGGACACCTAAGAACAATGATGGAGTTATTGTAGCCGACAGAAGCGGTTATGGTATTCAGCCGATTCAGTTCAAAGAAATCTTTAGTCTATATCTCCAATATAATGTAAAAGATATCGTCCAGCAAGATTCAAATAAAAATATTCTATGCGGTATGATTAAATGATGATATCAAAAGTGAGTAGTTAAAAACAGGCAATCCTCATATATACGGTATCCAAATGGACTATTCCTGATGATTGAACAAAATGAATGTTTGCTGATCATGAATAGTTTCGACAATTAGATCCGTATGGAACGCTCCAATTGATGTCGATGAACAATTAAACTATATATATATATATATTGATGTGCTGACTATTGCAAAGAAGAGTCTCGTTCTTATTTAATAACAAATAGTCGTGATGATCTTTATTATTAATTTAAAATGCTTGGCTTATGAAACAATCGATTTATTTTAATTATATTTTTCAAACTTAGCTGGATCATTTTATGGTTTTGATCAAACATCTCAAAGCTATGAAGCACAAGATGGAGTTGATCTTAACATTGAACTAGATGAAGCTGCAAGAATTTGCAAGTTATTTAGTCAGCTCTCTTAAAATATATATATATATATTATTTTGGAAATAAATGATGATTTCGTAATTCGTTATGTTGATAGTCAAAATCGATGACATCAAGTTATAGTCTCTCCGAGAACAATAATAAAGCTATCTTTCTATATTTATATTTTTCTCATTGTATCAATTCTATATTTATTTGCAATTAGTATATTTTAGTTAGTATCTGTTTTGTTTTGCTTCTGCACATTCCATATTTTACTATTACAGTTATTGTGATCTTTATATGCTAATTTATTATTCATTTATTGCGAATAAATGTAAATGTTAGTGACAATAGAATTTTCTTTCATTAAACTCATTGAATATATTCTACCAATAGAAAACAAAGCTAAACAAATACAAGCAACAACATTAAAATTCAAAGATAAAACTCATAAATGAAATCCATTTTATTTTACAAAACCAGTTTTTCTTGTTTATTTTCCTTTGAAAAAAGTTGTGATCTAACACGAATTGAATTTTTCATAGCAGAAAACCATTAAAAATCAATCTATAAATTTATTCAGATTTGCAATCTAATCAATTATCTATAAAAAAAAGAATAGACGTAATTTCAAGTAATTTATATTAATTTAAATATTTCAAGTAAAGATCTATCTCATTCAATTGATTATATAATTCAAAAGGATATTAAATAGCTATTCATTTCTCATAGAAATATTCTTATTGATAAAAATAAAATATTTCCAGAGTTCAATCGCAAGTTGTTTTCTTTTTTGGTCGTAACAGAAACATGAATAAGTAGGCTAAAATATTGATTAGATGAAATTAAAGATATTCTATCTTTTTATGAATTAAATATTATATTGAATGATATTCTTTTGGTGCATTGTTTCATACAAAGACTTTTCTTCCTAAAAAGATAGTTGTTGAATCTACCAATGCATAGATTTAGAAAATCTTCAACTTCTATAAATTAAATACAATAAATATCCGAAGAGCAAATTTATGAGAATGACGTCAATCCAATGAACGATTTTTGGAAAAAATCACCTGTCCTGAGTTGAAACTGAATCTCAGAAGAAATCAATTCACTTAACATTCATTAATGATAACATAATGAAACCAAAAAATATTTTCGAAATTCAAGCTGAACACTTCTAGTAATCTCAAAATTCGAAAGAGAAAACAATTAAAGAGCAACGAGATGAAAACAAATTATGAAAATATGGATTTCTCGTGATGTCTTGCTTCGTCTACCGTTACCGTTCGTAGTTTTATTTTCATATACTGTAGTCTTGTTTAATATTTTGTAATCTTTCGAAAGATTGAAGTTTTAATCATTATTCTGTAGAAATCTACTGGTGTAATTTGTTTGGAATATGTCAACATACATGTGTCAATTTTATTTTATTTACGAACTAAATTCAGTACGAAAGTTCTATTAATGATTATCGAAAAGTTGAGCATTCTTCCAACGAACCAGCTCTAGCAAAGTCTCAAGTTCGCTCATTTTAGGATGACCCAAAGGATAAGTATGCTGACCAATTTTTACAGCCTTTTCGACTTCTTCAAGTGCTTCTTGATATTGTCCGAGTTTATCTAAACAAACAGAAATATTATTGTGAGCAATGGCAAGTTGAAAATGATTTGTTGGATAAGATTTTTGAGTAATGTTCAATAATGCTTTCGCTTGTTCGAGTGCTTTATGATAATCGCCCATTGAACAATAAGCATCAAATAAATGTTTGCGCGTTTTAGTCAAATCAGGATGGACAGCTGGAAGTACGTGGAGTTGAATCTTCAAAGCATTCTTTAGATTCTGACGTGCTTCTTCGAAATTGCTAAGTTGACATAGTAGATCGCCAATGCTCATATAGCACAAAGCCATTTGTTCTTGATTGGGTGTAGAAGATTTCAATTGTATGTTCAGTGCACATCGATATTGTTCCATCGCTGAATCAAATATATTCATTTTTTTGAATAGAGACGCAAGATTGACATAAGTCAATGCCAACTGGGAATCACTGTCAGTCGGAGGAGTCAATTTGATGCAGAGTGACTTTTGATAATGTTTCAGTGAACCTTTCCAATCATTCTTTTCGTAACAGATGCGTCCAAGGTTATCTTCAATAAAAGCAAGTTCATTTTTACATTTGTGTGACGATTCACTATGGGCAAGTTCGAAAATATATTCGGCTTTGTTGTATTCATGCATATTTAACATAAATGATCCCAAATAAAGCATAGAATTGAAGCCTTGAATTTCGGTTTGTATGAAGTGAGTTAGTGAACGTAAATGAGGATCATTATCACTGATCAATGCTAATCGAATGTTCCATATACGATTATTCATGTATTCGACATCTTGAATTCGAAATATTGAATGCAACGAAAAGAGAATATCGGTTCCAGTAGGAAAATAGCCAATTCCATCTAGAGATATGAATGGTGTCGATCGAATAGATGGATCTATATGAATTTCAAAGATAACAGCAACAATATTGTCTCTATTGAGTGAGTGTTGAGCAAAGTGAAGTGAAATATCACGACTGCTATTGACCAAGAAGAAATTATTAAAAGACAATGTGCCATGAATGTTTGTTTTTAACACTTCGAATTGTTCGTTGAATAATCTGCATAAATGATATTGCTGCGAATAAAACATTCGTGATAGCAAAAATACTTACCCTTGTCCTCGGTACAAAACACGAAATGCACTGGTCGACATGGTGGAATGCACTTGCTCGATTTGTTGATGTAAATCTCGAAGGAAAAACTTCATTTTGAATAAAATATTGATGTCTTGCATTCGCATAGCTTTGTCAAGCATTTTGGATAGAAAACATTCTCTTGTATACCACCATACTGGCGAATGATTTTGATAATGTTGATCAAATTCATTGATAATCTTCAATTCTCCATTATTGTTAGCATATTTTTCTCGACAAAACTCAATAAAATGTCGTTTTAATTGAACATTATCATTAAGTTCGAGCATGATATTTTTGAATAAATGTGAAAAGATGAAAGAACAATCAAGAGTATTTAGATCTTTGAATGATATTAAAGTTGGGCTAAGAACGCTGATTGGTGAGGTAGTAGCTTCTGCTACTCGAATATCTTGTGTTAGATGTTCAAATAGTGAGAGAATATCCGAATAGCTACCTCTCACTTTCTTGTGCAGTGCTGGATAGTCATCATCTGATGTTAATTCATGTGACGATAAGATATAGATCGAATGAAGTTGAGGTAACTCATGAAATTGAAAGATACATTGTTGAATCAATAATTCGGAGATAATGAGAAAAATGCTCTCGTTCTTGGTTGTTTGGATGTAAGTAATACATTCTTCGACATCGTCAAATGTTCGAATAGTATGAGTAGCATGACCAAATCGAGTGCTGGCCCAATGATTTGTATCAACGTCATTTTCATCAATCCAAACAACAATGAAATCATCGTCATTTTGATTATTGGATTGTGCAGAAGACATGTTTTTTATTGTGGTGAATTAATCTCTCTCTTTGTGAAGAACCTTTTTCTTACTTTACATGCACAACGACGACAAAGGCGACGACGAGAAGAATATTTGATTTTTTTATGCACCTCCATATGTTTAATGGAAGATTGTTTCATTTAGCGACGATTTGCAATTGTGTACATAAAAAGACAAAATTACACAGAGAGAGTCAATATATAGTTCTCTCTGATTAGTCGGTATTATTTGCCTAAACTTATTCATTTTGTTGTTCGTTACACTTCATACAACTTCGTAAAAGAACAAATTGCAGATTTTTCTAAAAAAAAAGAAAAACTGTCCAAAAAATGTCTTAGTTTGATTATAAATATGATCGACAAGTGTTTTACACGATAAAAATAGAAAAAATACTCTTTAAAACAAGAATAAAACTAAAGTAGTACATTAAATATCAAGTACTGCTTCAGATTTATTGTTTTCAGTGGTAAAAAGTTTCACAATTGACCAGTTAAGTTTATTAAATACAGCGGAGTAATCGTTTCTTTGAAATAACTTGAGAGTACTATTCAATGAACTCTACTGATTCATGGTTGAAAATTAATTTTGTTTATGTCCTATATTGTCTCGAGTTGATAATTAACACTATAACTCCAGAAATAATAAGTACCGAGTACAATATCAAAGAAATAACATATCCTTGTGAATTATTACCTGCAATGATTTTCTTCATTTGATCAATACTAAAACTTGTAAAAATTGAAAACAATTTGTGTATGTCTAGAATCAATTGAACATGATACGCAGTTGATAGAATTTAAACTATTTACGTCACATACGATAGTATAGAGAAACGAATGATAAAATTGTGTATTACTAAATAATTACATCAAGGAAATCAGCTTAAAGAAACAATAATTTCAAGTATATGTAATTATCCTTTCAATATTAATCATTGATTGTAGCGTTATGTGGCTTGATATCAGCAATACAATCATTAGAAAAAGTATACCAGTGTTAAAGAATTATGACAAAGTATATTCATATTAGATATTATGGTGTATTTGATATCAATACAAATTTAAAAAAGAATGTACCTGATTGCCTACTCAAATAGGCATGTAAGGAGTCATTAGATTTATTCATTAATATATGTATGAGTATTCTTAGAATCACGATACTCACCATTCATGATAACATTATATTTCTACTCAGTGGCGGATCCACCAGTTAGGCTACCCGGCCATCGCCACCCCCTGAGGATAGAATACCAGCGAAATTTTTAAAAATGTTTCTATTATTCAACGCATGATATAATAGATATTGCAATCTGATATTTAATCAAAACATGTCAGCTTTGACCGTGAAAATAAGGTTCAGAATATGCAATAAAATAAAGCTCTGTGAGCGAATGACTAATAGCAAGAAGTAGAATAACAGGATTAGTGATAAATATCATCCATTGACAGTTGATCAAGTACACTTGAATATTGAAACGTAACCAGTAAAAGCTTATGTGAACAAAAACTCTCGAACAAACCTCAATTTTACAAGGATAGTCTAATTGTGTAGCTAGGGGCATTGAAAACTTTACGGGAAATATCTGATTTTTTCAATATAATTTGACCGAAATATCTAAAGCATGTAGTAATGACATGTAAATATTTTGGAATGCCTGCTGTAGAGTAACAAATGAATACCATAATCTAGATTGAAATGCATCCTTTGATTACGAAGTTTTTCAAAAACCAGTAGTCTCAAATTGCAACAAGCACCAGCAAGAAGCAAATGAAAAGACATCACTTCATAGTTATTTACTATATAAAACGAAACAAAGAATTCGAAAAATTAAGCACACAGTTTTAAATACTTCACGAAAATTCATACTAGCTTGTTTGAAAAAAATTTAGAAATCGCCACCCCCTCTCGAATATCCTGGATCCGCCGCTGTTTCTACGTCAAAAACCATGAATAAGATTCACCATATTCAAAGACAAAAATAAATATCTATTAAGAATATTAACACCGTCTACAACTTGATTTAATACACTTTTTTAACAACGAAGATGTAATCAGATGTCGATTACAATCGGAAATGACAATATAAATACTAGATGAAATTATTCCCTTAACCTCAACCCGTATTCATCTTCCTTGAAAACTTTAACATTTTTAGAACAAATGTTAATAACAAACGTGTTATGGATTGGTATAAATTTGATAGTCAAGCTATTGATATCAGAAAAGAAATAGAAAACATAATTTTTAGAAAACGTTTCTTTTTGTGATTATAATGAACACAAAATGGAATGACAATTTATTGGTGGACGATGATCAAAAGGTAGATACTACCATTGAAATCAGCAATGCATATAGTGGTCATGTTGTTAGAATGCCAGCTTGTAATATTTTCTTCTCTCAATTATTCCTACACTATGATGTTACTCGATCTTTTTGGATTCATCAAGTAAAATCTAAGATATACTACAAATATTTCTTGAAGTAAGTCACACATAGTAAAAATTAGGATCTTTTTTTATTCTCTTTTTCTTTATCAATATGGATGCCTTTTACATGTCAGCTGAATCTCTATTTTTCTGCTAACTGTTCTCACACTTCTTCCTAAAACTCTGCATATTTGAGACGTCATGAGGCGTTCTTGCAGTTTTTGGTTTTCTTGTCGGAACGTTTACAATAAATTTCAAGGTATTTTTTCAAAAGTATTTGCATCTTTTGCACATACCTTCACACTAGCGCCATCACTCACAATAATAAACATTTATTCCTTAAAATCAAGAATGAAAAGTTGTTTTCGTTCACTCTTTTTAACACCGAATTCGTTTTCATTGATTCTAAATTATTTTCGCCTTTATATAAATGTGTTTTCATAAAGTTTTTGGTTCATACACTGCTGAATAGTTAATGATAATTCATTGTGATGGCCAAGTTCATTAGGAGGCATTGCAGGTAAGGCACGACCGCCATTGCTCAATCGATCTCATCGATTTGGCTGATATTTTTACAGTAGATACCTACTTTCAAGCTAGGAATAAGCCTAAAATTTCGGTTCAAACCGATGAGTCGTTCTCGAGATATATGACTTGAAAGTATGGGTACCCGATCAAAATCAGACGTTCTTTTATTGCAGTACTTTTCAGTATATTTTCATTTTTTCCCAAGCTATAAGAGATATCACTTAGATTTTTTTCACAAAAGATACTATCGACTACGGGCTATCTTTTGATAGTCATACAAGTACTACATCGAGGAATAAATTTTGATTGACATCATATTTGATTCTCAGAAAGCATGCCTACGCATTTTGGGCAAATTAGTCGGATCAGTGAGTTCGAATCCATTGAAAGTAGTCTCATTTGAAATAGCACGTCAAAATGCATCGAATGATGTTCTCAAAAGTTTAGCAGGTTAGATTTTGACTTAGAAAAACTCTTAACATTTTCATCAAAAATCTCCATCGGTGAAACATTGACCTATCCGATATTATTGTTATTATTTCATCACTAACAACTAGCGTTTTCGAGAAACTAACTTCATAGTTTGGTAGTACTTAAAATTCTCTACAAATTCATATACAAACATCTTGCGCTACATACTTCTGTTTAAAAAAAATCTGGCACAATGAAAATATTTTTCTCCTCAAATTGTTCTATATAGAATTGTTGCCTTCTTTTTTTTCAATTTCTCATTCCTATTTTAATAGAAAGCACAAATTACCTCAAAATCAAATACATAGCGCGATAGAGCGTGAAATTCTCTATCATGTTACACACTAGAAACAGAATTGTGATAAAGTAAAAATATCGACTAAGGCTAATTTTTCGGTACAGGATGCAAAAAATGCATACTCAAATATTTCAGGCAAATTCAATCAGCATGATGTAATATATCAATTGTTGAATATCTTCAATCGCAAAATCATACTCAGAAATAAATATATCGATTCCTTCACAGAATATGAAAAAATTAGCGATATGTAGATATAACAGAATGAAATAGAAACAGGAGAAGTATGTTTTAAATCTGCTATAAAACCGTATCGCGTAGTACTGAGAAAGATTTGTCTTTAAGTAACTATTGTTTATATCAAAACAAGCTGAATAGTATTTTTCGTGTTTTGAGGTCAATAAAGGTAACACGATATTCGAGTTATCGGAGTGAAGATTCGGTCTATGACCGGTGTTGGTTCTATTTCAGATTGTATTGGATAGAGAATTTCCTCCTATAGAGATTGGGAATTAAATTCAATTCAGGTCATAGGGCAGAAAATGAGGTTTATTCAAGAAATACTCACTTCTCCCCAGTGAACTCATAATACGTTAAAACTATTATCATCTCGAATTCGCTCTGAGACCTGTTTTGGATCTGAAACTGTCATTAGTCGATGTAGAATTTCATTTTCTACCGCATTGTATTATTTTAGATGGGATCAGCAGGCAAAAATTATGAGTCGGGTGGGCACCTGGATATGGATATATATTGGTGTGAATGTGATGAGATGTGCGGCCAGAGTAGATTGTCTGTAGTACTTTCCGACTTATTTCAAAATTTCCTGGTATTGATTTTTCATTCCTAACATGAAACATTCTCACTCACGCTCACACCGAAATACATCCACAGCCAGGTGCTCACCCAGTTCATCATTTTTTGTCTGGTGACCCATCTAAAATGATACTGTGCGGTAGAAAATGAATTTCTGTATCGAAAAAAGACAGTTTCAGATCCAACACAGGTCAAAAACTGAATTCGGACTGAAAATACTGCTTATGTATTATCAGTTCAATGAGAAAAGTGTGTATTTCTTGAATAAACTCCATTTTCTGCCCGATAACCTTCCCCTCTCCCGAATTTATTTCCACTGGCTCGCGAGAGAAGTTCTCTATCGAACACGACCTATTGCAGACCCAACACAGATCAGAGAGCAAATTGAGATTGGAATTACTAGAATATTCTGCTCACTTAACGTACGTTGTTTTGATTCGTCAGTTAAAGCGGACGTCCGGTAGTATATGTTTCACTTTTGATCGATGTTGAAGAAACCGTTAATTTAAGATTAATAGGTTATTTGTGCTCGAATTTTGAATATTTCAAATATGTCAGTTAATATGATTGAACATGCGGGTTTTTGTAATTCTAAATTTGTATCGTTTCTTTCATGGGACAAGATCTCAATTAGCATTTTATTCTCTTTTTACGATGAAGTTTGTTTTATTCACGAGATTCTGTTGGCATCTGTTTATTTAAATCTACAGAATAAATATGCCTATTGTCAAATGGCTGATGTAGCAATCGAATGAATATTCTCTACATGATAAAATAGGTTCTTGCAGTTCTTACACGTCTCAAAGTAGCTAAAATAACTTATCCTTCACCAAACCTTTTGTGTAATATTTCTTCTGACTTTAACAATTGATTGTCGGACGCTATATAATTAGTTCATTTAAAGAATACTTAGTATGGTGCCTTATTAAGTACAAATTGGTGTTATTCACAAATTAAACTAAGGATCATACGAAATTTATGAATGCAGTTTAATTCTTGATCGATCAGCACCTTTTATTGATATTAGAAAAGCCTTTCTCGCAAAAGAAAAGGTGTCAGCATCTTCATTTGTCTTGAAACGTCATAATGAAATTCACGTTTTCGTGTCATTTAATTTTACAATCTATGAATGTTTTAGGTTGCTTGTATAGATATAGATTTGCTATAAGATGGAGAGACACTCGTCATTGCTCTCATCTAGATCACAATTATTCTTTCCACATAGTTAAGATGAGATAAAGAAAATCATCGTCATACAATCGTGTTGCAGAATTTTATCCGATTCAATATCTTGAATAATTTCTGCACAGTGATCGCCTTTGTACAATGCATCGTATGGAAATCTATTCAGCAATACGACTTTAAAAATCAACAGATTAAGAATTGAACGCTTTTCTTGCCGTCGATTTCAATGAAACCGAAATCGAGAAGAGCCGCGACAGTAGCAATACAAATAAATTGCTCATATGATTAGCTAAAAATAGAGAGGATTAACTGCTCCAGAAACAACAGCATTTGCAAAAGTTTCAAAAAAATTAATCATTAATAAAACATTTCAGTTATACGTATGCTGCCCTTTTTTGATAGTTTTATAAATTTCTAATTCTAGCTTTTTACTTTATCACAATTCTGTTTCTAGTGTGTAACATGATAGAGAATTTCACGCTCTATCGCGCTATGTATTTGATTTTGAGGTAATTTGTGCTTTCTATTAAAATAGGAATGAGAAATTGAAAAAAAAGAAGGCAACAATTCTATATAGAACAATTTGAGGAGAAAAATATTTTCATTGTGCCAGATTTTTTTTAAACAGAAGTATGTAGCGCAAGATGTTTGTATATGAATTTGTAGAGAATTTTAAGTACTACCAAACTATGAAGTTAGTTTCTCGAAAACNCTAGTTGTTAGTGATGAAATAATAACAATAATATCGGATAGGTCAATGTTTCACCGATGGAGATTTTTGATGAAAATGTTAAGAGTTTTTCTAAGTCAAAATCTAACCTGCTAAACTTTTGAGAACATCATTCGATGCATTTTGACGTGCTATTTCAAATGAGACTACTTTCAATGGATTCGAACTCACTGATCCGACTAATTTGCCCAAAATGCGTAGGCATGCTTTCTGAGAATCAAATATGATGTCAATCAAAATTTATTCCTCGATGTAGTACTTGTATGACTATCAAAAGATAGCCCGTAGTCGATAGTATCTTTTGTGAAAAAAATCTAAGTGATATCTCTTATAGCTTGGGAAAAAATGAAAATATACTGAAAAGTACTGCAATAAAAGAACGTCTGATTTTGATCGGGTACCCATACTTTCAAGTCATATATCTCGAGAACGACTCATCGGTTTGAACCGAAATTTTAGGCTTATTCCTAGCTTGAAAGTAGGTATCTACTGTAAAAATATCAGCCAAATCGATGAGATCAATTGAGCAATGGCGGTCGTGCCTTACCTGCAATGCCTACAGGCACACGAATGCAAATGAAAATCAGTATTATGTAAGCATTTTTTGAAAAAAGTAAATAAAAACACAGATCGACAGGTTTCAATAAATTACAAAATAAAACATCTTTATATCACCTTTGTTTCAGAAAAAATATTAATGCACTAAGAATTAAAATTACCATTGATATCCAGTATAATAGAACTATGCCATCGATCGATTGTTGAATGTAAGATATACAGTACGTAGCACTATCGCTAGAATTAGTACTTTGTCGGAATTTTGCAGATTTATCAACCGAAGTTAATGTTCCACCGTACATATACCATGGAATAAGGAAGCCATACGTTATAAAACCACCTATCAGAGCAATGATTGTCCATGTGCTGCCGTCTTTTTTCTTTAAATGTGAAATCCCAGCAATCAAAAACAGTAATGCTGCTAAGAGACCAATAACACCAGAAACAATATTAAAAGTTGGCATCATTCGGTTCGCCGGGCATTCATTGTTATATAAGCCGCCAACAATCAGCTGGGACAAGGCTATCAGTATAGTACATAAACCAAATATAGTTAACACTGTACCTATTCTGGTAGTTCTCTCATCAGACATTAAGTTGATTTTTATGACGAAGAACGCTTTAATATACTCGAATAATTGAATAATTTGTTCTCTACTGTCAATTTTCAACAATGTTTAAGTATCAAAAATATACTGGCAGGTATTGATTATGCAATGTAACTTTACTTGTACTATGAATACTTTATGAGTCAAGCAATCATGGCTTGTGTATAGTTATAAGTTTCTATTGACGCTGTTGCGATGGAAATGAAAAGAACAAAAAAACATCTTTGAATAAAAGCAGAATAAGACGGTATTGATGCTGTAGGATTCAGCACCGATATTTAATCGGCTGTAATTATCAGAGAATGTTTAATAATTATTGTTTTACTGATACTTTATGTATAGAGTAGAAGTCTCGAAATAGCTTAACTCAATATCTATATTCTTATTGATACTATTATCAATGACGCTCATTACGAAAACATGTAAAATGAGTGATCCTTCTTTCTTAATGGCGAGTAACCACAACGTGTACAAGGTAACGAGTGTAAATAAGACGCAAAAAAAATCAAAAGCAACTGTAAACCGCCTAGAGAATGTAACACACATGGAATTGAAACGAATGTAATATTTTTCTTGTAGACAATCACGCCGTAAAAATCATTTTCTTGCCAACTAATCTGTCAGAACGCTTCATGTGGTTACAAAAAAATCCATATTTTTCCTAGAGAAATCATATCTGTTAAAGTTGTAAGCCGAAATTGGCAAGTAATATCTTAAAATTGAGATATTCTTCTACTAACAAATTTCACATCGGTTATCTATTGTTGAGAGTTTGTGTCACAAAAACACATACACAGGGTAATATTGGAATATTTGGAAAAGTTTTAATATTCTTCTTCACAAAATATCTCTTGAAGTTACTTACTGAGATACAGTGTACGAAACTAAGCTCTAAATGTTGACTTTCTACCGTTTAAAATTTATATCCAATTATTTTTCCTTTTAATTTTACTAAAATTTAATTGAGTCATCTAGTAGCATTCAAATTTATTGTTACGGAAGAATGACCATCATTCGTGAACAAGCAGCATTCGATATACAAATACAAGGACGACCATCGAATTTAATTCAAAAGCTTTTCAGCGCAGCCCCGTTGAGGCTAAAATGTGGAAATCACGTATTTCGGTTAGTTAGATACTGATCACATAGAAGTTTTATTTTTTCAGTGTAGTGAGATCATATTCTGTTCAAAAATAAGATAATAAAACCTTTTTAACATTTGAAGTTTATTGGATCTATCAATAGGAAATATTACTAGAGAGAACGTATGACAACTTTTTGTTTAGAATATGTCGGTATGTTGAAGTGTTTAGTGGTTTCATTGAGAAATATTGTGAATGATAATAGTTTAAACAGTATTTAGGATATAGCTATCAATATTGTTGAAAAATTTATATTTTTTCGTATTACCAGGTGAGAAATTGATCCTTTTTTCATAACCGAAAATTTGATAAAAGCTTCCCAGTGGATGGAAAAGTTCCGAATTGTAAATACACTAAAGTGGCTTCAAGTACTAGAGTAAGGTATTTGTGTGAGAAAAAAAGATTAAAATCTTCATCTGTTTATTGTAGGTGATAGAAGTAACGAGTGTAATAGTAGCATGAACTAAGTAGTTGCTAGCTTCTGTAGCGATAGCATACACTCGTTACTAACGTCTGTAATAATAAAAATATGCGCTACTATCGTAACTATGGACTATAATAATAAAAACGACAGATTTTGATGATTAATTAGGGATTAAATCCTAATTATAACGATTTCTAATTAGTGAAACTAGATTTTTTATCAGTGATGTGAATAGTGGTGAACATAGGGAATCGATCTGTACAAAAATTTTATCTAATTAGTGCATCGAAGTGTTAGTTTTTTCATGTTTTGTGTCTGTAATGGGGAGGGGGTGGGGTACAGGGGAGCCGCAAAAACCTAACAATTAAACTTACACTCACTATTTTCTTCGAAAATATACGTGAGTTCCACAAAACGTGTCATATAACAGTATTTCTTGTTGAATTAACAACAACAAATGAAAGTCTATCTATTCCGAAAAATCAAATTCGATCATTTATGCAACAAGATGCATCCCATACACTTATTACTATCGATGCAACGGATGTAATTGGAAACAATGGTGCATTAATTTTATTATTAATTTGTTTCATGCTATTTTTTTATACTTTAAATGAACTAGGTTGGTATTCGTATGATAAATCATCAAATACTATTTTTACATTTAAACGGAATTCAACATTCGAATTCGAAAGGTAAATAACATCTATTAAGTGATTATTTACTAGTATTTTGTTTTGTAACTGTTTTTTTTATAGAAGTTGACTTACTAACGAGATATAACTTGTGTGAATTAATGCTTATTTTTGTATCAGAACTTTGTTATATTTATTGTTATTATTTTCTTTGCTATTCTATTGGGTTCATTAATTTAATTCTTGTACTTTTCATGATTATCTACATATACCATCTAGTTTTATATTCCTATCAGTTTATAAAAAAAAAGAATCATAAGGAAGTTTACGTACTTGAATTTTTTATTTCAAATATAAATTAAAATAAGATACAATTAAAAATGACGATTGAAATTTCTAACAAGATCGGTCAGTTAAAAACTCAACGAATAATATTAACGTTACGCATTTCTTCAATAAAACACCTATTCAAAAATTATCATTGAATACTTGGAAGGAAATCACTTTCTTATATAAAATATTAAAAGCGACCCGAATGAAGTTTTATTCTGGTTTAATCTACTTTAATTGCATAATGCTATGTATTCTATGGAACGATAAAATTTGAATTCTAGAAAGAAACTTGTCTCGATCACATACGATATACAGGGTGGACCAAAAGTCACTTTACAGAGAAAGAATGAAATATCTCCGTAATGACTCAGCCGAATGGGCTGATTTTTTTATCGGCGATAGAGAAGCGTTCAAAGTTTTCTTTCATAAACAAAGTATTAAATCCTATCGTTTTGAAGTGTCATTTTCGATACAAATACAGCAGCTTAACTTTCAACGAAAAGGTATATACGATATTTTGAAGAGATTTCTTGTTCGATTCAATTTCAAATGGAATCATTCGAGAGAGAAAAATTGTTCTCTTTCGATCTATGCTAAGCCGGGCTCGATAACTTGCTCCATTCAGGAGTTATATGCATTTTACCGACAAGCATGAGATTGACTAAATAAACTTAACTATGAGTCGGGACAGGGGTAATCGG
>OENM01000003.1:31410-56795 GCA_900239745.1 Rotaria magnacalcarata
ATAGGATTTAATACTTTGTTTATGAAAGAAAACTTTGAACGCTTCTCTATCGCCGATAAAAAAATCAGCCCATTCGGCTGAGTCATTACGGAGATATTTCATTCTTTCTCTGTAAAGTGACTTTTGGTCCACCCTGTATACCAAATGATTGATTTGATAGAAACCGAGGTTTGAGCTCATTTTTATATTGTGATGAGAAGGATCATCTATTTGAAGCCTGACAACCATAAATTACAATATTTGACAGCGCATTAGGTTTAAGAATTAATAGGAATACATCAACAATAAAAAAAAACAACAATAACGATCAAAAGAGATTATCAAATGATGAGATTATACAAATACACGTATTTTGAAAGAAAATCAAAGCTCCCATGTGAAGAGTGAATAAAAATTAAACAAAAATAAAAAACAAGCTCGATGAATGCATAGAAGAAACAAATGACAAAAAGTAAAACTCTATTTTTTATCCAATAATATAAGTTCGAAAATATGAATTTATTTAATGTGCTTAATAAAGCGAGCAATACGTCTTTGGTTTTCTAGTAATTGTTCGGCTTTATTTGTTGATGGAACACTTCCATTTCGACGTTGCTGTTGTTGTTGTTGCTGCTGCTGCTGCTGCTGCTGTTGTTGTTGTTGTGGATAAATAGGTGGTAGAGTTTTATGACGATATGGTACACTATGAGATGAAGACATTGGCCGAGCCATAATATCAGCAGCATCACTAGGTAAACTACTTTCACGTCCCGATGGTTCAGATTGAACGAAGGATGAATTTTGATTATGAGCTAACGCTGAATATTGTTGACTATGTGAATGAGACAGTGAAAGAGGACCAGTAACACGTCGTTCAATTTCTTCAAAAGCTACAGGTGGAGAATGAAGAGATCGGCTTGCCTTGCCATTTAGAACACCTATATTCAAAAAAAGTATTCTTTAGCGTGAAAAACCCAGGCTAGCTTCTTGTTGTTTTAAATTCATACCATTTTTTTTCATCGCTAATAATTGTTGACGTGCTTCGATGAGTGCATCTTTTAATTGTTCACGTTCTGTACATTCTTTATGTACAGTTTCTTGTAAAGTCGTCATCTATTTATGAGAAAAATAGAACTTCATTTATTGACAATTAAATTGGTTACCTCTTCTCGTGCTTGTTCTAACTCTTTTTTCAAATCAGTTATAGTTGATTGTGCTTGAAAAAGACTAGTTTCTTTAGCCAGTAAATCTTCTTTTAATTGCAAACCATTTATACGATCGTTGTTCGTCGCGTGTCGATTATCTATAATAAAACATCATTGAAATCTTCGTCTCGATCATTATCGATTTCTTACTAGTTTGTTCATGTAATTCTTTTAATACATTTCTCAATGTATCCAATTCTTTTTTTAAATCATTTTTATCTCGTTGAAGTTGTTCAATTTGTTGTTCATAATATTGTCGTTGTTCAATGGATACTTTTTCAGTCGAAATTAATTCATGTCGAAGTTTTTGTGTTGAATGATCATTATCTTGTTCATATTTACGAAGAAGACCACTTGTTTTCTGTTTTTCAATATCTAATTCCTAAATATACATATTTTTGATTCTTTTGTTACTACCCAAGTAAATAAATTTACTGACTATAGCAAAATTTTCTCTAAGTTGACGTTCAAAGTCAATCGTTTGTATTCGATGTTGTTCACGTTGATGATTCAGTTCTGTTTGTAGACGATCAGGCCATTGTTCAGCTTCATGTAATCTTTTAGCATAACCATCGTGAATTTTTTTAATTTGAATATCATGTGTAATATCAAGTGTTTCTCGTTGTTTAGTTAATTCAATATTTTCATTATGTAAACGTTCAAGTTCACGACGAATTATTTCTAATTCTGCTGCATTTATCAAACAATAAAAAGAGAAGATCTTATTTCAGATGTATTTCAATAGAAAATCTATACGATTCTTACAAGTATCTTTTTCTCGAATAGTAACAAGTTCATGATAAACTTCTTCGAGATCAGTATATTTTCGTAATAATTTTTCATATTCATCTCTTGTACGATCAAGAACAGCTTGTCGTGATCGATTAGTTTCATCCATTTTTCGTCGAGTATTTAATTCATTTGTTTCAAATTCTTTCTTAGTTGTATTCAATAGCTCATATTCATTTGTCAGTTTAATTAGCTTTGATCGAATGCTTTCTAATTCAGAATCTGCGTCTAAAAAGTTCGATAGATAATTATCTACTTGAGAAAATCAATAATCGAATCATTTTTACTTATTCGAAGTTCTTTTTCATTTGTTAATTGTTGTCGATATTGATCAATCAGAAGATCAACATTCTTTTTTGACTCATCTTTATCTGACATTTGTTGTTCTAATTGTCGACATCGTTGTTTCGTTTGTTCTAAATCATTTTGTAATTGTAGCCGGGTTTGTTCGATTTGTGATACTTGTTGATGTAAACGTGATATTTCATTTTGATGAATTTGAATTTCTCTTTGACCAGCTTCTAAGTCATTCTGTGTTCTATGTAAACGTAACTGATTGTACATGTTGAAAAAAATAATAAAACTCATACTTTGTGTGAGATTCTCTTGATTCTACCTGTAATTGTTGATATTTCGTTTGTAAATCTCGCGAAGATTCACTAGTTTCACTAGAAAATAAAGAAAGGAATTTTCTAATTTATAAAGTATAAATTATTCTTACTTAATTTGTTGTTGATATCCTTCAATTTCTATTCGATAATTATTTATTCGCTTTGTATATTTGTCGATAGTTGTTTGTATTTCTGTTGATTAAATTTTTAAGCAAAAACATATGATTCATTCGATAAAATATAATCTAATACCTTTTTGCAATGTTGTATCAACAGTTGCTAAATATATTTTCCAATTTTGAATTTCTTTTGCATAGAGATCTTTCACATACGAATTTTCTTTTCGAATATTCTGTATTTGATTAGATGTTGCTCGTATATTCAATGAACATTTTGAAAATGCTGATCTTTAAAATTACACAAAATAAAATAATACAATTTCATATATAATAAAATTAAAGAATCATTGATACTTGATTTCTTGATGAGCGATTTTTGATTGTTGTAATTGATCGTGTGCTAGTTGATATTTTCTTGTCATTTCATTGAATCTGTAAGAAGCAAAAAGCAGTCTGTTTTTCAGAAGTTCAACAGCAACAATAATGAAAAATACTTGTGATGATTGATGGAGATAGTAGATTCGAGATCAGAAATTCGCGTCCGTTCAGTTTGTAATAATTTTTCTAGAGCAGCTTCACGTGAACTCATACCAGCATAATAAGCTAAATCAGTTTCGAGTTTTTGACATTTAGCCTCGAGTGCTTTTATTTCATTATGTATTAAATAGGAAACACCACAGAATTGGCAAACAGTATCTTGACGAGACATGCTTGTTATATCGGTTGGTAACGGAAACTGTGGTGTGTAACGTTCAAAACGTTCTTGTTCTTGCATGTCTGAAACAAAAAAGGGACGAAAGAAAAACATTGATTCCTGTGGAATTGTAAATGTTAATGATCAACCTATATTTATATATACGTATATATGGGAGAGCAAACTTTTTTTTTTTTTGATAAATTAAAAGGAAGAATTTACAAATATCGATTCCAAGAGTAAAAATGGAAGATTTAAAAAAAGCTATTTAAATTCAAGATTGTACTGATTGTGCTCGTTCGCGATAACGATTCGATGGTGGGCATTGTGAAATTGTTTTACGCATGGCATCACCCTGGCCTTTAACTAAATTTTGAACACCACCAAATTTAACTTTTGGCTGAATTCGAGCAGACTGTGGTAAATTACCGTATTCATGCAAAAGTTTATCAACACGACCACCTTGTCCCATATCATAATTTAATTGAGCGTGAATACCTTTTATGTGCGGTTCTGCTGTTGGTGGACGATAATCAATACTATGTTGAAGTATCTGTGCATTACCATAACCTTTTTGTAAATTAACTTCAGCTGCATCACCCTTTACATTTGGTACTCGTCTTGGTGAGGCTGCAGATTTGCCATAATTGCTTAAAATTGAACTCATCTTACCTTCTCGATGTGCATAATAGAGATTCGTAGCTATCTAAAAACGATGGACAATTAAAATATTTAGTGCAAAAAATTTAATATAGCTCAAAATTTACTTCGCCTTGCGTATGTGGTATTGGCTGTGAAGGTAAAGGTAATTTACCATAGCTTTCTAATAATGATTTCATTTGTGAATTTTGATTTTTTTCATAATTAGCACGACCTTCTCGTTTAACACGTAATTGATGATGAGGATTAGGTGGGTCAAGATCGCCATAAATAAGATTTGGTGTTGAAGTACGATCTCGCGTATAATTTCGTGTTGCTTCAGATCCTAGAACTTTAGGTGATGGTGTCGATATACTATCTCGTCTTGAACTTATTGGTTGTGTTAGTGTTGATGTTGATACTGACATTCTTCTGCCACCAGCCGCCGATTCACCAAAGCTCAAAGTACCACGATTTTTAATATAATTTGAAATGCCTTCTTTATTAACACGATTTGGTAAAGATTCTTCATAATTTGGTATTGTCGCTTTCAGTGTTGTTGAATAAGATGGTAAAAGCCAATTAGCCGATTCCGAAGATAAAATTGTATTCATGATCGTAAATAAAATTGTTTTAAGTGGTGTACTAATGCCAAAATTTTCGACAAAATTTCGAGCAGATTTTTTCTCTTTCTTTTTCTTGCTCGAGTTACCATTCTCTTTTCTTTGCGTCTGACAGAACATAGTAGACATTTTGTATGTCGAAGTTGCTAAGCAATGTCCAACACGATTGAACAATTCAAGTTATTTTCGCGTTTTCTTTTTCATCTTTGAAGATAATTAACATATTTAAGAACAACAGAATATTTTATAAATCAAATAATAACTTTTGCGACATGTAAATGTAGTTGTAGATACATAAAATCTCAATCAATCAATCTTAGCGTCGCTACTGCTCATTGGCTGTTATATACTACGTCAACATGTATCAATGATTAGATAAATAATATACTATTATTATCAGATTTACTTTACCGCTAAGATTTTGTTGCATGGTAAACTGTACTCTAATTTACAATTTTATTGTCATCGAATTATATTATTTTTAGGTTCTTGTAAGACGAACGATTCAAACTTTTAAGTCGTTATTGAATTACTGTGGACTTGTCACATTAGTCACTATCGTTGCCTCATCCATATGATGAGAGTGTGAGACGTGCGTGTTCACGTTTTAAAATTGACTCACCTTTGTAATATATATTGACAACAAATTAAACATAAATATAAAAATAGTCTATCACACGAACAATTTTGAAATGATAGCTAATACATCAGTTCGACATTCGTTACTCTTTTTTCTTGTTCTCTGTATGTCTTTTCAATAAGTAGAATCTAGTCATGTACACAATTTTGATGTAATTAAGTGAGTTTGTCGCCCACAGCTCTAGTTTCCTTCTTGAAGCTTGAGTTAGATAAAAATAAGAACATAATTGCTTATCGGTCCTTATCGTTTTCTCTATGGTTATCATTCTTAAATTTTTCTCGAAGATTCGATGCAAGACATCACCCACACCTTTGCATCTTTTTACTTCGTTCATGATATTAAAAAAATAATTATTTTATAAATATGTACTCATCCATATTAAAATTCAAAGGCGAGTATACACTTAAAAAAGACTACAGGAGAGATTCGATTTCATCGTATCCTCTCTTTCTTTTTTATTGACACTCATATTGGCCGCGTAATATCTTGTTCGATTACTTATGAGTTGGATATGTCGTTGTAGAAAACTGCTCATGTCACCAAACTGGACATAATAACAAATATAATCATTAGATTTTTTCCTTTTTCTTTCTGTCATTTTGTCTTTGTTTGTCTTTTCATCGATCCTCTATATATAAATATATATATATATATATATATATATATATGTGCGTGTGCTCCGATTTTTAGTAGCTAATAGGAGAAACATCGGCGTGCAGATTTGCCAACCAGCAATAAATAGACAGAAGAGAAAGAGATGAAGCGAAGCAAAAGAATACTCCGTCCGCCGCGTTGATGTAGTAGTGTGTCGCTCGAAGAATCATTCTCTTCTTTCGCGTTTCATAACTCGTCCACAGTAGTTTCAATGAAGTTTGACTAGGTCACCTTCTGCATATTTGCATCATCAAAATTTCTCTTTTCTTTTCCATGAATATTGTGACTCATCAGCAATACTCATTTCAACCTTTGCTTTTTAATGTTTCAGATATTTTTCATTCAATTTTGAAAGTACCAGAATCTTCTCATTATGGATCCTACCACAGATAGTTGGAATAAAAGTTCATCGAACGATCGCAATGAAGCATCAACAACGGAGTCAATAAGTCAAAATTATACTCCTGTTGATGATTCATATGTTCAGAAAGGAAGAACTGAATTAAAACATGGTCAACAACATGCGGAAAATATTGTTTCCAAGACAAAAAGAATTCTGCAACGACATTGTAAGTTTTATAGTCATCGACATTTGTCAACATCTCTAAAAGTTATGAATGGATCTGCTTCTCTATTGAATTCTATTTAGTCATATAGGCAATTTTTTGTTTGTACAACTATAGTAAATTAGTCTTGGGAATCAATACTACAGAACGAAGCATGACCTTGACATCATTTTTTTCCTCATGTTCAAAATTGGTTATATTTGACAAGTGTGCGTCCCATTTTCATTCTTTAGTATGCGGTTTGTTAGTCGTCGAACATCATGTTAATTTCCATATTTCAAATCCGATTTAGTCAATCTATTGAATATTCTCCAGTGAAAGAAATATATTGGTTCACATATTTCTCTTTCATCTAACTAGCAAACAGCTAAATGACAGATCATTCTATATATAATTGTGCGCGTGCTATTCATCATGATTTCCCTTTAGTAATTTCGTCCTCACTAGCGTCTGTTGCAGCTCATACAAGATCCGAAAGAGAAAAAAGAATCGACAATGTAGAAGAAAAAGAACGCAACAAGAAAGAAAAAAGTCAGAATGATGATGGATGTAATTCGGAGTCAGCCTATTGTTGTTTTTTCCTCTTCGATTCAACATTGTGATGAACGAAAAAAAACTCATAAGATTCTATGTTCTTATTGGCAAAGAACCAACTTTATTTGTTGTAATTTAATTGAATTTAGGGGACCAAACTCGCCATTCACTTGTTGAAGCACGAAAAAGAACCTGCCAAATGATACCGAAATCAGGTATAAATATTAAGTTTATTCATTGACTTATTTGTTATTCCATATATATTTTCTCGATTTGTAGCCTGTAATCTTGTTTATTGGCGAAATCCAATTCAATCTGGCATTGTTTTTGGTGTTTCATTATCTGTTATTATAACATTTATGTGTTTATCATCATTGGCAGCCATTTCATTTTGGTTACTTGCATTTCTTATTGTTGTTGGACTCAATAAATTGTACAATTATGTCATGACTACATTCGTTGGCTCTGCACGTCAAGACATATTTGAGTAGGATTAAATTACGATCTTAAGATAAAAAAATAATTTTTCATTGATATTTATTTAGTTCAATATTTTCATCTGATATAGCTATCTCGAAACAACAAGCTGATGAATTGGCCGAACAAATACAAGTCAATGGAACAAGTTTATTAAAACATGCAAGAAATATTTTCTTATGGCAAAACTTAACAAACTCAGCTATGGTACATAATATTCATAGATGAATATTTGATCTTTATGAATTTAGCGATCTTATGTTTACTTTAGTTTGGTCTAGTACTTTTCATTTTCTTCTACATTGGTCTATCCATGAACACATTAACATTGGGACTTGTCAGCTTAATTTTCTTATTTACTGTACCGAAAATTTATGAAGTATATCAGGTTAGTATAAATAAAATTTAATTTTCGCGTAAAATTTGTTCTTCTATTATGTTTTTAAAGGTACCCATTGATCGTACTGCTAAACAAATACTTGATCAAATAAATCAACTTTTGGCCAAGTAAGCTCTATTTTAAATGGAATTATTATTGAATTCTATTTTTTATTTCTATTATAGAGTAACAGCAAAATTGCCAAATAAAGCGAAAAAAGCCTAAGCAACGAAAACAACAACGACTTACATTTATTCTATTCATTGATGTACGATCAAATGTTGTTTTTATAGACAATTTATACTTAACTGTTTTTCTTTTCGTTTCTTCTTTAATTAAATATGAGAAGTGGAATTAAGTGCTAGACGTTCTCTTTTCTCGATATAGTTTTGGTGTTTGTATACATGCGTTTGTTGACTGAAAGACTTCACCAGGCATGGAATGCGTTTGTCTTTGTTTCGTTCTCGTTTCATACTTTTATATTCTTTATGTTGTGTGTTCATGTTCGTTTATCGCCGCATAATCATTCTCAGTATTAACTCCAGAATATAAAAAAAACATCTTTCTATATAAATTTAAAATTAAATTTAAAAAAAATATGTTGATAATATATCATGATCATCGTTTGCATGCATGTTAATATTGGAAAAGCACTGGTTTAAAAATTTCTGTTCTGTATTTTTAACATCGCATATTTTCGGTTATTTTTTATATAAAGTTTCTTTAGAATAACAAAAAATAAATAAAAGTAGCTTGGAGTTTTTTGGTATATAAAGAAAAGAAATTCAACGAGTACAATTATTTTATTTCTTATTCTAGCTTATATCAATACATATATATATCTATGTCTGTTAATTCAACTGCGGAATCGTCTTCGTCATCAAGTTTGAGACGTTCATCAAATGATATGCTTCTAAAGCCCATCACATTATTAGATGCACAAACAGAAAAAGCATTATCAAAACTGACAATTCCAAAAGTACTTGTTCTTTATACAGGTTCGCAGTAGAAAACTTTTTGTTTTCAACGCAAAACAGCAGAAAACAAAGGATGATTGGTTATTGTTCTAGGCGGTACTATTGGTATGAAAGTACTACGTAATGCATATGAACCAGCGGCACATTTTTTAGTATCCGCACTGCGTGGTATGAATATTATGCATGATATTACTTTTGAAGAAACAATGAAAGAAATCGACCCAGAAAAATCTTTTCTTTATTTACCGTTAAGTGCTTTCATCTCTGAATAATAAAAAAGTCTATGCAATTAATTTCTTTTTTTTTAGACTTGCAAATGAAGAATGGATTGCATATTATATTAAAGAATATACTCCATTACTCGACTCAGCGAATATGACATATGACAATTATATTCAAATTGCACTTGATATAAAGGCAAGACAAAAACTTCTAAGAAATAAATAGATTCATGATATTTGTTTATTTTTTCACTCAGGAGGTCTACAATTTATTCAATGGATTTGTGAGTAAGTTAATAATTTATTATTTAAATGAAGTTGCTTTTTTTCTGTTTTAATATTTAGTTCTTCATGGTGTAAGATAATAAGTAATATGATAAATAATTTATTTATTCATAATTTTGAAATAGACTGATACAATGAGTTATACGGCAGCAGCTCTTTCATTTATTTTTGAAAATCTTTCAAAACCAGTTGTACTTACTGGATCGCAAGTATGTGGAATATATTTTATGTCTACACGCTAGAAAATTTTGTCCTTTCTTTCAGATTCCAATCTTTGAAACACGAAGTGATGGTCGAGACAATCTTATTGGAAGTTTATTATTAGCTGGACAATATCTTATTCCAGAGGTTATTTATTTCTATCAAATAAAACAAAAAGGAAACGATGAGATATTTTATTTGAATAACTTAAGGTTACACTTTACTTTCGAAATCGACTATATCGAGGGAATCGTGTAACAAAAATTGATTCCGAAGGTTTAAATGCATTCTATTCGCATAATTTTCCAACTTTAGCAGAATTTCGAACTAAAGTTGAAGGTACACAAATCTAACTATATGTAATTTGCATATCTAAATATATAGTTTATCTTTAGTTAAATGGGATTTAGTTTTCGATCGTTCATCCGAAGGTCCATTTAATGTTCATACAAATTTAAATCGAAATGTTTCACTTCTTCGTCTTTTTCCTGGTATAACTTATTTAACAATGCGTCAATTTCTTGAACCACCAATTCAAGGTGTCGTTTTACAAACATATGGAGCAGGAAATTTACCAACGAATCGACCGGATTTAATTGAAGAATTACGTAAAGCAAGTGAACGTGGTGTTCTCATAGTTAATTGTACACAATGTGCAAAAGGAAGTGTTCATTATATTTATGAAGCTGCAACAGCACTACAAAAAATAGGTGTTTGTTCAGGTTTAGATATGACAATCGAAGCTGCTTTAATGAAAGTAAATCATATTGGTTTTTTAAATACAAATGAAAATCAAACGTTCTTGTTATCTATTGCTCAATTTTAGTTATCATATATTCTTGGCAAATATTCATCGGATAAGAAAGTAATGAAAATGAAAATGGCTGAGAATTTGCGAGGAGAAATGTCTGCAGATTCAACTAAAGTTACATGTCCAAAAATCAATCTCAATTGGATATTAAATGCGACCAATGATGAAACTAACGAGGTTTTCATATTGATTCCTATAATTTTATGTTTTTTAGAAGAGTTTATCTATTCTGTTTTTCTATTTACTTATTCAAGGAGTCGGTACATTTTCGTCAATCATTAATACCTTGGTTAATAGCAACATGTGCACAAACGGATGATATAGCTACTCTACATCATATACAACAAGTTCAAAATGGTATTAAATTTAATACTGTATTACCGTGTGGTTCATTGCCACTTCATATCTGCGCTAAACATAATGCAATAAAATGTGCTGATTTACTTCTTCGTATTTCAAGTAATGAAAATTCTATTGTTAATGAACCTGATCACGTTGGTTTTACTGCACTTTTCTATGCTGTTCTTCAACTGAATGATACTATGATTGAATTGTTAATTCGTTATGGCGCAAAATTAACAGCAACATTAAAACCAAGTGAAATAGGAATGTATCTATGCAATTGTGTTAAAAATAATCAAGTTGATCGATTGAAAGCATGGCATAAAGCAGGAGCTAATCTTGATCAAACTGATTATGATGGTCGAACACCCATTTTATTGGTAAATAATTCATTCTGTCTAATCATAAAATTGATTATCTTGGTTTTTTTTCTTCTCGTAGGCTGTAAACTATAATTCTGTTGATTGTGTTCATTATCTATTGAATAATGGCAATGTCGACATTTCATGGCCTGATAATCGTGGTATGACACCTTTACAAATTGCTAAACAACGTGGTTTCGATAATATTGTTCAAGTACTATCGTCCTATGCTAGCAATTCATGAAAAAAACAAAAATGAAAAAGCAATTCTCTAACACACGTTTTGAATGATCACAAGTCTCACTCATTATATTTCAGGCTTTTTATTTGTATAATTTGTTATTTTTTTTTCTGTTGTTTATTTTTTGAATTGTTTCACTGAGCACCAAAGCAATTTGTTTTGTGCGTGTTGGGTCTGAGTTGGTATTCTAGATAGAATAAATCATATGATTTTATCTTAATTAGTGTATGAATTTTCAATTCAATCAATTTGTCATACTAAGAACGTAAAAATGCATTTTTGCATCGTATGATATAAAAACGACGTTCATCTCTACGTATGATAAATGTGATATAAAAAAAAAATAGAAATCAACAAGCAACAAACAGTTAACAGTTTATACAAAGGAGTCTTAAACAAATTTTTTTTTATGAATATCAGTAATTGATTGCAGTAAGATTATTCAAGAAAATATGTATAGGTGAAAAATGTAATATTGATATGTATTTAATCACCTTTTGTTGATGTCTATGAAAAATAGCTGTCTATTTTGAAAGTATACTTCATTTTATAATTCAATTGATTTTAATAGATCATAATTAAACGTTTAAATTCGAAGGGAGAAGTTTTGTTTCTCTATCTGACGTATTTTTCAAATGTAATCAAGTTTAGTAGACTTTGAGCGACACGCAGATAAACATGCAGGCAGCTAGTGGGCATATGTCATAAATACCTATTTGTATGAGAAAGAATAAAAAATCCATTGTGATGTATTCTTACATATCAACATGCCGTGGACTGTATCGCCTCTCAGTCACAATTTGTTCTTTTTCTTTATGATTATAATGCCTTTGTTAGGTAACTTAGTATACCCTACTTATAAAAAAATGAATGAAAAAATTTTCAGTGTAAATACGTCATTAGTTTCAGGAATTTTCTGTTGGAAGATAAGAATTTTCTTAGTGATAACCAACTGTTTGAATTGAATTAAACTGACCTATGAGTCATGCAATCTTCACTCTTTGCCCATTTATATTTTCACCTTGACTATAGTCCACTCGTTATCTTCTTATGTCTTGAAGTTCTTATCTCATTTCTTTGTTAGCGGATGCAAGTTTGAATTTTGCTCTTTTACACACGTATGTATATCTTATTGTTCATATATAAAGAGAAGAACGACCATTATTTATTTTCATTGCAAGCTGTGCTTCTAATTATCACTTCTCTAGATTGATACTTTTTTTGTGAATCATGTTAGGCTTTCAAACTCTTTCGTGTCTTCAAGAGATACCAGGCAAGAAATTTTTTATTTTACTCAGAATAAATTTATATCACTTCATTTATGTAGTTGTTCGTTCGTCAACGACGAAACTTCAAGATGTATATTCCACAGCTAAAGATACTAGTTCATTCATTCGGCTTCCATGTAGCTTTGCCGAAACAGTTGCTTATAGAGCATTGAAAGTTGCTGTGATGATTGCTAATCCTCTGGTTAAACCATTATCTGGACCTGGTAAGTTTCGTTTTTTCGTACTATTTTTTTTAAATATTTTCATATTCTATGTTTTAATAATATAGTAAGTCTCATCGATAATTATGCTGCTGAAAGAATTCGTGCAATCGAGCATAAATACCCTGTTATTAATACGCCAATTGAAGATGTCATGAATACATTCAATGCAAAAACGAAACCTGTTGTGAATGTCATGAATTCGGTTAAGGATACAACAACATCAACAATTCAACACGGCAAAGACACGGTACAAGAATTTATTTCATTTATTTATTTTTCTATTTGACTACTTCTTAATGATTAGGTTTCTAATGTTGCAACAGCCACTGCAAATAAGGCATCGGGTGTAGCTGATTCTGTATTCTCATTTTATGCAGCACACGTACCAAAAAGTATTCTAAACTATGATGAATGCGACATTGTATTTAAATGTGTTTCTAATTTTTCTAGTTCAACGTCCCGATACTAACAAAATAGCCGCAGCAACCAATCAAATTTTGTCCAGAATTGGCTCATTGTGTAGTTCGGTATCTGAATCGTTCCAACCATCAGTAGTGTGGTTTAGACTTTGGATTGTACAAGTTTTAGTTAAAACTAAAGAAACAAACGATATTCTATTAAATAAAATAGAACAAAAACCATTTTTAAATAATCTACCACAACGATTGTTAATTGCAGCTGATACCTTTTTGGAAAATATTATTGGACAAATAAAACTAAATGAGAGTACATCAACTGAATGGAAACAACCTCGACTAAACTCAAAACCACAATCGGCTAATCGGTATGAAACAGAAATTTAATTTTCTCTTGTAAAATTAACTAGTAAACATAATTGTTTTCTTAATAGTCAATATACAAAACCTAATCTATTTGCCACAATTCGTAAATATGTTGCCATTAATGAGCAAGAACGAAACGTAATCCGTCCTGATGAATTCAGTCATGCTTCAAGTATGAGTGATACCGAAGGATTAAGAGCTCGTTCAGCTTCCAATGATTGTCTTAAATCGAATGATAAAGTGGAAGATGATGAATTTATCATGGAGTCTGTTGATCATGTTCTTAGTGGTGATAGTGAACTTTATGACGCTCAATTATCGGCTGATGTTTTACCTAATTTAGATAATCAAGAAACATTAACTGATGATCAACAAGAAATTTACGATTAAATTGTTACTGGTGAATTAGAACAACAAGATTGTATAGAATAAAACAATGACAATAAAGATTGAAAATGACCTTCATTTTCAATTCATGCATATTATTCTCCTTCTTGTCGTTTCAATAACAGCTTTCCTACGTTTTTCTACTTCTTTTTTTGTTACTTGATGCTACGATTGTTCATAGTTTTTCATGTTACTATTCTTGTTTTCATTACTCTATGATTCTGTTTAGAAAAAAAGCAACTCGAAAAATAACAATTCATGTTCAAATGCGCCAGTAGTAGAACATATTTGTGAGTGCGAAGATCACAAGATACATTTATGATAGAAACTACTTTGGATCAATTCTCTTTAAAACTATGTTTCTATTTTTTGAAAAAGATTTGCTTCACAAGAATTAACATCGTCTCAATAGTGATCTCTCTGTTTAGACGATTATGGGTATCATAAAAAGAATCTTTGTTTTATTTTGTATAAAATAGAGTAAGATGTCGTAATGTTACTTTAAAAAGAAAACCTAATTTTATTAAATAGTAGATTGCTCAATATATGAAAAAAGGTTTTTGTTTCAATGATACAAAGACAAATGAATAAAAAATATGATGGATCACAGAAACTGAAAATAAAATAACGTAAACGACAGGTTTTCTCAACAGATGCTTTATTCGATATTGAATATCGATGAAGACCTGAATAACTTTTTACAGTCCGAAAAAGAATGCATTCATGTTGAAACAACCTTAAAAAAAAGCGAAAATTTATTGAACGACGCCGTCCTATTGAACAGCAGAAATAGAAATAGATCAAGTTTTATAAATTCAAAAATATTTCCATAGGATTCTCTAGGTATTACCTGAAATGAAGATGTGAATGTCCCAGAGGACCACAAACTATCTATCAATGTGTGGATGTCACAGAAGAGGGACCCATTCGATCACACACAAAGGAATAAGTCGACTGTGTGGAAAACGGACGTAGTCGACTTCACACACACACAGACGTACACTCAAACAGCAGCATTACAGACGATTTTTGTAGCATTGCATGAAGGTTCCTTCGAATTTATTAAGCTTAATGTATTTCTAGTTTTTAACAGAGGTTTGCTGTTGAATTTATAAATATGTTGTATATAGTTAATTCATCGTCTTGTTTGTGTCGTCGCTACTGAAATTAGACATTGGCAATGCAGAAAAGTTCTGTTTCTCTTTGAAGCTATCAAAACTTGAAAGCATTTTTTTAATTTCTCATTTATATACGAAGCGGGATTGAACAGCTAGTCGTTAGCATACGAAAAATGATAAACTAGTAATATGAAGGGAATTCATTTTGCTAAGTTGTGTTCTTTGAATACTTGTAGTTGATATGTATCAAAATCAAATTATCATTCTGAAATCTATTATTATCATCATTCATCGAAAACAACGATCCATGTGATGGCATTGATATAACTGTGAAATTCCATAGCTACTTTTTTTCATTTGATACTGGTTTCTATTGAAAAAAAGTTGCTAACATGTACTGTGAAAATGTCAATTGAATCCATTGATGCCTAAGCATCAGTACGTTGTGTTAGCCGATGCAGTCAATATCATTCATTAGAATCCTATTAAAACTAAAGAGCCTATAACTTCTAAAATCAAACTATATAAAGACTGAATAAGACTTCATATCACAAGAAGTTTCTAAACCATGGAATGTTTCTATATTGTAGAATCCCAAAGCGTCCCCTGTAAATTCTCTTACTCTTCCCGAGTCACGTTCATTTTTGTTGAAATGATAACCACTTCAGTTGAATTTATATACAATGTAAATGTTTTTCGAGAAAGTTTCGAATTTTTTGCACACTACGCATTTTTTGGGCATCGTTCGATGGAAATTAATAAATTGAAATTAATATAGGAAATAATTAGTTCGTAGCGAATAGAGTAGATACGAATACAATTGTCAACATGAACGATCGATTGTTCCTTTATTTCTTCTTTCTCCTGGGGTTGACTGTGGTTATTTGCTTTGCTAGCCATCAGAATACGTTTTACTCTCAATAGATTTCAGTAAAAGCATTCTGATAATCGGGTTCTCGTGCTGAGAAATGACATGCGGATCTCTCACTGCTGAATCCGAATGAATCTATACCACAGGACTTGGACGGGCCATTGAAATTGATGGTATTGGTACTAAGTAGTATTTAGACAATTTCGTATGATTTATCGACCGAATTCATGCCCAGTACCATACATGAATGTACCGGAAGGAAAAAGTGAGGGGGGGGGGGGGNCCCCCCCCCCCCCCCCCCCCCCCCCCCCCCCGGACCCCTGTTCCCCCCTTCCCCCGTAGGTACATCCCTGGTATCATAAACCCGAAACCGGAACTGCATTGGATTCATTCAACTGAAATATACATCCAGTTATATTAGTCATATTCATATTAATGAAATAGATGTCGCCGCATTTACCTTTTTTAAGTTTTCAGTGTCCAGAAAGCTTTTTCCATAGTCGAAAAGTATTTGGAAAGAACTAATTTTGTGTAAAATTTTAGCTGATTAAAGTGGGTTTCATTACAATTGCATAGGTGCATATTGATTTTTACAATTTTTGAATGACTAATGCATGTTTGTCCATAGACTATGATATGATATTACAGTTACAGTTCACTTGTGTTTTACAACGTCATATGTGGATCATTCGTTAAAATATTTTTGTTATCGATCAAACAGAGTGAAATAAAGAGGGAAATAATTAAAGAAGAGTAATTGACAAGAAAAAAAGAACAGAACTATTATAATTACTAATTTGAATGAACAAAAAAGAGAATCTTAATCATATTTCTTATTCCAGATGTCAAATTTACGTAAACAAATGCTTTCTAAATCACTCCCACCTATTGGTCCATCGTCATCTAAAAAGTTATTATCATATAATGAAAACAAATCATCATCCATTCGTAATTATGCACCGATTGAATGGAATACATACTTTAATGATAAACGTTTTATAACAATAGAAAAAAATACTTTTTGTGTATATTCACGTACTATACCTGACTCTTCAGCACCGATTTTATTTTTTTTACATGGTGGTGGTTTTTCTGGTTTAAGTTGGGCTCTTATGTCAAAAGCAGTGACAAATCTTGTACGATGCCAGTGTATTGCTGTAGATATTCGTGGTCATGGAGAAACAAAAACCACAGATGAAAGTGATTTGAGTATTGAAACACTTACCAATGATATATGCCAAATTCTACATTATTTATTTAATGAAGAAAATAAAACTCCAATTTTTCTCATTGGCCATTCAATGGGTATATAAAAACAAATCGTGTCAAGATTATTAAAATAAAATATTTATTTACAGGTGGTGCGCTTGCTGTGCATGTTGCTAAACAAAATGCAACACTGATCGATGCTCTGTGCGTTATAGATGTTGTTGAGGGTGAGAAAACATGGTTTTCTTTTTCAAGGATACATTTTTATCATTTTAATTCATAGGAAGTGCATTAGAATCTTTAAATTCAATGCAATGTTTTCTTAGTTCAAGACCAAAACAATTCTCCACTCCAGAGCAAGCTGTAGAATATATGGTTCGAAGTGGTCAAGTACGCAATGTTGAATCAGCTCGAGTCTCTGTTATCGGACAAATTCAACCAATGATCAATATTCAATCGAATGAAGAAATTTCTTCTACAGCAGCAGCAACATCGAATTCTACATTGCCAGAAGTCTCTCATTTATGTGAAACTGTTCGTGAAGAAGACGAAGAACAAGAACAAGACAATAATGATAATCATAATTCTTCTATTGATACTCAAAAACCAACTTCATCAAACGTTTCAAATGAAATAAATAAATATACATGGAGAATAGATCTTTCAAAAACAGAAAAATTTTGGAAAGGATGGTTTTCTGGTTCGCAAAATTATTTATTCGTCCGTGAATTTGCAGTTTCTCTTTTTTCATAGGTTTATCAAAATTATTTCTATCATGTGAATGTCCAAAGTTACTTTTACTAGCTGGTGTTGACCGTCTTGATCGTGATTTGACTGTTGGTCAAATGCAAGGAAAATTTCAAATGCATGTTGTACCTAAAAGTGGTCATGCCGTGCATGAAGATGCACCTGAACAAGTTGCTGACTGTATTGCTTCATTTTTAGTTCGACATAAATTAGTGCAACCAAATGATGACAGTTTTCAAGGAACATTACCTGGATGTTAGAAAGAAGGAAATCATTCAAATGTTACTTTCACAGATTGTGTTTTATTTTTTTCCTCTGTATCTTTTCCCTACGCACACTACAACGTTGTATAAATACTTTGTTCGTGCTGAACTCAAAATGAAACAAAGCAAGAACGTTGTTATAAAATTGAATAAGATTTTTTTGTTTAATGCAAAAACAAAATATATTCTCGTACAAGTTTCAGTTTCTATTTCTATTTATTTTTTCTCTCATACAATATTTTCAATTATTCATCCTTCATCAATTGTAAGTATGTGAGACGCACAGGATAGTTTTCTTTTTGTATTGTCATCATTATAAATATCTCAGTAGGAGTTCTTCGTCATCGTTTTTTTGTTGTTGTGTTTGAATGAACGAATCAGTTATTATTATGTTACAAATAGAATATTTCTTTTACACTTTCGAAAATGCGCCGTCTTTATGCGTTTTCTAATCGAAATCCTCCACTACCAATTCAAACTTATGATGATGATGATGATGATATAGAAAATACCAGAATCATTCGATACAGTAACAACAATAATAATAATGTAGTTCGTAAGGAAAATAAAACAATTGTTCGAAAAACAATGAATAATATCATTGAAAACCCGAATACAGATTACAATTATACTGAAACAGATAATGTTTATTTGAATGAAACAGCTCGATGCCCTTATATTCGTTTTCCATGGTGGCTTTGGCTTTTATTAGCATTAGGTTTACTAGGTTTATTAGGTTTAACATTAGGATTAGGTCTTGGATTAGGACTTCGAAAACCATCATTTAATACTCGTTGTACAGGTAATAATTGTCCAGCTAACTCGCAGTGTATTAATAATCGTTGTGAATGTAATTCGGGTTATTTTTATGATTATTCAATCTCATCTTGTGCTACTTATCTTCATGTTGGTATGACTTGTTCAACTAGTAATACAAATCAACAATGTATTACAAATGCTTATTGTGCATCAAATGGTTATTGTATTTGCGATAGTAATTATTTTCTTGATCAAGTTCGTTATTAGCTCATTTTTGAATTAGAAATCTTTTCATTTTTCTATTCGAATTTCTGTAGAACACAGGTGCATGTACATCCCTGTTAGCTCGTTATGTTCCATGTGCGAATGATGATCAATGTCAAACACCATTTGTATGTAAAGTTAATTTATGTGATTGCAATCAAACATCATATTATGATTCTGGTTCAAATACTTGTAAGCGTTTAGGATATGTTAATGATCCATGTTCAGCAAATTCACAATGTGTACGATCAGCTAATTGTTCAACAACAACATGTCAATGTCCATCAGATCATTATTTTGATACAACGGAATATCAGTGTGTTCGTAAAGAATCTATTGGTGAAACATGTACATTAAGTTATCAATGTATTACTAATGCTAATTGCACATCAGTATCACCATTTTCGAATCAATGTGAATGTAATGCTGGTTTATATTATGATACAACAACAGGAACTTGTATCACACAATTAACTTATGGTACAATATGTACATCGACTTCTCAATGTATTGATAATCTTCTTTGTCTTGATGATCCAATAGTGACTGGTGTCACTTTTCAATGTATATGTTTAACTACACAATACTATTTGACGACAAATCAGACTTGTATCTCACTAGGAACTTATGGTGATGCATGTAATACTGGTGGAAGACCATGTGAAACACGTTATGGTAAGAAAATATCTATAATTTTCTTTGTATTCTTAGATTCAATCTAATAAATTTGATGACAGTTTTATATTCAAAAATAGATATTGATATAAATAAAAAATAAACAGAGATAAAAATTATATTCTTAAATTTTAACACAAAATTGATGAAGGAAAAAAATGCTATGAACATTATTCAATCTGAATCTTACTTGTCATTAAACTAGGTCTTAGTTGTTCAATATCAACAGCAACGTGTCAATGTAGTTCAATAGATTATTGGAATGATTCATACTGTGTTGCTCTACTGTATCCAGGTCAAACATGTACATCATCGTCTCAATGTATTAATGATTCTTCGTGTACATCATCTATTTGTCAATGTAATACAAATTATTATTATTCAAAACTAACAGGACAATGTTCATATCAGTTAAGTTATTCATCAACATGTACTCTAGGAAACTATCAATGCCTAAATAATACGTCATGTTATGATTTAACAACATCGTCAACAGGTACATGCACATGTGATTCAACCTATTATTATTATGATGGCACAAGTTGTACTGCTTATGCCACATATGGTGCAACATGTGCTGCTGCAACGTATGGACCTATTTGTGATTCAGTAGCACGTTCACTTCAGTGTATCGGTTCACAATGTAATTGTTCATCAACAACTTATTATAATTCTTCCAGTTGTGTTTCATACACGCATGTTGGATTTTCTTGTACAACATCATCTCAATGTGTAACAAATTCTAATTGTTCATCTGGAATATGTACTTGTTTGAGTACCTATTATTTCGATACAACGACAGGTAATTGTGTTACTCTATTAACTTATGGACAAGCATGCACATCATCAGTTCAATGTCCAACAAATATGTTATGCACTTCATCTCAATGTTTATGTACATCTACGACTTATTACAGTAGCCCCAATTGTGTCTCTCGTATTTCATATGGTGGCACATGTAGTTTAACAGTTCTTTGTGATACAACACTTGGTCTCGTATGTACATCATCTGTATGTCAATGCAATAGCGCACAGTATTGGTCAAGATTATCAAATGGTACGCAAATATGTGCTAATTTACGTACGCTTGGCCAATCGTGTACAGCTAGTGCAGATTGTACAAACTCAGCAACATCAGTAACTTGTACATCGAGTATTTGTGAATGTGATTCAAATGCGTACTATCTTGATCAAGCAACCGTAACATGTCAACACCTCAAAGCTCTTGGTGTTGCATGTACTGCAACATATAATTTCGAATGTGCTAGTTTTAATTGTAATGCCTCCAATGTATGTGGCACTGCAATTTCATCGACTATTACAAGTAATGTTGCGCAAGCATCATCAGAACCTTGTTTGAGTCGACCTCATAACACGATGTTTCTACGAATGATTGGGATTTATTTATTTTTCTTTGAATTATAAAATTATTTTGTATTTTCTCCTTCAATTTGAATATGTACTTATATTTCAGTGATGAAATACTGAATCTCTATCTTTTAATTGTCCACTCAAATGCTTCCGATAATACCCAGTGTTATATCATAATATTCAAGAATAAAATTTATAAAATAAAATCAGAAAATGAGAAGTACATGCTCCTTCAAATTTCTGTTTTATCTCATAAACACTTTTATCAATGAATTTTAGTCAAAAATAGTAAACTAAAAAACAATGATTCTATTTACATGTTCTATTAATTAAATTTTGTGCTACATTCTTTTCTATAAATATGAAGTAAAAAGACGCATAAATCTTTCTATGAATACATGAAGAAATTTGTAATATGATGTTCACGTAAGAGTTACGTGAGTATTATACAAATATGTATTGAAATCAAGAAGTAAAAGTAAAAAGCATTTTCATTTAACTTAACATAACATATAACTAATAGAGACGATTAGATAATAATACGGTGCCGAGTAGATGTGAATCAAAACAATTTCGTAGATAAAGTTAGAATTGATTTGATTATGCTCAATTAGTGTGAGAAAAATATTTAGGAAATAGTTTCATCAGCTCGATTGGAAAAAATGATTTCATTGCTTGATTCAACTGATCGTAAAGATAGTTCAAAATATTCTCAACGGTTACTGAAAGAATAATTTTGCAAAAATAGTTCTTATTATAATTCAAAGAGCCATCACATGTACGTATATCAAAATATTGATTTCATTATACGCATACTTAATAAGTTATGTGATCTGAATTACATGAGAAAATGTAACATTGTATTCTAACGACCTGCGCAAAAACATCATTAAAAGCTTTTCGTCAATTAAATAGAAAGTGAGTTTCCTTTTGTTTTTTCTCAAGTTTTTTGAGAAGCATACTTTCAACAAAATTAATTTTGTTCAAAGCTTTGAAGAACGATCTACAAAATATTGCAGTTTAATTGCAAAGCTTTCCAAACATATTTTGCTTTAATAGTGAACTTATTTATCGATTTATATGACAAAGATTTCAAATCTTTTGATTTTTTTTAGGCGTGATTTTTGCAGTACAACACTCTTAAACCATGGTTCTTTTTACTAAATCTGACGTTTCCTTTATTTTTTGCAGGCGTTCTAAAAATGGGATTCCGACGACCGATGATGGTCGAAATATAATAGCACAAAGCTACAATTCAATCGTAAAGACGATCATTTGAAGTTTCTTTTTGTTTAGGTGGGATCCTGCTTGTATGAATTCATTTGTATTTTGTCATTTAAATGAGGAAAAGATTAAATGTTTTGAAACATGCAATTATCCTATGTAGCCTAATGTTAATTCTCTGATATGTCTAAAATATATCATTGGTGTATTTAAAGTTAAGATCAACTCAATTATAGGAAAAAAATTTACTGAAGAACTACTTAACTTCGCTAACAATAGAAAATTCCTAATTATGTGACAAATTTTTTTATTTTGATATATTCCCTTCTATAACATATAAATCCAGTAGATTATTAAAGAAGTAGATAAAAATATATATATATAAGTAACTTTCGTGATGGTGCCGTCAAAAGATTCTCTTTTGAGAATATTTTATTCGGAAACGTGTAAATAGAAATATTTTCTTTTATCATTAACAATTTAAAATCCTATATTTAGATTTCAAAAGCATTACAGAATTCTACAGATTCTAAAATGAGCCGGTGTCATCCGCTCTAATATAGAAATGAAATTTTTGTAAAGATAGTTTGAATCTAAAGTTAGAGTAAGACTTTTTCACCAGATCTTTCATTGCAATAATGAACAATTTATACAACAAACAAAATAATTATCATCATAAATTAATCAAAGTATTAGAATTTAAGAATGTTTTTTTCTTCTTCGTTCAACTGTGTTCCTATTCTTTATTTTTGAATACAATAAATTCATGTCCATCTATTTTAAAGAATTTTCAGTCTATTCAAAACAACACTAAAAGAAATGCGAAGGATATCGTTCATATGTGAAAGCCATCGAAGATGAAGAGTATCCTAATATAAAGTAGATGCACCCAAAACACATTTACGCTTTCAATTATACTAAAACTTCAGTACCTGATCACTTCTCCTACCCAATCATTCTTACGTTATTCTACCACTACATTCAACTGTTCGACAACTAACATATACGAAAAAAAAGGAAACCCACATACAGCCTTTACCATTTTCAATCTACTCTCCCCATTGACATCGCAACAAGTTTACTAACCTACTAAACGATAACCAGTAATCGATCAAGAAAGATTGTATTATCATTATTTCTGTTAAATCAACGCTTTCAACGTTGGTTCAGCAAAGACTAAAAATCATTTGAAGAAAAAATGTCAAAAACTTAATAGCTATTAATGTAAAACTGAAATATATTGAGCCTATGAATGCTCAGTTAGAAACCCGTTAAAAATCTGGCAAAGCTGGTGAACATTCCAAATTATAACCACTAGAAAACGCCGACCATCGAATATCCATTGCTCAATGTTTTTCTCTTTCTTCATTTGTAATTTATTTTAATTATTCAAAACTAATGAAAAAAAACAAAATATATTTCAATAAAAAACTCTTTCTCTGGTAATTTCTACCCAGGACAATCATTCCGACCGTCGGAGCGGGCATCTCAAAAGATCTGAAACGGCATAATAATGCATTCATTTTCACCTTATTTCGTCGTAATCCGTCAGCTCGTTTTACGGACTGCTTTTTTCGCTAGAAAACGGCCATCGTTTTTAACACTATCTTCGTCGTTTTCCGAGTTGATGGAAAACGACACCATTTCCTTGGACATGGGTATACACCTAAAATGTTCTCTAAGATAATTCTTCGTGAAAAACAGTAACTACTTCTTCAAAACTTTTCATCATCGCAAGACGCATCTACAAACAGAAATTTATATTACATTTCAATTCCCCAATTCATCTGCAGTACCTTCAGCCCTCGATCATATTGATAATGACATTGGCTCCGATAGACCAAATTGAGTATCATTGGCATACGTATTCTAAACAAAAAGAAACAAGCATAAAGAACTGTAATTGAGCAGAAAAAACAAAACCTGGAAAGGCGTGATTTGTTGCGATCACTGGTTAACTAATACATTTGTCAGTAAACCTGACTATTGTAAATGATCTCTCGCACACAGGTTGATCAAAACGAACCACCGTAGACAGCCGTAACATTATTGTAAACAGTCATTTTTGCATCGTATACCACCGTAAAACGACCGTTTTAAGTCGTATTATGGCGTTTTAACACGGGCAGTATTACGGTCATACACGGACACCATATATTCGCCGTAAAACCTCGTAAACACGGTGTAATATTATCGTATTCTATACCACATACGGGCGTATTACTGCTCGTGTTAAAACGGGGTAATACGCCGACGTAAACGGGCGGTATTTTCATCGTATAGGACCGTTTACGGATCGTTCTGTTCGATCGGGGATGGAATGAGTTTTGATGCAATGGATAGTAGCATATTCGCAATTGAATTACTCTTGAACAGAAGATGCTACAATCTTGAAATTTGACGATGATATAGCCAGTACATACTCTCTTGTACACAGAAAGCTTCATTGAAAACTAATTACGCTAAAGCATATAGCTGTATGTTTTCTGATTATTCCCTTTTCATTCTTTAATAAGTACCATTTCCGACAAATGTTGAAGTCTCAAACTCTACTAAAACAAATTTGTTTTCGGAATAAAAACATGTCATCTCATAGAGAGAAATCTATTGAACAAGTTTGCAAAGACACAACTATTTTAGAAAGCTTTATACGAGCATGAGACTAGGCAAGAATTAGTTTTTTCGCTGACATCAAAATAGCTGAAAAAATAGATTTTTTTCAAATTTTGAAAATTTTATAAGGCGAACAAACAAGATCCTACCCGCGAGATATGTTAACCTTAGACTCTTGGAATACAACTTTACCAACTGACAGATTTTGAGGCACATTGGGATGCGGGGATGGGGGGGGGGGGGGGGGGGGGGGGGGGGGGG
>OENM01000003.1:56800-123339 GCA_900239745.1 Rotaria magnacalcarata
CCCCCTCCCCCCGTAATTGTCATCTGGGTCACGTAAAATTGTATGTAGATTATAATTCATCATTCTATTTAATTCAAATTTATGCGCTTCCGTTTATGTTTTGTGATCATGAACTGATTCGTATGCACTTGATCTTCTAAACATAGGGGGTGCGAGTAATGAGATGTGCTACATTAACACACTCACACCCTCAAGTTTCATACAGCATGAAACGATGATAAATATTGTTTCTTATGAAACTTTTTTTATCTCAAACAGCGTAAACAATAAAAAGAATCTATTTATTTGTTATATTTATTAATTTATTCGATGAAATTTCTCTACCAATATGATTTTATTATGTCACTGAAAAACTTGCCATTTGCAGATGAAGAAATTTGTCATACGATAATGTGACTTCCGCACGAGTGATACGTCCATATTATTTAAATATCTATTGAAATCAAGAAGTCAACTTAAAAAGTATTTGCATTTTACTTCATATCATATTTAATTAATGTAAAGTATGGAATAAACTAAGTAGCCGAGTAGATGTGAATAACAAATCTAGTGGAAAAAACAAAAAAAAACGGAAACTATTTTGATTCAACAAAATACATTGAAAATGTCTATAAACTCAAATTTACATAAAGATTTCATATTCTTGATTCGACTGAAAGGAATAATAGTCCACAATTATCTCAAATCTTTCATAAAATGTATTGGAGATTTTTTTTCTTATGGCAATGTTTTGAATTACATAATTTACATTGTACTAAAATAGAAATTTTACAGCATCGTTTGAAAATGTTGAACAAATGGGATAATGTATTGCATAAGTTCGCATAGTGTAAGTGATATTACTTCATTTCTTTTTTGAAAATAAAACGAGTGATTTTTTCGACTATTATTCAGAAGCATCAGCCTTCAAGGAGAACTCTTATTATAATGATAGGCATCAACCAAATTTTATACATAAGAGTTTTTCAATTCATCAGGTGTATTTTATTAAACTATGTAATTTGAATGTAATGAGAAGTGCGATATTGTATTCTGATGAATTGAATGAGAGTCAATACTAGGCTTTTTTCAAGTGAGTTGAAAATGAGTTTTTTCTTTATTTTCACTTCAGGTATTCTGAGAGACGTACTTTTAAATAGATTAATTTTGGTGAAAGTTTTGAAGAACAATCTAAAAAGAAATGTCGCATTTAGTCTTCTATTTGTTCATTACAATTATACATGAAAGCGAACACAAAAGAATCATTTTGAGTATGTACATTTGGGTATGTTTATTAAGAAATATTGAATTACCGTTTGTGTAACGAACTTTCTGCATATAGCTGTCGCTTAACTTTATTTGTTGTCAACTTTTCTTTTCGTTCAGGTGTATGTGATAATTAAACAAAATGACTTTCATCAGTTTTTCTTATTCTCTTTTTGTGTAAGTTAAAGTCGATAACGATGTGAGTGGAAGAAAAATATTTTTTTTAAGTAAATGTACCATTACAGTTAACTTTGTTTTTAATTATTCAATGCAATTTCTTTGCACAATTTGTTTCCATGCTGATTTTCTTTTTTCTCTTTTTCATATTCGCCGTTTCTGTCCAGCAGTATTTATGAGTACATCTATCTATATATTACTGGAAGGATTATTTCTACAGCATGCACCAGAGAACTCCTATAGTGAAATTGAATTGAATTATTTTATTTTATATTCTATGCTTATAATGAAGCAGTGATAGTGTAGATACAGAGAATTTTTCTGTTTCTTTAGTAGTAATATTTGATTTCCCTGTTAACAAACAATTTTATTCATTTAGTCTCATTACTGCCGAAATAAGTATTTCTTTTAAACTAATGCTTTGCATAATTGATTTTATTTTTTCAACAGAAACAAGAAAAAAACGAGGAAAAAAAAGACTTTTATCATAATTAAAACGATAATCAAGCCTATATAGTAGTAGCCCATCTATTGTCGATTAGATATTATGAAACAACATAAATGTTAGACATTTTTTTTACTTTTATTTAGAGCAGCTAGAATGTTAAATCGTTCATCATTGACTAGTTCTTCCGATGTTTATGCCTACCATTTATAAAATATTGAATCAGTCAATATCTCATGAGTTTGTTAAGAAAAAATGCTGTCTCACTATGTATGTTCGCTGCGAGAAATACTTTTTCTTTTGTTTCCTTATTTTTAATGAAATGTAAGAAATGCTATTTTCCGCTAGAAATAATGCAAGAATTATAGATATGGCAAAGTATTATATTTCATTATTCTCTTCACATTTATTAATTTGTAGTGGCTTTTTAGTCATTGAAAATTCAACCAATATATATTACGTTGTTTTTAGTTTTAATGTTTTATGTCTTCGAACTCGTGGAGACCTATATGAGTAAAGAATCTGATTGAAATTCAGTCCTCACTAGAAAAATTTAAAACAAATTTTATATATGTTGACAGCATCAGGATGTCAAATCTGCGTCGAAAAGTTACGAGAACGTAAAATAAAAGACTTGAGATGATGAGCTAGGCAGAAAAAAAACATGTGTACATGATAATAGAATTCTGCGTATACGATTTAATTCAAATTACAATCCGATATAAACTGATTAATAAATACTTGTAGATAGATTGTTCAAGTTATAGATCTTAAATCATAAGTTTCCTTGTAGAGAAAAGAACGTCTGACTATCTTTCTATTGATTCTTGGTAGTTTAAATGTAGCATTATTCCAAAGAAATATTTCTTCTTAGAAACATAAGATGCACGAGAAAATGTAATTAGAAAAGTATACGGAATTGATGCGTTTTATTATTAACGTTAAATTATTAATATAAGTGATAATATTTAAAAAAGACAGTTAAAATTTCTATGAATCAAATATGTTTGAGTAGTTTAAAGAACAATTACAGCGACAGATGCTGATATTAACGTTTAGTTTGATAATTAAAAACGACCAACAATAGTTGATGATTCTTTTTCAATTCATTCTTAAAAAATAAATGTATGGAACATGTTGTTTGTCTAAGTACATTAAGACATACATTAAGACATCCATTAACACTGCCAGTTCTAAAAATATACCAAGGATTCTCTAACTATTCTTCTGAATCAATATAAATTATATACAAATCATACATTTTTTTGCGTGTTTCAGTTAATTTTTATTTGTATTTATCATATCAGTTCATAGATCAGAAAAAATTAAAATAAATTCCTGCTAACTTTGATGCTGGCATATCTTCTAATCCTTTCATTGCTCAAGGAGACTAACGGTATTAAAGAGACTAAACAAATTAAACGGAACGAAGTTAGGGGTGATCCTTTATCTTTACTATCCTTTAAAATAAAGGATGAAGATAAAGTAAAGAAATAGAGGATTCCTTTTTTTAAGCAGTAATTTGATAATAAGTGCAAACGATCATAGAACTTATATTCAGGGAGACTTTTGTAATCGAATTAATATATTTGGAGCAAAAGCAAAGTAGTGTGAAACGAAATAAATTTGGAATTTTTTTCAGACATTTAGCAGATATCGACTTCAAAAACAATGAATAGATCAAAATGAATATCATATTCAGAATTAGCATAACAACTGGAGTTGATTTACGAGCAATTCGAATAGTTTTGAGACATTTGTTTTTTCATTAAAAAATTCACCCCTTTTCTTCTCCCTAAGGATTACTGACACGTACAAACCAATTTACACGTCAACATTGCTTTCGACAGTAATGCACAAGTGGTAAACTTGTTACATCATATTAGATCAATAATTTGAGGGTGTATAAGCGGAGAAAAGAATGTTTCGTGTAAATTGGTTTAATGTGTAAGTAATCTTGAGGAGGTGTAGGGGTGAATTCTTTTACTGAAACAAATTAATGTCTCAAAGTTATTCGAAATGCTCGTAAATCAACTCCCTTTGGTGTGTTGATTCTGAATATGATACTAGTTTTGATTCAGTCGTCGTTTTTGGAGTCGATATCTGGGGAAAAGTTCAAATTTATTTCGTTTGACGCTACTTTGATTTTGTTCTTAATAAATTTTTTCAATTATAAAAGTCTTTCTGAATATTAGTTCTATAATCCTATACCCTTATTACTAAAAGTATAACTTAAAAAAGAATTCTTTATTTCTTTACTTTATCTTTAGTTTTTAAAGATAAAGGATTCATTTAACTTTACTTCATAAAGTAACACGTCTACTCGAAGAACAATAATTCGGATACCCTTCTAAACTATTTGATAAACCTAGTCATTCAAATCAAGTCCTATTATTAATGTTTTCTCAACGTAGTAATTTTAATAAAGAGAAATTTTTCAATGATTAAACTGCTATTTTAGAGATCATTGGAAATGAGAAAACAATAAATTTATTCACAGCAATATAATAATCAACATTGAATATATGATGATTTGCCGTGTTGATTGCAAACAACGTGATTTTTATTATTTTCAATCTAATTCGAAATTTTTGTAATAGATTATTAATGGCACTGAAAATTGTTCGAACTTCGTTACTTCTAGTGAGCGGTACTCTTATTTTTGTTATTGGTATTCTTATGGGTTCAACTTTATTTGGAATAAAAAAACAGCAATTCATCATATATCCTTCATTGTCAGAAAATGTGATAGTAGATAAAACATCACAACCACCGACAAAACAAATGTCCACATCATATTCTTCTGCACATACTAAGAATCAACTTTGGTCGATGTATCTTGCTGATGAAAACTACAATCGCATAGCTGGTCTTTTACCATGCCGCACGGTTGAATACATCGGTGGTCCAAAACCTCACATAATGAATTCTTGTGATCAATCAATTATAGATGAATTTTCAGTAGAAGCCACCATACATGCACAAAAATGGATTTATGAACATCAGAATCCAACGGATTGTAAAAATAAAAAACTTGCTATAATTAATAAATATGCTTGGTCTGGCTTTGGATCAACTGTACATCAAATTTTATGGGCATTTGGTACGGCATTAGCTGAAGATAGAATTGCTGTTTATCAAACGCCAGGGGATTGGGTGAGAAAATATTAAATTCAACCATAGATTATTGTATCATCGATTTAAGTTTCTGGTTGACTTCTTGATGTCATCATCACAGTCTTACGTTAGTCTATCATAGGGAAAAAATGTAAATTATATATGAAAAATAATCATTCTTTAACATGAATTCGTAGTACAACCAGTATGAATTACATGAGAGGCGGACAACCAATTTTTAGCTAATTAGTCACAACACAAGTGAGAAACATAACACGATTCAAGTCTTTTACTTTTCATTCTAATGAATAGTAACATGTAAAATAAACAAATCATAGATTTGAGGGTAGCAGACATTTACATTAGATCTAGATTACACAAAGTTCTTTCGAAAATTTTCTTCAACCAGTACTTCTAAACACTATAATTTGCATTGAATGCAACTATTATAATACAATGCCTCGATGTATTTAGAAGTGTATGAAAATTTCAGTTTCAAAAAGTCTATATTATGCAGTATTGTATCTTTTTATTTTTTTCATATTAGTCACAAAATAATACGTTCTTGATACGAATTTAAACTCTCTTGAAATCAAGCAAACTTTACACAGTATTAGATAATTCCAATACTGTTATGATACGTTAGTTGTGTATAAGTCATGGTGACCTAAACTAGTCTTTTATTTAAAATATGTGAGTTTTGTCATTGATATAAATGTTGAACTTATATGTAAAATAATTTCAATGACGAATTCTCCCTCTTAGTGTTCATACATTTATGCGACATGTTTATTTACTAATGTAAAACGAATATTTAATATGTGTGATATATGAAAGACTAAAATTGAGCATACAGTCCTACACATATCTAGTCATCGTGACTTTCAGAAGTGCATAGCAACAAACCTATTCTAAGTTACGATTCATTCTTTTGAACTTCTTTTCTTTGGAACAAAGACGCATGTCTAATTATAAACTAGTAGCACTTCTCTTTTGAAACCTATGTGTCATGCAAATGTAAGATTGAAATATAGAATATAATAGATCGTGATTTTAACAACAATTCTTAATGAAAACCTTTCACTTAAATAATGAATATCAATCATAAATTTTAAACTTTAGTTATATGGTAACTGCAAATTCGGTACACCAGATTGTCTTTTTCTTCCTATTAGCAACTGCTCTATTCCTTCTAAGAAAGATGACAATCGAACGATTGATATTCCAGCTAATATTGATCATTGGATTAAACCTATACATCCACCAATTTTTCAAAATCGATCTTTCAATTGGTTTCGTTCACAATTATTATTCTATTTAATGCGATATAATCCTACCACATTAACTCGTGTACAACATAAGGTTGCTGAATATTTTCATCCACCATCAATTAATGTTCACCGTCCATATGTTGCTGTTTTTGTACGTCGATCGGATAAAGTGAGTACAAAAGAAATGTTACAAGCTTATTCTCTTGAACAATATTTTAATTTGTTCGATGTTGATGCTCATCGAGCTAATATAACGAACGTTTATATTAACTCGGAAGATGAAAATGTATTTAACGAATTCAATCAATTAAACAAAAATAAAAACGGATACTACAAATTAATGAGTATTAACACTACAAGAAATGTTCATTTCGCGTCATTAGTGGCTTCATCAGTAAATCAGCGTGCTAAAATTATTTTGGAATTTCTCACTGATCTTTATATTGAAGCTAATGCTGATCTACATGTTGGTACATTAACATCGAATTGGTGTCGATTAGTTGATGAAATGAAACTTGCTCTAGGTAAAAGGATACCATACTATACTCCTGAAAATAGATTTATAATAGATATGTAATGAGAAAGGCGAGACGTTTATTTTCACTATTAAATGATGTTGTTCGTTTATTGAATAATGTATTGTTTGATATTTTACTCAAATCTATGAAATGTTAATCGTAAATATTTTTAGACTATCGAATAAAAATAATGTTACTTTTGGAAATTAAATCAACCTTAATACATGGGAAATATACTATACGAAAACTGAAACAAGACAAAAATTTCCATTCATATTACTATGCTTATGATATAGGGCTGCCTAAAAAGAATTATAAAGATGTATTGATAAAAAAAAACGTAGATATTCATGTTTGAAATCATTCAATCAATTTCTAATAATTTTATTCTGAAGAAAATAAAATTTTACCATAGAATGTTAATAAAGTGAGAAAATGAAGCTGACATTTGTATTCAAAAAATAAAAGGGTGTGCCAAGTATGATAAATAATTACAACCATAGGTTGATCAAGTAACGAAAAAAGATTGAAAAGAGAAACCAGTAGTGATCCCATTTTTGAATGTTTTAGCAACGAAAATGCTGAACTAAAGTTTTTATAATTGAAAGAAAGCATTTCAATGCCGTAGTAATTCTCCAATCTTTTTTATACCATATTTTAAACATTCTCAGATAAATAAGTTTTGCTACTGCGTTCAAGTTTTTACAAATTATCACTATTCAAACTTGAACAATGGATTAAGGAAAAATGATCTCGATATTTATTTTCGTTGAATATAGAAAAAAATGTTAAAAATGTTTTATTGAATATTTCACAATATATGAGATAAAAAAAATTTCTTGCGTAAACCATTCATATTGCATTAACTATGAAGTAGCACCATGACTTATTACACTTGAAATATTGCCGATTGAACGATGTTAAATATGCTTGTATAAAAATCAAATGAATCATGTATACATATAAACTTAAATAAAGAAACATATCAAATCATCATCCATTATCTAATGATGATTGCGAACGAAATTGAATTTTTCGATTTTGTGAACGTTCTGTAGAATTCTCATCTTCGTTAATAGGATCTTTTCTTTTGCCACTCGAAGGATTCACCATTTTGAATATTGCTTCTGATGCGATGACAGCATGTTTAAAATTCTTTTCGGTTGTTTTACTTGCCCACCGCTCACATTGATCAATGTATCGTTCATGATTAATTTTATTTTGAATTGTTTGTGGTACATCTGGTACTAACCAATCCATTAAGTAAATAATGAAAAAGATAACATGTTCAAAAACAATAATAAAAGCAAGACGCGCAGCTAATACATTCCAATACATTGATGTTTGAGAATAATGTGGTCCACTTGGTTCACGAAAATCACGATAACTAAAGAAAAAGAAGAATAAACTATCCTAATTGTAAAATATAAAAGAAAAAAAAAATTGTTTTGTTTTCCCTTTCTCTTACCGACAGATAGTTAAATTAGCTGGCACTTCTTGTGGCATAGTACCGGTAAGATTATAATCACTGATATTGAATGAAGAAAGTGTCCAATTAAGATAACCGTTCAGACTTCCTCCTGTTGATTCTATGGAACGATACGCCATTTTTGGAATGAATTCCGATGTCCATGCGATAACAACTCCCTGATGTAAGTGATATTTGCATAGTATGTATGGCATATGTTATAACTAAAACTTACATTTGTTAGCACAGCAAAATATGATATACCAGATATAATATCACTCCATATACCGATATCAAATGCTTTAAACGGTATCGGTCGTTTATATTTCGATAAAAATTTCCATGCATCCAAACGTATTTCAATTATATTATTAAACAAAGCAAATAATGGTGCAAGTCTAAAATTCATTTTTCCAATCATTAAAATTAAAGTTTTGCTAGATTGATTCGACTTACGGAAAAGCAGCAACAAATAGCGTAACAAAGCCGAATTGAATAACTATATAAAAATAATCCAAAATTATACTTTAAATATCTCAATGGAAAACTACAAAATAAAAAAGTTTACCCAATTCCAAATATTCATCGGTCAATGTATTCGAAGTAAAATCATACAATTCATTATCCTTTTCCCATTGATGCTGTGCTTCAGGTTCGCTACGGTCAAAACATATTCGTGTTAATGTACGACGCATAGCATAAAAGAATTCAATCAAATTATTTATAATTTGCTTGCCAATCATAACTGAATTTATGCAAAGAAAAATCATAAAGATTTAAATCGATTTCACTTAATTATCTTACTAATAATAAATTGTATAGAAAGTTCTACCAAACAACCTGCTGGATCACACTAAATCAAAAACAATTACACTTCCATTGTTTTCTCTATATGTTATTTTATAACTAAAAACAGATAGCTAAGAAGTTGAAGCGAATGAGAGTATGCAATAACTATCATATTTTAGCAAAGCAATGACATCGAACCTGTTCAGTAAAACTGCCTGAACTGGATGTGTTATATTTTGATGGATAGTCAAGGAACCTGAACCCAATTGATAATAAATCTGTATTTTTGTATGACTTATTTCTCTTACCGTCCTTTAAAAAAAGCAATATAAAATAACGATGAGTAAAAGTTCACAAATTGAAAAAGATATATTTTAATTGTCAATGAATCATCATATTTCGATTGATATTTATGAAGTTCTACAAAAAATTTTAAAAAGTTATAGAATATAACAACAACAAAAAAATGTTTGTAATCAAAATTACCAAGATCAGTTAGTTTTCGTGCAACCCAATAATAAAATTGTGATAATACAACAGAACAAATAAGATTCATAATTGCACTTGTTACAGTTATTATAATTGATGAATATGATTTAGCACTTGTATTTTTCAAAATGAAATCCATTCGAGAACGATATACAATTGTTGCAAAAACAGTTGTACATACGATAGCCATCTAGATTAGTAATATAATGAAGCTCATTGGAAAAAAAAACTTTTGTTTACCATAAATAAAACAACAGAAGCTGCGACTAAAAAGAAAGGCAGACGGGTTCGAGTTGAAACATATGGTTCTTTTATCTAGAAAAATGTCTATTAATTGAAGTAATAGTTTTGTATAGTCCATGAATACCCCAGTAACTGGATTCACACGTTCCTCGCCTTTTTTCTTCGCTTTAATTTCAAACTCTGGTCGTATTGGCTCAAGATTCTCTTCAAACCCCATGGAGTCCTTCAAACAGAAGAGCGATAGTTAATCTTCATTTATAAAAAAAAGCATACGACATACCCAATCGTATCGCAAGATTGCTTGTCGACGTTTCCAAAATTCAATAAACCATCTACTCATGTTAAATTTATAAATAAATATAAATAAACAAATACTCTATTCCCATACCTAGCCCATAAAGACATCAAAATAGCAAAAATAACTGTAGCTGCATTGTCAAATACATATGAAACCTATCAACGTTAGACAGAATATATAAATTCTCTAGAAAAAATAATCTTCATGATACTTTTGAATATAAGCAACTATCACTGAGCTTCCAAAATGGGCATGTTTTATCACATCGTGGACACATAAATGTTTCTTGTCCTAATCTTCCACAGATGTCAGATCTAAGTTTGATTAAAAATTATGGTTCAATCAAGCCGTATAGACGGAGAAAAAAAGACAAGAACTTACGTTGATTGATCTGTAAAAACGCTGCTGATACCATAGATAAATATAATAAGACCGATTAATGCAGGTGGAATTAACATTTTATTATAAAAACCACAAAGTGCAAAATAAAATGCAACTTTTTCACCCATATATGAACGTATTAAAGATAACGGCTGAAATTTAAAACATTGATGCATTGTTGCCCAATGCTTTTTTAGTGTCTATTAATTTATGATATTTATCAAAATATTTCGCTAGAAAAAAAAATTAAACATACTTCTCTTTCATTTAATTCACTATCATCAATATTCGTAAAATCAGCTCGAAGTGGCTTAATTTAGCATCATTGTAAAAATATATTAAAAAATTTTCGGATAAAATATAATTTACCTCGTGTAAAGGAAAATAGCAATCATACGCTTTCTTAGCTATCAATCGATCAATACCTAAACAATTAATATGAATATAGGATATAATAAACAGTTGAACTCCTAAAGCACTTTATTTGTTATCGTCGAAAAATATCATAGTCTTTTGTTGCAATCAATTTTACAACTTCTGATATGTGTTAGTTAAGATGAAGAATAATCTGCAGTAACACTCAATCGTTTTCTCTGCTTTTTCTGTATTGAAATTTTTTAGGTTTTCATTCTTTATCATAAAAGAAAATGAAAAATCTTTGTTTTATGTGCAATATCATTTAAAGCGAGCGCTGAAGTATAAGCATAACAATTGTCGACCTTCGTTGCCTTAACTTACAGATGGTCACAGATGCTAACACAAGACTATTACAAGCAGTTTAGAAAAATGTTTATCTTCAGTCATTGATCGTGACAGACGTGGTAAATATGCGTTCAAAAGTCGTATATTAATAACATTTGTATTATGACATAGGATCAAATCTGTCATTTCATTTTCAGAGGATTGAGCAAGAGAATGTTGAAAAAATGTGTTCAACAAATAAATAGAATAAAACTATCTCACTGCGATTAGAAACAGCTGCTACATCATTTGTCATAACTTTGAAAATGAATATTAGTTTCTCAGCGATGTAAGTCTTACAATTTTGTTTTTGAGAAATTCAATAAATATTATAAATATCTTTTCTATTTTTTACCAGATCGCCTGGAATTTGTTCTTGGTTGAGCTGTTGTATTGGTAACTACAATTATAGATATGTAAGATTATTTAAATATGATTATTTAAAACTCAACTAACTTGGCAATGTTATGGCTCGTACTGGTTGATTCTCATCATCATCATCATCTTCATCATAATCAAAGTGAGCTCTTGATAATAATTCATGTGTCAATAAACTTCGTTCAGTTGATGTGAAATATGCATCTTTTGAACCACGTAATGTATCAAATAAATCTTTAAATTTATCGATATTCGATGAATAGATTGCTGTGTAATAGTCGGGATCATTCTTTTTCAATGATACATCAAGATAAAATGAATTTTTTAACCATTGTACACAACGATTCCAAACAGAGTGAGTAGCTTGGGGTCTTGATGGTTCGTTTGCATCTTCATTTTCTTCAATTTTCTATTTAAATTATTGATTATAAGAAATTATAGGATTTTTGTTAAAGCTAACCTCAATCGGTAGTTTCATACGCATATTCTCAGCAGTAAGCAAGAGAATATCAAATGGAGTATGAACTTTAACGAATCCAAATCGTTTTTTGTGTGTTTCCTGAATAATAAAAAAAGATTCAAATTTCAATAAATCTTACATTCTACTTACAACATGTTTAAGTATAAGACCTTGTTTCTTACAAAGATATTCTTCAAATTTTTTTCTACGTTCCGATGGTGTCTTCGTTCTTTTAGTTCGATTATCATTACTGTCTTCAACTTCGTCGTTTTCTTCATTATATTTACGATCATAGACAAGGATTAAATCAATTGGCAGAGAATCAATGTTTGAATTTAAAGACAACGAAAACGATCGACGCTTTAATCTGAGATTTTTCGTATCAGTATTGTCGTTCAAATTTGTACCATCCCTAATCGGCATTTCTATGAAAATAAAATTAATTTTTTGATGAAACAAATATTTTCGTGTTTTCTGCTTTAATATTTTAGTATACTAAGTGCTACGAATATTTGACATATGATCTCATTATTTCTTACATTCACATGCATTATGCTGATGCACCTTAATGACATTTGATAAATAAAGAACATGAGTGAGTTTACGTCACTAACAAAAGTGCTCATAAATGATAAGAAAAATAAACTTATTATGTTGATTATCAAATATTTGAACAAGATAGAACACGTTCCGTTTTTATTTCGTTAATTTAGATTTCTCACATTTAATGTAAATCGTGTTGAGATTTTACTACGTTGACAGAAATCGTAGAGATAAATGAAGTCATCATTTAATCAGAAAAAACAACATTTTCTTTTCTTTTGTTCATATCTAAAAATAAAAATTACAAAAGCAAGTAAAACTACACTTACCATACTGTGGTATTATTGGTGGTAATGGCACTACGCGTCTCATTTTAAATGTTGTTTTATTCATTCATTTCATCAATGGTCATTACCTGTAGCTTTATTAATGACGTCAAATATCACTGATAAAAACAAAAAAGTCAAGCAGGACACTTATTATAAATGTATATATAGAATATGTGTTCGTTTCGATATTTATTTATCCGGCTCACTCTCTCTCTCTCTCGCCTTTTTTTTCTTTTTTAGAATAATACCGTGGATTCAACATAGCAACAGGAGCAATAAAAAGATTTTGTAATTTTTTTCCGCCAATTAAGATGAATTTTTCTTCTGGATATTTCTTTAAACTATTACTCTTGCTCGATACTCTGTTTCCCGGCAACGACACTCAGTAGAAGAAAAGAAAAATATAATAACCTGAAGAGACAGAAAAAGAACCATCGTTGATATTATTATCACATGTGACATCTGTACTAAAGAGGCGAGAAAAAAAGTAAATATGTATTCAGCAATAACTCATAAAGAATATATATGGATCATTCAAATTTTGACAGCAAATCTTTTGAAACATTGATGCTTTATGAGATTTAGCTAAAGATAATATTAGTATTATCATAACCATCTGAAGCAAATAATTTTTTTACATAAACATGTATATCTATATCAAGAAAGGAAGTTAGTTGCACGTAAGCAATCGGAAAGTAAATTGCTCCAAATTATAAATTTGAACGGATCCAAAAATTGAATAATCTCTATTTGATTTTCTTGACTGAAAATAACTGTGCTGATAATCAAGGATCAATTTTCGATGTCACAAACACACGCCAGTATAGGCGGATAATTTACTTCGAGTATTTTAGAAATGTATCAATGAAGTAATTTAAAAGTATATGGATTACAGTTGATGTAATTATCATTGAAAGAAAGTATAGATTATTTAAATTTACGTGTTCCTTAATTCAAAATTTTTATTCAATGGTTTATTCGAGAAGAAATTTTCAAATTAGTCTATGCATATAGAAAAAACAAAGAGGATTTTTCTTCTTTCTACCAACAAACAATAGTACTTTGATAAGTTCATGAATATATTCTTTTATGAAAATCAATGGTAAACACATTGTATCAAAATAAATTAGTAAAGAGTACATTTTATCATGCACCGCTTTCGTATAATATTCTTATGCATTTGTTTGCTTATTTTTATTCATTAGAAGAACCTTCATTTTGTTTGTCATTGTTATTATTCACTCACAATTTCGATAATGCATCTTATACTTCATAGTGAATCGTTACTAATCATGTAAATGGATTCTTTTTTTCCATCATCGTATGCTATTATTTGTACGTCAATTGTTACAATGATTTCTATAATGTAAAACTAGATATATTGAATATTTTAACACTCTAGTGGTAAGAAATGAAACTAATCTTTCAACAGTTTGCATCGTCAAATATTAGTATTTTGCTTGTAGATGAGACATATTACCTATTTTTCTCTACTTCATTTTCCTCTTGTAATAGTTAGACGACTGCAAGAATAAAGCGAAATAATAGAAAAGTAGTGGAAGCTGAGAAAATTCTCTTCAATTTTAGTGTTTCATATCGTCTTCGTTACTTTTTCAATTTGAATTTACTTGCATTTGTATGATTATCTTGTTTATCTTGCATAATCAAAAGTATTTTCACGAAAAACAAAATCCTATCGGAAACAACAATACTACCACTTAATAGTGAAAATATATTTTCAATAATTTTATGTTAAAAGGTATCAATACATTTACATTTTCATATGAATAGATAGACTAAGAGGAAAAAATAGAGAATGAAAGACACAGAGCGTGAACGAGAGCCAGAGAGAACTTCCTCTAACACTACTTCGCAGTTGAAGAAAAGATGAGAAAGAGAATAGAATCTGAATCTAAGAGCGTAGTGTGGGCAACAACAACAATATATCCTCGGTAGTATATAATTGTATTGTCATAGGACACAATTCTTAAATGCATAAGCACAATTAAGTAGCATAAATGATAATGAAAATGTCGCTTGTTAGCTTAGGATGTGTACGTGATAGAAGAATTCGGATTAAGCTTTCTCTTCCTTCTTCTTCTTCTTCTACTACTACTATTGGAAACTATGATTTTATTTTGATTATATTTTGTGTTTTTAGCGTAACGACTGCAAGAAAATTCGATGTCATCCTTAGGGAAAAGTCTGAAAAGATCGTAGCAAAATAATAATTTTTTTCCACTTATCATTTTATTATATGATGATGTTGTCTTTTCTTTTGCGCTCAATCTGGCATTTCTTTCGTGCCAGCTGTGACCAAGTATATTTTTCTTTTTATATTGTTTTAGATTGCTGTTTTCTTTCATTTAATCAGAAAAGAAATTCGTAGGAGTGAGAACAAGTAGATTCATGTCGTCAGCATTGAATTTCTAATAGATAGATATAAGAGCAAAATTAAGTATTCTCGATGGCTTCTGGAGACAATCCTCGGTTACCACTAACATCTGGCACTTCACCTATCGTCAAATACACTGAAATGCGCAATCCAACTGAAACGCCTTCTACAACGATTACTATGGCGTCAATGCCAAGCCCACCACCATTTTCTAGTTCAACTAGTTCTCATGAACCAAAAGCAAATAGTAGTTTCGCAGCTAATACTTATGAACTTCGTCGAGTAACAATACGACAACGTCACGCTATGAAAAAAGCTTTAATGGGTAATGTTGGGTATCGTTTAGTTAAACGAAAAGAACTACATATACAACGGTAAGAAACAATGCAGAAACGAATTCAATTTTGTTATTGTTTTTTATTTCTAAACTTTGTGTAGTCGATTAATTGGAGATATCATGTGTATTTTTGGTATATTTGGTATTATTTTAATGATCATTGAAAATGAATTAACATTTAATCGTGTTGATCATAAAGATACAACATCCAGTTTACTTATAAAGGCAACAATAACATTTACAACAATACTTCTGGTTTGTCTTGTTTTTTATTATCATCGAATTAATTTGAGTCTCCATTGTGTTGATAATTCCATTGATGATTGGCGTATTGCATTAACTCGTACAAAAATACTTTCAATACTATTCGAAGCATTTATTTGTATGATACATCCAATACCAGGCCATTTTCTAATTGAATGGAGTTCACAATATGTTAAAACAATTGGAACAAATTTCAATCATATATATCCATATCGAGCAGTTCCTAATTCATTAACTACGCCGACATCATTAAATACAACAACAGTATCAACAACAACAACAACAGCAACAACCACAATGACACTGAAAGATGCCAAAGAAAATCCACTGGCTTATGTACCGATTGATATTATGCTTAGTATACCAAGTAAAATACAAAATTTTTATTTTTTATTTAATTTTCTTCCTATTAAATAGTGTTTTTTCGATTGTATCTGGTTTGTCGTCTTATAATGCTTCGTTCTCATTTGGTTCGTGATGTTTCATCACAATCACTTGGTTATCTTAATCGAGTTTCATTTAATTTTCCATTTATTATCAAATCATATATGCAAAGACGACCAACAATTCTTTTAACATCATTTTGTATTACTACTTTTTTCATTGCAAGTTGGGCTATGCGTGCGTGTGATTATAATGTTAACACAGGACACATGTCTATGCTTGATGCTACATGGTTGTTTATTATTTCATTTACAACAATTGGTAAGTAACTATTCGTTTTCTCTTGTATTTATAATCAATGAAGAAGAAATAGATAAAAAATATTCTTGTGTTTTCTTTTCTTTTTTAGGTTATGGAGATATTGTACCATCAACATATTGCGGACGAGGTAAAAATTAAAATAGATTGATTATAGATTGGAAAAAAAGATTAGTTTTTGTATTTTTTGTGTAAGGAGGAGTGTGAATGCAAATTTTACTAAATTAATTATTCTCATGGTAGAATTATGCATTCCTTTTGTAGTTCGCTATGTGTTCGGAATATTAATTGCATGTCAATTATTGATTATTGTATTTTGTTCATAAAATAACCAATATGCATCATCACTTGCTTTTTGAAGGAAACCGGTTGAAACTACTAGAAAAACTTAATCTAAAGATATATATCGTTTGTTCTTTTTTTAAATAATGCTTTATTTTTGGTGAGTACCACATTAGCAGTTTACACCTGCTATGAGCGAACCTCGCTCCTGTAGCGTATAAAACAAATCAAATAGTTGAGAAGAAAACAATGGTCGAGTACACTAGAAACAAAGCGAAAAAAAAGAAAGGGAAAGATACTACGGAAGTTTAGGAAAAAAGAATAGGGAGATACAGCACATGTTTAACACGGAGAATCTCAAGACTTAGAAACATAATACATGGTCAAATAGAGATAGTATTCCACCATTCAGTAGGCTTTTGATGTTGTTACGTGTTTGTCCTCTACCAAATATTGATCTCTTTTCTTTTGCGAGTGAAGGATTTCTGAAATATTCTTGTAAGTAAATGATTGATAGTTTGTGTTGTAAAAAGTATTCTAGAACACGAGGATTTGTCCTGAGTATTGTCGATGTTAAATTATCCCAATGAGTATCTGCAAGTTCCGCAAACGATTTATGTTTTGGTAGACTCTCGATTTCGATATTTGTAGCGTCGGACCACTGATGAATTTTTCGAAATATTTGACGATTTATTGCTTCGAGTTGTTTTTGTTTATTTACGGTCAAAATCGGATAAATGTTAAAAAGCGATTGGTAGTACGGTCTAATGTAAGCATTGAAAAGTCTATAGTTGACTTTTTCACTCATCATTTGACTAGATGTGAGTCTTTTGAACACATTTACGTTCTTACGTATTTTATCTTTGATATCGTTGATGCGTGTCGTAAAGGACAATTTCGTGTCGAGATGAGTACCTAAATATTCAACCTTTTTCAGATGCTCGATTGTGTATCCATTACATATTATAGACCGGATTCGAGGGGTATTTGACGATGAAATAAGGTTCAGTACGTCTTCTTTAAGTTGATTTCTTGTTTCCATGTAGCCGAGTATTTTATCAGTCGATTTAGTACATCCATAATTTGTTCAGCTAATAAGTTAATCATTCCCGAAGAAGAAAGCAGCGACGACGGTGAAAATACAATCGATATGTCATCTGCGAAAAGAATCTAAAGATATGTATATATGTTACAGTTGACAAGAGAATTTAGTTGAGATTGGAATAATAGATTTAATTAAAGATAGAGAAAATAGACACAAACGAAAGCGAAGAAAAGAAAAAAGAATTTCGAAAATCAAAATGCAAATAAAGTTATATGAACGATATGGAAACTTTGTCTATGAGTTAAATTTAGCTAAGTATTTTCTAATTGATTATAATTTAGATTTCTTTTTCAAATTAGTGACCAAAACAAAAAAAAAAGATTTTATTTCTTATTTTTCATTTATCTCAATGCACTCTCATATCGCTTGTATACGTCATATAGTAATTAATGTGCCTAGTTCAACTGATATTTTAATATTAAAAGGAAATAAAATACTTCGTTGATTATGATATTAATGTTACGTCATCAAATAAATTCCCAGGACGAACAATCCGATAGTCGGATCCTGTCGGATCCTAGCGGAAAATTACCGGATTTTATCGGATCCGAGGGTGGGTGAGTTTGACCTGGGAATATTTATTTATCCTAGTTTTACATTCTAAAAAATTTAGTAGAATCTATTAAATTCAAATTTTTTGTTATCATTTCTTTATTAATTTGAGTTTTAATAAACGATCTTCGTCACTGTGAAACAGACAATGATTAGACATAAATTATGAAGTTTCTTTTATATGAACCTATTAATTTTTTCACGAAGAACGATTGTTGATAATAACACATCAAATGGTCTAATATAAAAAACTTCTTGATTAATTTCATTAAAAATTTAAAAAAGTATTTACTTTCTTTCCATGTTATTCGAATTAAAAACTCGTTCCATTCCCACCCCAGCTACTCGAGAGTAGGGGTGACACTTTAACTTTACGTTAACCGTAAAGTTTAAAGTCGCCGTTAGAAGCTTATTTTTAATACTTTTTACTGTGCTGAGGTATTTAGTCATGCTTATGAGACTCTCTGCAACAGAAAAAACGCCCTGAGCTGCGATTCGACCTATATTTCCTATAATTCCTATATTTTCCTATATCTTATCGAAAAAAGTAAAAAATTTCCGAAAACCTCTTAATTTTACTATTATCGTTAGGCGAAAAAAAAGCTTTTAATGTGTATAATCATGTGTTTTGGACAAATTCTTGTATTATAGTGACATTTGTTTTAAACAGTATTTTTCCTTTCGCCTATTTAGTGGGCTGACTGAGAAATTGTTTAATACGAAGTACAAAATACAAAATAGTTCAAAAGAAAAAAGAATTCATAAAGTGATCATGTACTAGTTTCGGATTTTTAGTGAAGTTTTAGTTAGATATAAAAGCTGCATAGAGATATATACCCCTGGAGAAAATAAGTTTCACTCTGTATTTTGAGGATATTGTTACCAAAAGAAATTACTTTTTAACAAGTAACGATATATTCTGAGAGCCCGTGAAATTTCACACCATCCTGTGAATATGCATTTTCATTTAGACTTATTTATTACCAGAAAAAATTGAGTTAAAATAAAATACAAAAATAAACTTGTGAAAATAATAAGCGATGAACGCTGATTATCAGGACAATAAAATTAGGTTCAGATTTTTTTTGGGAAGTCGTGTCCATAATCTGAAACGTCTCCTTTAATGATGAGAAATAGTATGTCTATTTCGATGTATTTGTTTTTCCAAAACTTATGATCTACTTTATTGTTATTTATCGATTTGTCAAAAACTCTTATAATGGTGCTCGAATTAGTGACTTATTTCAGTAGAAAAAATTACATAAAGATGTTAGCAACGGTTGAACTGTTTATAACAGCTTCATTAAAACGATTTTCGAGTAGAGCAGTTAAAAAACACCAAAACAATTGAACAAAAGCGGAGTATAAAACGTCGTCTCTCTTTGTCATTTTTTATCGAAAATCCTATATTTTTGATAACCTTGATCCTCTAAGTATTCCTATATTTTAAAAAAAGTGCAATCGGAGGCCAGAAAACGCCAGACAAAAGCATTTAAGCGTGACTTTAAACAACTTTAAACTCTGCACTTTACGGTCAATTTAAAGTTAAAGTGCCACCCCTACTCGAGACCCGTACTTCGAAATAACGATAGCGAAAATCTCTTTCTTTTCTTCGAATATAGAAAGAAATAATTCAATGTCCCTATGTCCCAATGCCTTGAGCATTAAAACGTACACATCTATTCAGAATCTTTGTCGTTGTTTTCTCTTCAATCAGGAAAAATAGACACAATTAATCGTGGAAACAAGAACTTTCTTTTTTGAATCTACATACTCAATCAAACTATCTCATATTACTCACTAGCAAAATTCTATTTCTATGAATCACTTTCTCACAACATTTATAGAATAATCAACAATTCCAATCTCAACTAGATTCTAAACTCTACTGCCACACAATATATATATATATATTTACTTTGTTTTGGTCTATTGTTATAGGTATTGCTGCTACAACAGGTATCATTGGTGTATTCTCAACTGCTCTTCTTGTGGCAGTCATTGCACAAAAACTTGAATTAACTCGATCAGAAAAATATGTGCATAATTTTGTGGCAAATATTGAATTAGCTAAAGCACATAAAGATCAAGCTGCTAATGTTGTTAAATATGGCTGGAAAGTTTGGTATTTACGACGAAAAGGAAAAGCGAATTTTATTCAATATATTCAAACACAACGAAAATTATTAACATCGATACATTTGATTCGAAGTATTAAACAGCGACAACGTAAACTAGCTGATAATTATGTTAGTTTAATGGAAATATTTACAGTACAACGTAGTACTAGTGCAGTAACTGATGAAACAGCTCAACGAGTTATTTTTATGGAACGAAAAATCGATAAAGTTGAAGACAAACTCATTGAAATAAACCAAGGAATGATAAATTTAGAAGATAAACTTAATATTTTATTGGATAGAATAACGAAAAAATAAATAAATAAATAAATATATATATATATAGTTTATTATTTTTTTCGAATAAAAATTATCCGTATGAAATATACTCAAGTATATAATCTGAAAAATCCTTTCACACATTTAAATCTGATTATTTCATCTGCTCAATATTTGAATATTCAAAGTGTAATAGAAATCTTGAACAAAAACTATAGAAGTGTAATAATTTCTACCAGGGTTCCGCGTGGGATGGGGTGGCCAGGTCGAAAATTCAAAAATCAGAATTTTTCTTATGAAAGCCATACAACGATCAGAAAGTATTTTAGGAATATCAGAAGTTTATCAGAAAGATCATTTTTTGTGATATAGCGACTTCTGTATTAAGATGATGGCATTAAGTACTTCATTACATTCATTTTATTGACTAGTACTTCATTTTCAAAGTTTCATCACTATAAAGATGAATATTTATCAATGAATAACTAATCTTTACGAAAAACTCTATGTTCCCTTTATTTTTCGAGATGATGTTGCTTTTGGTAATTAATGCGCTTCGCTTTATGTCTCTTCAAAATTAAATTCAGCCATATTAATATCATCTATTAGATAATGCAGTTTTTATTTGTAGAATGTTTCATAAGCGAGAATCTCAAAATCAAGAAAAGAAATTTATCAAATTCTAGTACATCGCTGTAGCTGAAGTTCTATATATAAGTCAGAAATTATCATCGGATAATTGAGAAAAGAAAATTGACAAATAAAACATCTAAAATAGTAATGTATTATAATTACACTGAAGTACACCAGCAAAACTGGGATGTGAAATATTTTCGAATTCGGAAAGAAATCAAAAGAAAGTATTAAAATCAGGAAAAATCAGAATATAGCACGAAAATCAGAAGAAACCAGAAGATCAAAAGAATTCAGAAAGGACTTAAAATTTCAGAATTTTTTCTTACTTTTCAGAAGATCTGGCCACCCTGCATGGGACATCTCAATTATCATATATCCTATAAGACGTTAAATTTATCCGAATGCTCATCGAGCTACTAAAACTATGATGTCATATTATCTTTTCACATGTTCGCAATTTTATTATTATCAAGTTCAGAATTATTTTTTTTACTTTCACCATCAAAAACACATAGCTCTATGAATAAATACAAAACAGTACGAAATATGACAATATAGAGAAAAATAAAGCGACGCAAAAAATAAAAGTAGCGTTTTAAATAAAAAAACTGTTAGCGCAATCCCTTCGGGATTAAAATGTAAAACACGACGTAAGTGCTAATGGTGATCCGAAAAAATTATTAATCTATATATTTTTGAACTTTTTATTTTATTATACTTTAATGCACCACCTACACGTGAATAATGAAAATAGGTCATAGATTTCCTGATAATCTAGCATTATGTGGTCGTTCACTGTACGATGGCGTCCACTAGTACTCAGCTAGATATATCATAACTGCTTCTCTCTCTCCCCGACTTTGTTAACCCGTTTGTGATAGTTCCAATGCCTGTCTCTTAGGGTGTGTCATAGGTAAACAACTAATTATACCGCAATGAGCTGATTCATTAATTAGAATATATATGGAGGACTCCAACTTCCTATCCTTAAGGCCTTAACATTCCTATCTATTCGCCTTAGACAAAGCTTATTTGTAACGGTCTGTGATGGTACCATCACCTAACAGTAACGATCTGTGACGAAGTCATCACCTTCATGTAGCTGTCTGTGATGGGAGAGCTACCTGACTAAAAACGGTCTGTGCTGGTATCATCGCCTGTAAGTAATGCTCTGTGACGGGTAAATCATCTTCGGTCACGATCTTTGATGCATAAATCACCTGTCGGTAATGGTCTGTGGGGGCGGGGTGCAAAATTTCTACCCTAAACACTTCAACACTCCTTTCAGGTCGTGTTTCACAAAAACCGATTCGAGCAAATAAATATTATTAAAAATATGGAAAAAATATTATTGTACATCATTGCACAAATATTTTCCGTAGACCGAATGAGTAGAATATTGTTGACTTGTTTTGATTGCACAGATGAGTGCAACATCTATGTCACAGTAACTGTATATCGCAAAATTTTAGTGCATTTATTAAGCTATTTTGTCTCCTGGGACGAGACGAAAATCTTCAGTTCTATGGGATGGGACTGAAAATTTTCGTCTCGTGGGATGGTCAAAAAGAACGTTCAGTTCCATTCCATCCGACGCGGAGCCCTGATTTCTACACCATTAACAAACAACAGAATCATAGTTATTTAGATATGCTGTTGAATATTTAAGATAAAATTCAATGGTACAAATCATTAATGAGCTTTTATATCGTCTATTAGCTGGCATTGTCTACGAAAAAATGAATGGTCCTTGTATTAAGAAATAAGAATTTTTTGCTATTTTTTTATATCTTGAATATGCAAACGAACGAATATAATTAGAATATTATTGAAAAATTTTGTAATACTTTCTTGAAATTAATATACTTGATATTCACTTGTACATAGATTGAGATATCTAAAAACGTAATTTAGGTTTTATCGCGTTAAATCTATTTATAATTTATGTAATTACTAATGAAACACTATGAATTTTGTAATTCGAAGTTGATAGAAAATTATTTTTATCTTCGTACACTAATTTATAGTTGACTAGGATTTCCGTTAGAATACATTCCTTTAGAATACATTCCTTTAGGTACAAACACAAACACTCATGTGCCCATCTTAATGATAAGATAAGTTGTTTGTAAAAAACATTCCAATTTTGAGTGAGGCACAATTGTAAAGTTAAAAATAACAAGCGAAGTTGACTGAGTTCGATTTGATACTAATTTATATTTTTTAAAGTACATAAACATAAGTTTAATGCAAGCTGTATCGTTCAAATAAGCATGCTTGTATAGGTTCTCCTTAGGAGAAAAAGAAAATAAAACAACACCTATTTTTTCTCTCGGAAGCAATTCATTGTCAATAGAAAATAACTTTATTGTCGTTTAAAGAACCTACGAGAAAAAGAAGGCATCAAGGTGTTCGAAAAATGTTTACAATGCTAAAAGCTACATTTAAAAACACAACACATCTTTCGTTGGACAACATTATTCTAAAGCTTCTTGAGTACTTGCACGAAAATAATGAACGTGTAGATTTCTGCATTAGTTATAAAAATCTGTCAATTGTGGCAGTTTCAACAAAAGCAGACATAGTGAAAATTGAAATTTGAATTCTACAAAATATATCCTGGATAATATCATTTTACTTAAATCTAGGACTAATGAACATGAAAGACAAATCCTGATTAAATGATAGATATATAATTGTGTCCATGGTATTAATACAAGTAATTATTTAAGCGCAAAAACGGTTAATTTTAAAGGAAGTAGACTTGAACATCTTCTAATTAAGGTATAATTTATCAAATTGTAGGTCATTTCTCTCAAGAAAATCTTCCGAAGAGAGCTGACTATTGTTTTTAGGATATGAAATCTTTTCGTTTTCTATCTTCAAGTATTCCATCGACTTTGGAATCAATTCAATGAACTGTTATATTTTTTTGTCTCATAATAAAATGTTTTCTCGAGAAAACTCTATTCAGGATCATTTTTTCTGAATGCAATGATACATTAGAATATTGACTCAAGTCTTGAAAAAAAACTAATTTTGATAGATTTGAAATATATGCATGAGTATATTTCTTATGCTATTATTGTGCACTACTTGAAAATCTGACTGCATTATTAATCAAGACTTTTTTCCTCAGTTATAAAATTCTTGAAGTGCGCCGAATAATATAAAAATGTCTCATGTTGCAAAAAAAAGAATGTGAATTCAATTGAATGATTTTTACTAAATATATATATATATATATATATTGAAAGAAAAAGAAAACTATCCGTCTGCCTTTGTCGTTATATCAAACAATGTACCAGAAAAATAGCAAAAATCAATGTTGACATACTATAAAAATAATAGAGGAAAAGTCAGATAAGGCATTTTAAAAGTTTTATTGTACTTTTATATTAGTGTCAGTAAGTTTGATATAGATTTTGACATTCGCTTAGAGGAATGAAATGAAAACGATTTTGCCCATTTGCACTCATCCTGATTCTAATGGTTCGAAAATATTTTTTTCCGTACGTTGTAAATAGTATGTTTGCTAAATGCAATTTTTTTAAAAACGGTAAAGTTGAAAATTTTCTTGATGATTATAAGTATAAAAGATTTACTATGAAAATATTTTTCTTAATCAAACAATCATTAAATTTTTTGCATGACAATAAATCTTGTTTTGCTTATTTCTTTTTTGTCTTTCTTTTCTTCGTTCTCGTCCTAGTTAAGATTTCCGTTTGTTTATTCATTCTTCAGCAAAATATTCCGTTCTCTTTTTTTTTTCAATCATTGTCATCACCATTATCAACGCATTTCAATCATGTGTGTTTGTGTGTTTATGTGTATTTTTAAAGGATGTTGTGCCGTCGCGTCTATGCATAGTCACAATCATAGGAATTTTATACTCTGTTCTCGATGTCATTCGAAGAGGTTTTTTTTCTTTGTTTATTTTTCTGTGTTGTTTGCTGCAAATAACTCTTGTTATATGTTAACCTTGATTGATCTAATATTATTAGTATTGTTATAGAAAATGACTGAACAAAACATACTCAACAACTGGATACAACGTCCATCATCTGCCCACGGCAATCTTCTAAGTCATCCGTGTTATCAATCAAGTCTATTAGATGATGGTCATGCACCGGGTACTGTCGACGAATGGAGAAAATCGTTATCAAGCAATAAACCTCAATTACGCATGTCCAATATTAATCGAAATGCTGAAGACTATGATCAAAATTTAGAAATAAAATCTTATTTTCAATCAGTAAATAAAAATAAGTGAACTTTATTCGTTTCTCATTTTAATCTTTTCTTTTTTTTAAAATCTAGTTTAAAAATTTACGACGACTGACCATCGCGAACCCAACTAATATTCAACAATATGAAGTTATTCTTTTGAAACGAGCTAAAAGTTATGCATTAGTTGGTCTTAAAGGAGAAGTAAGATAATATTGAAAAATAAAATTTACGAAAAGATTCTATTTTAGCTAAAATCCAAAAAACAAGAAGATCCAAGGGTAAAAGAAAGTTTTGTTTTGCAATACATCAATTTTCTCTTTCTCTCTCTACTTGTCATTCCAGGGTCGAAGAACACAATCGGAAACACAGAAAATTGAAAAAGTAATGAATAACTTTACATATCGTTTTCTATTCTTATGTAATCTTGATTCTTATTTAGGAAATAGAAATTGAAGACAATAGAAATTTGCCGGTAAATTTCAAGTAATTCAAGATGAAAATATTTTTTTTCATTGCATTTAGATTGAAGAAAGATTTAATATTAATGCATTACAAACATTAAAATATGCTTTCGCTCAAAGTTTAACTAAAGTAGATTCTGATATTGATGGATCAGGACAGATGACATTAGATGAATTTACTCGAATTCTTAAACGATGCATAGGCTCACAGCGAGGCGTACGTTCAATATAATACGCATTGGTTTTGTTACTTTAATATTTTATGTTTGTTTAAGATTGATGAGCAAATAGAAAATTTATTTTATAAAATTGATTATAATGCTGAACAAATCATAACATGGGAGGAATTATGTACATTTCTTCAATTGAATTTTAATGAAAAAGCTGATTCTGAATATCATGCTAAAGAAATTTCATTTTTAATACCAGCTAGACTTCTAAAAACTCCACATCGATATCCTTGTTCAACTATTGTACTTTCTCCTGATAATCAATATTTAGCATTAGGCAGTGTAAGTTAATCATTAATAAAAATCATATTTTTATTGGATTATTATTATGTTCAAAGGACGGGACAATATCAGTATGGACACAAAATGGCGACTTCAAAATAGCTAAATCTGTAGCAGTAAGTAGATTAAATTGATTTCGAAAGAAATGAAAAAACAAAAGAAATTAATATATTGTTTCTAGGCAACTGCAGGTATTGATCAAACATTAACAGCAAGAGAACGTTTGGAGAAAGTACGAATATCTCTTATTTACTTTATTAATTTAATGAAATCAATTGAATTCCTATAATAGCGTAAAGATCAACAAACTCGTTCGCAACCAAAATGGATTACCGATTGTCAAATCATACCAGAATTTAATAAAGTTGCTGTTAGTACTGGGTAAGAACATTTCTAACATGGTTCTATTGGCATTGGCTTAGATTTATGTTTGTAGAGATCGTGAAATTCAATTTTGGGATCAAACTTATTGTTTTAGTACATCACGTGAAGTTCAAACAAATGATTTACCGTGTACACAAATTTGTTCATTAGATAGTGTACCAATTAAACTTAATTACGGGTAGATGAATGAATATTGTGTTTTTTGAAAAAATAATCATTGTTATCTCTCTCTCTCTCTCTCTCTCTCGATTTAAACAGGATTACTGCACCTGATGAATTACTTCTTGTTTATGGCGATACGGATGGTTGCGTTAATATTTTGATATTTCTTGCTGCTCGTGAAATTTTTCGTTTACTAACAACTCTTGAACGTCGTAAAGGAATTCCAACAGTTAATTTCGATCGTTTTCTTGATTCATACAAATGTGATTATGTTCGTTGGCAAGTTCATCGAGAATGGATTGGTAAAAATAGAACTAATGATAATTAAATTGATGTTTCTATTTGTTTTATCTTCTAGAACTTATTTATTATGATGCAAGACTTAATCAAGTAATATCATGTTCCAATGATCCAAACTCTGCTGTTGTTATTGGTTGTCTACGAGCAAGTGCTAGTTCAGAAATTCAGCTAACTGAAAATGGTGAATTGAAAACTTCTCAAGCGAGATCAACTGATCCTAAAGTAGGATCACGTAAAAGAAGAGGCACGATGTCAACAGGTTCTTACTCATTGAATAACGTGGGTTTGCTTTTATTCTTTATTTGTGTTTTTCTTTCGAACAAAATAAAATAGACGGCAATGAAGAAGCTACTCTTCCAGCACTGACAAATAATCGAAATAAACGTGATTCAACAACATCCTACTTAACACATTCGTCCTCTCAAGATACTCATTCAAAAAAAGCTGCTGGTCAAGAAACTCGAACTGATGTTGTAACAACAACATCACGTTCAATTTCTCGTCGCCAGCCAATAGTTCGTGCTGCACAAATACGTTGTGATGCTGATCAAACTGTTTTTAAAATTCACAAAGGTGCTAAAACGTTTGATTTATGCACAGCAAAAAATGTTCTTGTAACCGGTGGCATGGATCGTGTTGTACGTTTATGGAATCCATATTTACCAGCTCGACCTGTTGCTAGACTTCGTGGTCATAATGCACCCGTTTTTCTTGTTAAAATAGCTGTTGAAGATGATCGATTATTTTCTATATCAGCTGATAAAACTGTTCTGGTAAGTTTAGTTTGTGGTTTGTTTTGACAAAAGCAACATTTTATTTGATCAACAATTAGATTTTATCATAAGTATATAAAAAAAAACAATAATTCACTATTATTTAAGGAAAACAATAATCATATTATTTGATTTGATTTCTGTGACTTGATTTGAAACGTTTTTTTTTAATTTTTTTTCTTTTTATTGGTGAACCGTAAACAAGTTTAGTTTTAAGCGGTGGAAGAACTACTGGTTCATTTGGTAATATGTTCAGAAATGATGGAATTGATGTTAAAGAATAATTGAAATGTTTTGATATCCAATCGATTGCAACTTTATCGCGACGAAGTTTTCCCTGACGTGTATATAAGCGTGTTGCATACATCCATGATATATCATCCCAGAGAGAATGAAATTTCATGTTAACCCATGTATAATTTTTTTCTAATGGATTTTTCCATTTATCTATTCCATATTCACCATCGAGATAGTCAATTGGCGAACAAGGAATTGAAAAACGAGAGCCAAATAAATCACATGAACAAACTGTTTCTAGTAATGGAAGAGTACGTCTAAAATAGAAAACAGATCTTTGTTACTAACCAAATATTTAATTTAGTTTGTTTTAATTTACGGAACATATCAAATATATAAAAAAAACAGAAGTATTTTTTCGAATTTAATTATTCTCTATGTTCTCATGTAACAATAAAATACATTTCATTATGACGCTTAGTTACAATTCACACTGGGAAACTTATAGATGATAATGGCTAGGATAAAATCTCTAGATTAATTATATTTTTAATATGACATTCTAATGCAATTTGATGTTTTACTAGAAAGAGACAAATATAGAGTATATGAATATGTAGAAAAGTTTTGATAAAGAATACTTTTAAACGTTTAGAAAAGTCTAGAAAAGAAACGTTTGTCAGTATAATTCTTTCGGAACTTCGATCACACTGTTTTGTATTCTCAATATATTTCTTTAACAGTTTTTACTATAGTCAGTTATCGTTTAGTATCACAAAGATTTATTATCCAGTGCATCAAAGATTTACGAGCTGATCATTTTTTTAGATATTTTCTTTGGAATTTATAGTTTGATGACAAAATTTTATTTGAACATTTCATAGACTTGTCGGATCGTATTGTAAATAAGATTATTTAGTCAAAGAATCGATGACATTTTTGTTTTATTTAAAACACATTTTCTCATACATTAAAATAAATTGTTTTTCTGTTATTAAAACTTAATCAGAACTGAAAGATTCTTAATAATAAATTTTTATTAAATTTTACAACTGCAGAATACTTGAGTTAAATTTCTTTCTTTCCTAAAATTATTGCACTTCCATTCGATTCTTGATCTATAGTAAGATTTAATCAAGTTTTTGTTTGTTCTTTTATTCTTTTATGTATAAACAGAGATTGCACCGTTTTACCAGTCATTAGACATAGAAATGAATAAAACTTAACTGATGAATATTTAGACCATAATTGAAGTTATAATTACTAATACGTAATACAATCAAGCAGAGACCGAAAATTCCATTTAAATTTACTCTACATTAGAGAAAGCAATTCTTAAAGAATTTTTTTTTCTTATATCTAGTTTTGTTATCGGAGCTTCCTGTGCTGTTCCTGATTAATATATTAAGCGTTGCAATGAAATTTGTTCTATCTAATTGTACGTCAATAATCGAGAAAAAAACTACTATGACAAAAATGCTAATCAAAGAAAATAACTGGAGGAAATTCAATTGAGACGCATTTTAAATTAAATATTATTATCGTTAAAGACGAACTTCTCTGTTTACAAGTGCACGATCTATTTTCCGTTGATTACATAAAAACTACATAACTATTAGTCTTTTTCTCCACTAAGGATTAACATTTCATTGATTATTTGAATAGAAAAAAATCCGGAAATGACTAGTCATTTCGACAAGCAATCTACTTGCCAGAAGAATATTCTAATAGGATGTAATTGAGCATAAAGACATGAGAGGGCAGGCACGCGTTCACACCCAAGAGACATGTCAGATGAATGCTAAGTGAAAATGTGGTAAATTCATGATCAAATTCGTATTGATTTTCTCACATTCTAGAAAGTTGATGATTTGTCGTGTTCTTCTAGCATTCATCGAGACTATTCGCTATTTCTAATTGCCCATATAATGAACCAAAACTATATCTGATAAAAACTTCCCTATAATAATCATCTCGTTTTAATTCTTCATTCGAACATGTTTCTATTGAACTGTTTCTTATGATAAAAAATTAATGTACCTAAATTTCGCTCTTTGTACTTGATAACCACACCATCGATGATCACCTTCACGATAAGCCCAAAAGAGATCAAGTGTAAATCGACCAGTATAAAGACGAAATTCAAGAGAGTCATTAACCTAATTATGTTCGTTATTTTGAAATGAGTTTAATGAGCAAAACAAAAAACAAGATCTAATTGTGTTAGTAAACTACTTACAAGTCCTAATGCGCCCCACAAATACGTAATAGGATTTCCAAGAAAATGATTTCGAATACTTTCATCATATTCTTCAGCAAAGAGGCCAAAATCTGCATCTTGAGTAAATGGAATTAGCCCACAATGACGATACCAACCTACAATGAACATAAATTCTTAGAGGTAGAGAAGTTTTGTAGAAGAAAGAAAGAAAAAAAAGTGTTTTTTTTTACCAAGTAAAGTTCCACCAGCAAGCCAATAGTGTTTTTTAAGTTTATTTAATGCATAAGCAATATTTCTCATAGGTACAACAGTTACATTTAATTGACTTGTATTTTGATATAAATGAAATTCATTTTCCATTCTATTTGCTAATACTTGACTACAGTGAAGAAATTTTGATGTTTCATATAGCCATAAAAAATGTGAAACATCTCGAGGATAGAAAAACGAATATTCATGTACAGCAATTTCAGTACTATTGTATAGAGAAAGAAACAAAAAAAAATAGCAATTATTTGATTTACTTTTTTTCTATATTATGAAATTCTTACGGTTCAACAGCACGAAGTGTATCACCATACGATAGTTGAATATTTGTCGATAGTGAAATAGTATTTTCTTCAATAAGATAAAATGATTTATATTTATGGAAAACAGCTAAATGAATTATTTTTTGTTTATATTCAATAAATATATGATCAGTCGATATTTTATGATTTGATAAATCATTTTTTGATATGTTTATTGAAAAATTATTTCCTTGAAAAGATTGAAGAAACTTTTCAACGAATTCATCAATGATACCAAAAGTAATTAGTTCTTTTTCTAATTTATCAAATGAGAATTGATCGATAAAAAGATACTGAAGTACGTATGGATCAATTAAAAGTAAATTGACTTTTAATGGTAATAAACCGTCAAGTATAAATGAGAAAGTTGAATCCGATCGATATTTTAATCGACGCAATTGCTTTGTAGAAAAAATAAAAAAGAATTATTTGTTTGTTTGCTTTTTTCGAAAAATTTTCACTTACTTGATTTTTATTGCGATTTGTTGATTGTTGAAAAGTGGCAATAGTTAACCAGAAGAGAATATAAGTAACCAAACAAAATAAAATAACTGATTTATTTTGATATATGAGACTGGTTAGACCCATCGATTTTCACTTTACATGATCGATGCTCATTTGATAACACAGACCGGAATGATGATAGGACCAACGAGAGAAATTTTATTGTAATAATTCAATTACAGGGAGCTCTAAGAAGAAGAAAAAAGAATATATTTTGCGTTTCTTATTGAAAAAAAGATATGATTGAATTCAGTAGAACATATCGTATGATAAGAATTTTTTAACGGCGAATTTAATTGAAATTAGAAGAAGAAACCTAGAATGAGTTTAGTCAACATTAGTTACTATCTTTGTATTGTCATTGTCAAGAAAAAAAGCAATTTCACGATTATTTAATCAGCACAGAAGATAACTGATTAGTTTTTGCATTTCACTAGATAGACTCTATCGACGATACTATACATTTCAATTCTACTGGAATGAATGAAGACAAATGATTAGTGTTCGTTTTAAACTAGAAGAGATCGACTCAGGACATTACATAATCTAGGGAAGTTAAAGAAACAAAAAAAAGAATGCGAAAAAGGAAATGAATTGCGATGATCTCAAGAATGTGTCTTGTCATTAATCGACATAAAATTGGAATCAATGATTCAAGTTTACATAGTGTTTCTAATTTTGTTTTGTTCCCTAGCTCATCATATATATTTATGTAAATGATCAAGTCTTAATAATATACAACATTACATTCATTTGTTTCGTTCCATAGAAAGAAAGAAAGAAAGAAAGAAAGAGAAAAAAAACGATGCAAATAGTAAGCATTATTTGCATGAACACTATATTTGTCCTACACAAGGACAAACTATCAATAGAATTGTTCGAATAGAATCAAACTAGACTTTAAAAAAAAGTATGGTCTCTTATTGAGATCATGTTTTTATGTTACTACTCATAATTAGAAAGAGCAAGCCACTGTGTAGTCTATATTTGACATTTGATAGAATGAATATTTTTGTTGATTCAAAATAGTATCTATGAGTTTTTTATGATCGAAGAATCAGAACAACGAAGCTTGCTTGCGTCTTAGTATTCTTCGAAAGAAAAAAGAAGACGAAGAAGAAAAAAACGTAGATAACATCGTAGTGATTGTACCTTATTGTCAATGATTTACTTTTGATTTTGATGATAGACATAGTAAATAGAGTTATTCTTCTCTAATTAAATGTATTCTTAATGAATAATTGCTATTAAATAAAGATTGTACTGCATTGATATAAACAAAAGCTTTCTCACGTACGTTTGTGCCCTTGATAAATATGATCTGCCTGTATTAATAAATATAACGCAACAGGAAAGAAAACGAGATATACTGATAAGAATAATTTGTTATATGAGACAAATAAGATCCGTTGAGCGAAGTGAGTTGCTTTAATAAAACACATGTGTGTGTGTGTGAACGCAAAAAAGAAAAGGATCAAATGCGAGCACAAGAGATAAACAATGAACTTTATCAAAAAAATAGTACACAATAATCACTTTCCTTTACTTTGAAGGTATGGGATCTTATCGAACACACATTATTGGCATGTGTGCGTTCTAAAGTTCATAAAATACGTGGAGATTTGCAAGCTGTATGTTATAATTCTCATACACGTTGTTTATTATTTGCAAGTGAAAAAATTTCATTTTTAAATCTTAAATTACGGTAAATAAATAATTTTCTATTTTCTATATTGAAAATAAATTTAAATATTATTTCATAAAGACCTTATTTGCATGCTGATGTTGTTGTTTCACACTATGAACCTATACTTGGCTTACTTTTTATCAAAGAATTCAAACAAGTTATTTCCTGTACAGAAAGTGGAGTCATTCGTTTATGGGACTTTCTAACTGGACGACAAGTACATGAATTTCGAGCACATAATGGTCAAGCTGTTACATCGATGGCTTTAGATACAACAGAACGAAGATTAATAACAGGTAGTCGAGATGGTACATGTTGTGTATGGAATGTGCATAATGGGCAATTATTAAAAATATTTAAAAAACCAAATGGTATAAATTTAAGAAAAGAAAATTTTATTTTTTTCCTAATTGAATAATTTTTCTTTTTAAGATTCACTTGAAGTAACTGATGTAGCTTTTATTGTTGTTAATAATAATTGTTCAATATTATCCGTTGGATGGGATAAACGTGTAAATGTTTTTAAAGATGATCGTGAACGTATCAAACAAGTTTGTTATCCTGAGGATCAATTTATGGGTGATAGTCAAAATGAAGGTCATAAAGAAGATATATTATGTATCGATAAATCTCAAGGTGATTTAATAGCAACTGGTGATTATGGTGGAAAAATTATTATTTGGAATATGTCAAGCAAAAAAATATTTGCTTGTCTAAAAGATCCTAGTGTGGAAAATCAATATTCGGAAGGTAAGCAAACATATGTCAATTATCTATAAGAAATATTTTATTTCTTTCATTGTAGAAAATGCAAATGACAGACTTATCAGTCGTGTAATATTTATTGATGGAAGATTTGGTCGACATGACATAGCTAATTTAGTTGCTAGTGGACCTTATGGCCAGATTCATTTTTGGAATATTTATAAAAATGGTGTATTAATGGCTAAATTTCGACCGGTAAAAATTGATCAGAAACAAAGCTTGGATAAATACATTCTATTCTTTTTTAGAATAAAGAAAGAATAACAACAGTAACAAAACTTAAGCTAGATGTTGCGTGTTGTCTTTTATTTGCTGCTGATTCATTAGGTATGACATCGCTTTCTCTATTTAATTTATGTATCTATCAATTCTACTTCTTTTCGCTAGGTTTTCTATTTATCTATGAAATAGAAAATTATGCACTTAAACAAGAAACCGAACCACCTCGTTGTAAGTTTCAAAGAAATTCTTTTAAAATACATCTTTAACTATATTTTAGGTGTTCGAACTTGGCGTGGTCACATTGATAGCGTAACCGGACTAGAATATATTGATCAAAGTACGTAAGTAGTTTTTATTCTTGTGAAAAATCATAAATTAACGAAATTCTTCTATTTCATTCTAGCTCAAATTATTATGTCTACAGCACTCGATTGGACAATACGTCTTTGGAATCTTCAAGGACATTTCATAGGTAACATATCTTGTGATATTATTTCATTTTTATAGTATTCTGAATTATTTTTCTAAACAAAGGAACATTTGGGCAAACTATTCCATGGAATTTATATGATCCAGCAACATATCAACATCCATCGGTTCCATTAGATGTACTAACTGATCCAAAAAGTTTACCACAAAATCAACAGATCAAAGATGAAAAAAACGATGCATCAGCACCCGTAATATACTTTTCATGTTTTGATACATCAATGTATATATATATATATTCAAATAATCTAGGTGCCAACCATAGTTATAAACAAACAAGTCGTTCTAGATGATGAAACAATTGCCAATAACGTTCATGACACAATTAATAAACTAAGACATAGTCAATCAGCTGGAGGATTTGTTGGAAAAAGGTTTGCTCGAATTTCTATTGTTTTGTTGTACACGAATATATATATATATTATTTTAGACTTCGATATTTTCGTGATAAACCTGCCGTTTCAATACGTCGTGATGGTTCAAGTCATTATCAACATTTACGTTTTTATCCAATTGATGATAATCCTCCTGTGCAAACTACAAGCAGTACCGTTCATTTTGCGAACACAGTTAAATCATGATTCAATAAAGACAATATTCATTCGTTTTTCTAAATTTTAAGAAATTTTTCTTTTTTATCATCTTGTGTGAGCGTGAATGAAACAAATTAGCAGATGGTCATTTTGTAAAAAGAAATGAAAACGCTTTAACAAATAAAAATATAACTAGTTGACAAATTTTCGAAATCTTAACGAGTGTGACGAGTGTAAAAGAAAAATAAAACATTAATCATTATATTTTTCACTCGAATCGTTTCATTGAAGATTGGTTATATATTTTAACATACGTACTATATCATTTAAGGGGGCACCCCGTCCCCCTCAGAAAACCCAATTTTTCGAAAAAAATCGGAAATCGAGTTTTTTTCATAGAAAAATTCCCCATATTCACCTCCTTCAGAATATATATAGATTTTTGAAAAAAGCTCAAGTTTTAAGGGAGTTACAGGAGAAATATCCACCATACATCACGTTTTTCAAGAATTTTTCAAATTTCGTAAAATGTTTTGGTTTTTCGCTGTTCATCAATTTATATGCGACTGATTCGAATCAAACACCATTGGCGTGAGGTTGATGCGTCATATGGTGTTTAAATTCGTATTTCTAAAACATTTCCGACCACTATAACAGATACACTTAGTCTTTCATGAAAAAATCCATATCTAAAACTTATTTTGTGTTTTTCTCGAAGCATAGTTTTCTAACAGTAAAATTGAAATAGCTTAGGCTTGGCTCAGGCCTTGCCAGATAATTTTTATTGTTTTAAAGGTCTCAGTTAGGGCTAAATTGTCATCGAACGGATTTTTGATATAAAGTTCTTAGGGTGATAAAAACTCAATTTGTCGCCTGTTTTTTTGGCGCCATTTTTGAGACATGCACATTGAAATGCTTATAAAAAAATCAATAGAGGCAAATTTCAAAATTCTGTCCGATGAAAAGTTGCAAATAGAGGCTAGCTTCAATTTAGCGCTACCCCGACCTCCATATCTACTACGGTCATCGAGTTATTTCGATTCTCGTGAAGGGTCGAAAACAGGCTGTAAGTCTAGTTTAGTAAGGATTACAAGGCTGAAATTTTTATCATAAAATTTTCTCACCAGCATCAATTATTGCTATAAGTTTCAGCCCGAAACTATGATCCAAAGTGGCAAGTCGATTCTGAGAAGGGGGGGGCGGTTGCCCCCTTAAGCAGTAATTGTTTAAATGATTTTATTTTAATATATGGTGCCCTGATATGGTACTTAAAAGTATGCTAATGGGAATTCTTAAATTGAAGGAATTCAAAATGAGTTCAAATGTAGTAATAGATCAAGCAAAACAAAATCGAATTAATAGGATGTTGATGTATTAGAAACGATGATTCATATCGCATCGAATGTATAGCAATATGTACAGTCGATAGGAAACAATAAGAGAAGAGAAAAAAGAGAATATGAGCAACTAGAAACGAAAAAGAACTTACCGTTTTGTTTTCTTCAGTTCAGTTGATCACTTAGTAGAGTCGATAATAGTTACAAAATAAAGTCTAAGTTCATACCATGTATCGTATTTATTAATAAATGATGAGTACTAAACACAACTTTTTATTGTACTGCAAAGTTTAACGCTTTATCGTGTTGATGTCTATATCTCAATTGTTTGATTCGATGTAAAAATTCAAGATGAATACATCATCGATCCTATCGAGGTAAATGACAAGAACAAAAAAAACGATAAATCATTTCTGGTATCTCAATAGCGTTGTACTTGAAGGTAATGATGCAATTGCACGTGACAAATAATCGATGCTTATAATATGCATGCATTTATCGATAGAGTTTGAGCGTATCAAAAAAAATAACCATCATAATGCTATGAATGGTAAAAACCTTGTCTTAAAAAATATGAACGAATGAATGAACGTTAACTGTTTGACTGCGTAAATAAATGTTACTTACAATTATTTTAAACCACACAATTCATTTGGAAGTCATACGTAGCCTTTTAAATATTAATTACTTTATTCGTTGTATCAGAAATTCTAACGACTAATAATTATATATAGTAGTTGCATTAGTCTTTCATTCTTTTTTCTTTCATCTACTTGTCATATTACTACTATTTTTTATTTCTTTGTTCTCTATACCCCGTGTACACATTGTGTCTCATTGCTTGTTCAACACTTTACTTGCGATAAGTGCGCTTAATACACGCAACCTAGTTCTTGTGAATTCGTTGCGCAAGAGAATAGGTATTTACATTTTGCGTATGTTTTGTTTGCTGAATTTTCTCCTTTGTTGATCGTTTTCAATGTAATTATGATTCGCAAAGTGCCCAACGATTAACTTCATCGAGATTCCTTACTCCTTACTCCTTACCGTTTAATTCAAGTAAATACGGCGCACATTTATAGTACAAATGAAAATGATGTTTGTTTGCATCTCTATAAAGTATTACTTTCATTTAAAATATATAGATATTTGAATTCACCATATGTTAAAATGAACATGATTCTCTTATGTTGGTAAGAAAGGTTAACACAAATTTCATTGCCTAATATAAAACACAGTGATGTATATGTAGGTATCAAATAAATTTTCTTTTATTTATGATACATCTGATTCATAAATCGACACATATTATAAAAAAAAGCATTTCATCCTAAACAAGTATATGAAGTGGAGCATATCTACTACTCCAAAATCAATTATAAAAATTTCGCGTTGTATATCGATTTTAGAATTGTTTCACAAAATATATATTGATCTAATATTGATACATCGATGTAATCTGTACTGTTTCTAACTATATATGAATATGTTTCATATTGCTTTTAGTTTAAATAAGTCAATATTGAATAATGAAAGTGATGCTCTCGATTATGAAACGCTTCAACAAATATAAGACGATGAGCGTGGTAGCTTGTATTAGGCAAGAAAACAGAAGAAAGCAGAGAAATTCGTAGTCTTCAAATAATAACAATAAGCTATGAAGAGCGAAGTAATAGCAATTTCGACGAATTAAAACGTTCTTTTACGCAACGATTTCGCACCTAAAATGTTATGATCATCAAAGGAAATATTTGTATAAATATAATTCTTACGACTAGATTAGCTCATTTTCACAGCATACTTCTATGTATGCGATCATCAACTTCTTTTTATCTTCATTGAGTTCACTTGTGAAAACTAATCTCAAGCTATTCAGGGAAAGATTTTGTTCGGAAGATGAAGTAGTTTCAAATGTCACGGAGTCATATATGACAGTAATAAAAATATTTGAAGAATATTGTCAACCACGTAAAGAAATAATTGACATTTAATTGATAGAAATAAAAATATTACAGATGTAAATATGAGAAAAAGAAAAAAACAGTAGATAATTAAAAGCACTAGTCTATTAAGTTGAACAATGTATATGAATTTAATTTTTACTCTTCAAAATAGATCGCACTATCTAAGAAATCATTAGCACCAAAACAGCACTAACTATAATTGACAATCACTACTACTAAAGTCAAGATTGCTGATGCGCCGATATTGTATACATTACCTTGAATGACCAAAACAATGTCTATTCCTAACGCAAGACGACGTACAGCATAAGAAGTCAATGTGATTCACTTTACAATTATGACTACCCTTTTTATTAGACTTCATAAGTTGCAGAATACATGCAAAGATAGGTAAAGTAAACGCAAAATGCTCATAAAATACAAGCAATAATTATGAATGTTCGGATTGCCATAATTTTGGTGCAATTAGAATAATGTGTATGAAACGTTGATGGACAAACTGTATCATTATACACCCATTTATTTTGGATTTTCTCATTTGCTTGTCAAAGCTCTATTGTAGTTTGGGACATCGAAATATTTCATTTAACACTAGCAATTGATTCAAGATGAGCTTCATCTAATACTATCCTATGTAAAAAATATTATTTTAAATTGAATTACGATTTCAAATTCGATAATGATAAATGCGACGCAATCAAAACTTTTATTGTAACAATTAACCACTGATAATATTATTCCTAGTCGATTCAGTAAAGTTAGAAATAATGATTTTGTTATGCTAATAGATATCGAACAGTTGCTGTTAGAAAAAGTAAGACAAGATGAGGTTTTTCTTTCATGTGCTATTATAATCACATCCATACATTTAGATATTTTGCATTTCAGAATTTTGATTCTTACATAGCTACTAGAAAAATGTGATAATATGTGAAATTCTTTGTTTTTTTAATTTGTCAAAATCTCAAATTGAAATTAAATCTAATCAGAAAATAATCGGAAGATGAAAATTTTTCATTCGTGATCATTCTTACCGATTTTGATTAAAATCATTGCAGCATTTATTTTAAAGATTCTACTGTTTATAGAAAACCAAAATCATAAAAAAACTATTTTTTTTACTGATTTTCGAAATTTGTATTATTTGAATTATTCTCAAAAATTTATCACTTGCTCCAATTTTAATAGTTCTAACAATATCAACAAGTTATTCTCTTAATAGAACTTAAATATCTTGCTCCGAAATATTTTGAGAATTCTCAAAAATGACTAAATGACTTTGTAGTGAATCTAGTAGTACAGACGTGATTGTTAGGCGTATGAATATACATCAATTTACCTATTCCAGTATCAGATAGAGCCCACATAGTACATCAACTTTGAGCAAGCGATTACAATGTGACGGGTCAGTAAAAAGAAAAGTGAACTATTATCTGTCCAAATACTGTCAAAGTCAACTCTTCATGCACTTAAAACTGATATCTTTATGAGTGCGGCTATATTAGTTCAAAGAAAACGTTGAAGATTTCATCTTCTAACTATACAAATGTTGCATGTGTTCGACTTGATAATTGCATCATGTGCCATTGATAACAATTGTATCCATTGGGAAATCACAATATCGCCATGCTATTGTTGCATGTTTACTATGCGTAAAGAATCAACTTACATGAATCATAATATATTTTACTAAATTATTCAAGCTCGGAGAAACGTGATGAAATAATTTTTTCCCTTATACTAAAAAGACTTAGAGTCTTACTCACAGTATTGTGTTCAAATCTCGAAAAACTGAGTTATCGATACGAAAATTTTCAAAAAATTAAAATATCAAGGAAAGAAATGTTGAATAACTGGCCGTTCATGGTAGATATGACTATAATTATAAGATGACATGTGAATAAGAGCGTGGATGTGAGCAGAGGCGTAGCGCTCCCACCCAACACTTTAAAATCTTGAAGCGGGCGAACGTAACGTCTTTGTTCGTACAGATGCGTCACCAAAATACACCTGAAAACAGTTTTTTCGATCTTATTGAACATATATAACAAAATTTTGAAAAACAGGTGGTTACCCACCCCCTCCATCTTATTTACGTCCCTGTGTGTGGGTGTCAGTGCGGATGTTGATCTTCTCATCATACTGACATTCTATCCACACTCTAAAGAGATTATATTTCGGAAACGGTCGGCGAGGACGAGACACGATGAATGAAGTTAGATTGTGCGATACGAATTATGTATACAACAGAGAAGAGAAACAAGCATTGCTCTTGAACGCAAACCGCTCGGGGAGATTAAAAATAAACTAAAGGAGACCAGTCATAATAATATCTATTTTCAATTTACCAAGCGATCGTAGGATGAGAAGAAATGTGTCAAGGTTCCCTTTTCGAAAATGTGATGTAGCTAAATTCGAGTTTCCATGTTCGAAATTTCCCTTTTTTCTGGATTCTGTTTTTCGAGGTATCTGTTTTTCGGAATTTTGTCTTTCGAGATTTTTGCTTTCAAAAATTTTTCTTTCGAGATTTGGACAGCAATTCTTACTCACAGCTTTTGTAATTTATCTTGTTGGATTAGAAACTGTTAAAATATCCCATTGTTTTTGATTTTCTTCGAGTGTACGAAAGAAATCAAACAATTCGGATTTTTCGTTTTAGAGATAAAATTTTACACGCCTGTTGCTGATAAACATTATATTTTGGTTGTTTGCTTGAAGATTGGAGAACGTAGTAAATAAGAATTTTGTATAAGAGAATTGCTCTAATTTTTATACCATGATGGAAGTGTATTGTTAACAATAAAAAACATACAGGCTACGATCCTAACGCTACCACTCAAAATAAGTAATAATAGCGTGTCTTTTTACCATTGAAATAAATTTCATGCTTTGATTATCAAAGATTAATCTTGGTTCTCGTAAAATTCTATAAATATTTGACTTCTTGAAAACTTTTCATCTTTTCTGTTACTGTCCTCGTGACTCATGAGGACGATTCATACCGTTATATTTCATTTAATGTATCTGCTATAATTATTGAACAAATTATTCTACTATTATCTTTCAGTGTTACATTCTTTCATAGAAATATTGGTTTATATAAAAAAATTGCCACTATTTGATTGAGTGTTATTATCACTCGCAATACTTTTGATTGCAATCAAAGATGATGATGTGATTACAAAAATATTAAATTGATCTCAAACTATTGCTCGCATAAATTAACTTTATTGAGGACAAAAGTTTCAGCGATTTATTTCTTTACGAATCAATATTCGTGATCCAACTAAATTATTCAAAACAAATGGCGCACATGAATACATAAATTCAAAATCAATAATATTATTTAAAGTCACTGCATGGACGATTGTTTTTTATTTTAATGGTAACTTAACACATACACACACACACACACACACACAAAGACATAAGGATGATTGGAGTTGGAAATAATGCATTGCTTTAACTTTTCTCTGAATTAAATAGTTATAAGAGACATAATTTCACCTAGTGACGAAGATAGACTGAAACACACGCACAAAATGATTAAGCAAGAAGTAGATGAAGGCTATGCAGTTCATTGCCTTGTTTTGAGTTTTTTAAACAGTGCCACATTTGCTAATGACAATCTTGGCTTTTGGTGTACCAGATTGTGCACCTAAATTTGATAGAAAAATAAATCTTTACTAAAAATGAAATCAACTCTATTTTATACCATAGCTTTCGATCTTCTTGACAAGATCCATACCCTGAACAACTTCGCCGAAAACAACCTTTTTAAAAGAAAAATAAGGTATGTAGATGAAAAACAAAATCCCCTGAAATATTACATGTTTGCCATCGAGCCATGATGTGACAACAGTCGTAATGAAAAATTGTGAGCCATTAGTATTTGGACCAGCATTAGCCATTGACAAAAGACCTGGCTTTGTGTGTTTGAGTTTGAAGTTTTCATCAGCAAACTTTTCACCATAGATACTAAAAATATTATCTTTAGTAGAGATTGAGACAGAACAGTTTATTTATTCACCTTTTACCACCTGTTCCATTGCTATTGACATTTAAAGAAAAGAAATCATTCATTTAATATTAGGTTTTTTTACTATTGTCAACTCACCCTTTGGTAAAATCACCACCTACGAAGAAAAAAATCTAATGAATTAAATCGAAATTATATCGAAAGTAAAAGCTGTTACCTTGAAGCATAAATTGTGGAATGATACGATGAAATCCACTTCCTTGAAATCCGAAACCTTTTTCACCAGTACACAATGCACGAAAATTGGCTTCAAAACAAAAAGATATTCATAACTAACAAGAAAATAGTAGATGAATTACCGGCTGTCTTTGGTACTACATCATCGAAGAGCTATGATGCGGAAAAAAAATATCTATCAAATGAAAACTTCGTTGTTTAATGTTTTACTTTAAATTCAATACGACCACTTGAATTGCCATCGATTGTAATATCGAAGTAAACGTTTTGGTTTGACATTCTTCGAATGATTTGATGACGAAGATATTAGATCTAGAATATTATATGACATTAATTACGATGAAAACATCAGATAGTTTAAGACAACATATTACAATATAGAAAACCTGACATGGAACTTCATTCCACAATAGATATACACACATATTTATATGAACACAAAAAAAGATGCGTTGATTTAGAACAAAAAATATTTAGACAAAACGACATCTGACAACAGGTCCATTGATAAGAAATTCAGATCGTAATCATAATTAGAGAACATAGACTGAAAAAGAAAAATAAGGTATAATGGATGACTAGGAGAAAAAAATTTGATATTGCGGTCATCATTGACAAATCAGCGATCTTAGTCGACATTTAATTCGTTAAGTAAAATATTTGATGATTGCTGCAATAAACAAGGCGGTAAACGAGAAAACTAGAAAAATAATAAATACATGCATTTTCATCACAATTATTCATTTTTCGATCACTTACACGAATAAAAATTGATGTACAATTCATTTCTTTGATAATCGTTCTACATGATAAATCTTTTGCTAAATTAATCAATGCTCCAATAATAATATCCAATAACAAATCTAATTTAATATCTTCTGTTACTTTCGATCGTTCACGGTCAATTATAAATAATAATTCAATTAATCTCCTAACAGCATTTTGTTCAGATAAATATGGTATCAATGTTGTTGATAATGCTAAATTTTTGATCAAACCAACTGTTGCTTTCAGAATTCCGCCATGTTCTTTAAAATTTTTATCTCGTAATAATTTTATAATATTTCCAATACCATACGATCTTCTTATTGTTTCACGTGCTTCATTTTCGAGATCATGACGAGCTGTTACATGCCGAAGTGTACATAGCTAAATTAGATTTTGATACATTTTGTTAGAGAAAAATAAGAGACATGATTATTCTAACTTACAACTACTTCAGTAAGGTCATCGTTACCATCAGCATTCATTAGTAGTTTTTGCATAAGTGTTTGTACACCATTTAATTTAACAAATAAACTTTTATTAGTTCGATTATCTGCTGTTAAATTATTCAATATGCCCAATGAACAAATAACTGATTGATGATCATCAGTTAATAGTATTCCAGCTAATTGTTGAATTAATGAATCAATATCACGCTAAAATAGAACCAATTCCATTTAGTCAGAATATAAAAATTTCTTCATCGACAAAACAGTTTTCTTTTTAACCATGAATAAATTAAAATGCGCTTATATGTTAGAGATGTGTAGGTCACCTTACTCGAAAACAAGTGAAACTTTGAATGGGTTCTTTCAGTTAAAATATAGCCTAGAGAAATATTTTACCTTTCGAATTTCTCTTTTCTTTGCTAAGTGAACACATGAAATCTATTTCGGAGCAATTGTTTGATTGACTACACAGCAAATCAGTTGTATCTATCTGCAACAGAATATTCTGTCTGTTTTCGAGAAACACATATCCACCAACGAAGAGATAAAATAACGTTCTATATGAAAAATAATACAGCTTTTCCGTGTGGTTTACTTTCGATAGTAAATCTATTTATGGTATATTATTTGCATGATAACAGACTTAAACACAGGGCGAGTTGAAAAAGGAAATACGATAGTATATCAAAGTCGAAAAACCATTGCCCATTCTATTTCGTTAGGCTTGTAAAACAATAATTATCTTATCAAATAGATTTGTCTTCATTTGCTATACTATCTAATCTATTTCAAGTGAATAAAACAATCATAAGCTTTCGAGTAACAGTTCTACTCCGACAAGCACTATAGTTCAATGTACAGCATCCGAAACTATAGTAGTAACATATTAACTTGTATCTTTCGTTACATAATAAAAATTTAACGATTTCTTACCATTCGCGTTGCTTGATTTGATATATTTCTTATTGTTATAAGACAGTTGTGTCTAATTCGAATACTTTTTGTTGTTCGTAAATGTTTTTCGAAAATATTCAAACCATTCAGTTGTAAAATAATGCGTTTAATTAATTCATTTCCAGATGATATTATTGGCAGTAGTTTTGATATAGTCAATAATAATTTATCGTATTTACTTGCATCGAATATGTATAAAAGACGTTGAATACATTTTTCATTATTTTGTATGTACATCTTTGCTTTTACATTATAGTTTGACATTTTAAGTAAACTATCCGAAACTAATGTTAATAATTTATCATTTGATCTTTCTAAGAGATTAATAAATTTTTGAATGCCATCACATCGCTCAATTTCATGAGCAGCTTGTTCTTGAAGAACAGTTAAAAAATTATGTAATGCTGTTATTACATAATTAACTGTATTGTCAGATGAACTAGAAAAGTAGAACATTTGAATGAAAACAAAATTTCCCATTTTTAACATCAATCTTACTCGAGAATTGGAATTAATCGTGAGATTCCGCCACAATCAAGAATGGCACGTAAACCTTCTTGTTGTTGTGATATTGAATGAAATAAATTAGCTAATGCAAAAACTATTTTACCATCACCAATGTCTTTGGTAAAAGTGTCCAATAATGCATTAATTAACTAATGAAAAAAGAAACGTTATCATAGTTTTTCTTTTATTTTACCGATTAGAAAATATGGATTTCTCACCTCTCGATTTTGAATCACTTCCAATCGAGTTTCACCACCTTCTTTAATTAGCATATGTGTGAGTAATACAGCTTCACGAACAATGACCGAATCTTCTTCCATTAGTAAATTCATTAATTCAGGTATAACATGAGCTGGAGCCGGCTTTACTGGAGGCTGTGTTGGTTCTAGTTCTGTATATTGTGAATGATTATTTTCAAGATCATTTGAATAGCGAGAACTATGTTCATATCCGGATGTTGATCCATGATATGTAGGGCCGGTACCTGTTGATTCAACGCTACGTAATGAAGCTGGTCGAGAATTAAATCCCGAGTCGCGTTGCGATGGACATGCAGTAGAACCAGAATATGGATCATCGAGCCACATTGATGTATGACTATCAGAATTGATTGGTTGTAATTGATTCGAAAGAAGTGGATGTTGTAAATGATGCGGGATAGGTTTAGATGAAAAAGGTGCTTGATGCGGCATTTGAGGTGGATAATCCATGACAATTATCTACAGAGACAGAAAAAAAAGAATCAGTGATGCACATGAATTCCATTAACTATCTATTGTTCTACCATCGACAAAAACGTATCATTATGTGTTCATTATTCTTACCTAACTGTGTTCAACGTATGAATATAGTTTGAACTCAAGATATATATAAAAGAGAGAGAGAAAGACAAAGTGTAGAAAATGGAAATGGAGTGAAGAACATGAAGAAAATGAGATGGTGGTCGCCCTTTGTCCATTTTACGATAGATATTCACTGTCCGTTGTCTTATATCAACCAATTAAAACATTTTTTGATAACCTGTTACTACCAAACCTTCACTTTTTTTAAAAATGCTTTATCATTTTACTTATCTCTATTGAAGTACTGTCAATTTTTCGATACTGAAAACAAATAAACTACTACTAAGATAAGTTTAAATGTAAAAAGTCTTCAGTAAATTATCACAACCCTGTCGCCATCTATCAAGTTTCAAATGTTGTATATACGTAACATATGAAATTGACCGTACACTGAATTGATAAAAATTAAAATGCATTATATCAACATGAGATCTTATTATTTAATGCGCTCTGGTGTAGTTTTGTGTCTATATGCACTGATACACTTTCAGTTTTACTTCTCTTTGCGTTGAATTCATTCACTATTGAAGAGTCAGTTCAAAGCATCACATACATAACACATCCAATTGGAATTGTTTTTTTTTTGAAACATGTTACTTCTCATTTTATTCTTTAGCAGAAAAAAGTTGATAGAAAAAGGCCAGAGCTAATCAAAGTAATACATCAAATCAATAATTCAAATGTTGGATCACGCAATCAATGCCTACAAACTAGCACAAATTCACGGGTTGTTATAAAAAAAAGAAAGAAAGGACGTGAGAATTTCAAAAAGTTAACAACAGCAACAACAACAGCAACAGCAACAACATGAGCTATTCTGAGAAATTATTTAAGATTTTCTTCGCTTTTTAATTCACCACTCTCAGCAATCGTGATCTTGTTTTGAGTTTGTCCAGATTGTGAACCTAATGCTTCGATTTTTTTCACTGTTTCTATACCATCAACAACTTCACCAAAGACGACCTTGTTAAAAAAATGGCACAGTTGACTCAACTAATATTGAATTGTACATTGTACATACGTGTTTACCATCAAGCCAAGGTGTTGCTACTGTTGTAATAAAGAACTGTGAGCCTAAACGAACAAATATTTAACATTGATTATTATTTGAAATAAATACTGATTACCATTCGTATTCTTGCCAGAATTAGCCATGGAAAGTAGACCTTCTTTTGTATGTTTCATTTGAAAACTAAATGAGTTAAAAGAAGCAATTGTTTTTTCGAAATTTTCGTTCAATGAAATCAAAAACGACAGTTACTTTTCATCAGCGAATTTTTTTCCATAGATGCTATTCATATAGAAAATTATAAATCACACAGAATACCATTATTAACTTTATTCTTACCTAGAGCCACCAGTACCATTACTAGAAGAAAAGAAATGTTTTTTTTTTTTCTCAAAATAATTCAAAGAAAATAAGTTTACTAACTGTCGTTCAAAATCACCACCTTGTAACATAAACTTTGGAATCACTCGATGAAATATTGACTTTTTATAACCAAAACCTTTTTCACCAGTGCATAGAGCTCGAAAATTTTCTATTTAGATAAAAATTCATTAATGAATTTACTTTCCCAATAACAACTTTTCTCATTCATACCAGCTGTTTTCGGAACAACATCATTATAAAGCTACCAAAAAAAAAAGAATAACAAGAATACAGATAAAAATCGAAAGTTTCATATAACTGACTTGAAATGTAATGCGCCCGAGTGGTTTATCATCAACATGAACATCACTAAATTTTACAAAAGAAAAAACAGTTATGATGAAAAACATCACTAAATAATTCATTACAAAAAACATTTCGAACGGGCTGCCGCTTTATTTGATGCTCCACTACTAAATATTCCAAATGTTCGTTGAAAACCACAAGATATCTGTGTGATAAATCGAAAATGACTTTAATATATTGAATTCAGAACGACGAAAATATGTAAAACCTGAACGTTTGATGTTAGAACTGTACGAAGAAGAGTACGTGGAATCATTATAACCTTTTTTGCTGTCAAACGATCTACAAATACAATGGAAGCACAAAAAATTTATTTATTATCACTATTCAAATCATGCAGAAAAAAAGATAATCAAGAGCGAGTAATCAAACAAATAATATACAAAAAAAAAGAAAGAAAAATTTCCATTCGCAAAGAAATATTAATAAATGAGCCGATTAAAAGAGATATCTAATCCTCTGAGATAAACATGTATATGTATGTATATATATGCACATCAATCAAAAATTCTACAACTAAATTTTGTTTTTCTTTTACAAGTCAGTATCAAACCAAGCTGCCATTTGTGAATTATTATGAGGTGGTGGTGGAGTTTGATGATGATTTGCAGAACGAGGAGATGCTTGTATCATATCTCGATCTCCAATTAGCACTTGATTATCCATTAGATTTCCAAGGCCACTACCACCTGCACCTTCTGATGCATAATAATTCATTGTTGGTACATCATGAAGAGGTGGCGGTGTTGCTCGATAGGGATTTGCGTAAGAACCAGCAGTCGAACCATTGGCTAGGCCATAGTGCTAAAACACAAGCGAAGACATTTTTTTTCATAAAACAAGTATGATCCAACAATTTTGAAGAGAATGATATTAACGATATTACAAATGACTCATCGACAACATCAATAAGAATTGTTCTGTCGTACTTACATAGAGTAGAGTACGTTGGGTGTCCCTGCTTTTTCGAAAGAACTTAATTGCCTTCAGACTTATCTAGATTCAGAAACATGCATTGGAAAATAGTCGAAAATCTGGCTTCCATCGAAGACATGATAGAAGGGGTAGAGGTGTCAGCCGTGCGGCCGCCGCCGATTAAGTCACAAAAATAACAGCCGCCCCCGTGACAGTGAAAATTTTAAGAAGTTTGGGCCACCGCGCCGCCGATAGAATCCGAAATTCTTAAATTTTCGAGCCGCCGCCAGCACTCATCATTAATATTGATAATTTTTTAAATATTTTTCTCTTTTTTTCATGAATTGTCCATCTCAATATTATTTATGCACTGTATTTATTATGGCAACATGTAAAACAAAGTTGTTTCACACATTGTTTGAAAATATGAAAGATGGGATATTGAAATTGACAGGCTTTTTTGTTCACGAAATTATAATGTTTTTATTTACTTTCCAGCTGCTGCCGCCGCCGCCGCTGTGCAGCCTAAGTATTTGAGTAAGCCGCCGCTTAGTATTAAAAAAATTTGGCGCCGCCGCCTGACAGCACCTCTAAGAAGGGGAAGCCTTTTACGGTATGCATGCTTGATTGATTACTCATCTTCGAATACTCGAAGGACCATCATTTTAGTCGAATTCCTTATTTTCAATCAATCAATATTACTGCTACATAAAGAAGTACGTGTGGAGTTAGACTGGCAATTTTTGAATTTCTTTGTACATTCTGATGCACTCTTTTGAACTAAAAATGCATTAAGTGTTTACATGAGAGACCAATACAAATTTTTCTGATCGGAAAATAAACGATATGAAGAATTTGTCTATCAAGCATTTTCGAAAAGTATCCTCGCGATGAACTGAAAATCTGCCATTCTCCTTTACAATAGGGCAATCGCGGGATTGATCATTGGCAACACGAAGAATTTTAGTTTATTTCTCTATAGAGAAATTAGCGTTTATGAACATTTCCGAAATGATATTTTGAATCATTTATTTAATGTTGACCATTCATATTTAAATCCCTTAGAGAGTTTTATAGTTCAAAACAAGGGTGAAATAGACTTTCATTTTTCAATAGAGAAATTGCGAATCTTTTGGTGTATATTTTCTAATTAGATGGTATCCGAGTTGCACTCGTATACAAAATGCGATGCGAAATAAGAATACGGATCTTTACGANAAATCTTCAAATGGAAAAAATCTTGAATACTTTTTATGTCGACATGATGAAATTCATCACTGAGAAAACTCTATTCTTACTTAGCGATACATTCTTAAAGATCGAATTCGATTGATCGATTAATAATCACCATGACTCATTATCTTAGACCAGCTGTAAATGAATAGGTTATAGTGGCTAACATCTGTTGATGACGTCACTTTGGTTATCTCGCAGCAAATTTCTTTCATTTTCGTCATTTTGGAACGATATTTGTAAGCGAACGATATTTCAGATTGAAAATTCGGAAACAGGTAAAAGCAGTTTGATCTTGATACTTCTATCTCACGTTTTAACCACTTTTCTACGATTTTCGGTTCGCGAGACCATTGCGTCACAAAATGACGAATATGATGCGTACCTCGAGAAAGCAAAAGAAAACACGCGACGAACTACATTAATGCTACGCTTCGTATCGCATTAAAAATCTATTATAACCTGTTATATACTAAAGATTAGTCATTTGTATTCTATTATAGGTTACAAATAACTAATCGTAGACTTCTTCGATCTTTGATTGGCGCGTGATTTTTTTGTTGATTTCATTCTTTTTTTTTTAATCAAATAAACAGTAACTTACATTATTCATTAGATGTTCATCCCGATATAATGCTGTAGTAACATCTTGTGATAAACGATTTTTCATATCATATGGTTTATCATCGGACAAACGAAATAAAATTGCTGCTGCATAAGTAGCTAGATAAACAAAATAACAACGTTTTAGAAAATTAATTATAAAACAGAAGAAAATAACTTACCAACGCCTTCATCGTTTGATTTAAGTAACTCAGTTAATTTTGGCGTACAATTTTGTTGTTCAATTATATCAGCACATAGACGATCATTAACAAGTTCACATAAAACTCCTGCAGCTGCACGTTGAATTGGTACACTTGATGGTGGATAAAGCAGCTAAATACAGACATATATACATTAATACAATTTATCAATAGAAAAGCGAAAAATTCCTACTCGAACAAACAATGGAATACAATCAAGATCACGAATAATAACTCTATTTTGTTGATCTTTGGCAATGATATGTAGCGCACTAACACATGCTTCAAGTATATCATCCATACGTATATAATTATCAATTAATTCTACTTTTGGTTGTTGTCTTTGTAATTCTTGATGACTTCGAACAAGTAATTGAGCTAGTTTTTGTATTGAACCTGTTTCACGTAAAACTGGTAGATTATTTGGTGATAATGCTAAATTCCTTAATAGACTTATTGTTGATTTAATAATAGGCCATGAATATAATGATGGATTAAGTAGATCAACAATTGGCAAAAGACCATTTACATTTCGAACAGCATCTTGAGCTTCACTTGCATGTGAATGTCGAGATGTGATATGTCTCAATGCACATATAGCTGGTTCTAAAATTTCTTCTTTATCATGACCTTGGATTATAGTATTAATAAGTGCATTTACGCCATTGGATTGTACTACAGCCATTTTATTATATTGATTGTTACATGTTAAATTTGATATAATACCAACTGCACATGAAACAGTTATTAAATCATTTGTTTGTAACAATTCAATAAGTAGTTGAATAAGTGAATCAAGATTTTCCTACAAAACAAAATTCAACAAATAAAAAGATTGTTTTCAATTTCAATAGAAATTCTTGTACGTACTAATTTAACAGCTTGATCAGATAAATTTCGAAGAATTTGTAAACAATTTTGTTGTACACGTAAACTTATTGGTTGATATAATTGTTTTTCAAGTATATGAACGGAATTTTTTGATATCATAACTAATTTTATCGATGGACTAACAGATAAAACACGAAGAAGACGCGTGGTTGTCCATAAGAGTTTTTCATAATCAGTTAATTCTAATATGCGTATTAATTGTTGTGGACCATTACTTGATTCCATAATGATCTAAATAAATCGTGCACTTCAATTTTTTTCTGAGATTACCCTTTTCTGTTTAGAAAATTTTTAAAGAAATAATTAGCCTCAAAACGCATAACCAAGAACAAAAAATAAAGCTCTTTTATCATCGATGCAAAACTTACCATCGAAACAAAAAAGAAAGAGATTCTGAATGAATGCGAAAGTAAATAAATAACAACTGTGAATAGGATATACTTTAGATTATTTACCTTAACTTCTTCATTATTAAATGCTAACATATGAAGACAATCAGTAAGTAGAGCAAGAAATTTTGGATTAGAACTATTTAATAAGCCAACCATTTTTTGACAACCACCACAACGGAGAATTTCTAATTTTGCTTGTTCTAAATGTAATAACAAATTATGTAATGTTGATAGTGCATAGTTAACAACAGATTCAATTGGTGAACTATAAACAAAGAAAATTAATGAAATATATGATATTTGATAAACAAAAAAATTTACTCTAAAAGTCGAACAAGCAACGGAATAACACCTCCTTTATACATAAGGAGTAGACCTTGTTTTTGTTGAGATAAACAATGAAGAACACCTGCAACACCGCGACGTGTTTCATCATTAGCACGTGGATTCGATATAGCTTGAAGTAATGCTTGAATCATTTGTGGCGTAGATAATGCTAATCGACTGGCTTCCTTTTTGGCTAATGTATGTAAAACTAAAGCTGCTTGTCCAGCTACAATTGGATCATCATCATTCAGTAAACGGATTAATTCAGGTAAGGCTCTCTCAGTTATTTCAGCATCTTCTTTATAATTAATTATATCAATAACTGCATTTTTTAACAGTTGAGATGGCTCGGATAGTTTTTGTACGGCTGTTGGTTGACCATTAACAAATTGCGTCGATGGCATGGGCATCGATACACCATCTGGTGCACCATCCTCAAGTGTTTCAGGAAAGATGGCTGCCCGAATTCGCTGAGCACGGGTTGAACTCAATTGAGCATTCATTGAATCTATATGTTCTTGCATCATGTACTCATCCATACCACCATTGCGAGGGTGAGCACGATGACTATATCCGTTCATTGAGCTTTGTACTTGATACGATTCGTATTCCATAAAAACAAGAAAACTTTAAAAGAAACAAACAATCAAATGGCAATCAAAGGAATGATTGAACTGAATAGACTGTACATTTATTCGCCATATTGTTTATTTGATAACTTTATTGAACGAGTAAAATAAATAAACAGAACAGAACGGACAAAAAAAACGATCATTATTCAATGAAAAAAAAAATTTAATTCTTTATTATTTAACTGGAAAAAAATGATTTGACAACAACATTTTTATCGCTGTCAAAAATATAACTATTGTCACAATAGATGGCGCCCATCTATTTAGTCCTATCTGATATGACTGTAGATTTGTCACTAGAAACTGTCTAGAATGAAATATTGCTTTCGATGTAGAAGTCATTTCCGAAATAGTGCATCAGTATCCTTAGAATACTGCTTCATGATACAACAGCACTCATCCATGCAGATTGATATATTACATTTAAAATGATATTCGTTGTCTAGTATACTGTCATCAATAAAGATGAGTTTTTCGAAAAGTTATGAATAATATAATAGATATGCCGAATAGATCATATGAGATATAACGATATAGCATATTGGTAAAACATCTGAACAAGTAGAATTTTACAAAATTCTGTTGCAGTATAAACATGGTGAAAGAGAAAATAATGTTTTTTAACTGTAATGAAAGCATTGACGATGCCTGATTGAAAAGATATTCATCTATGAAACATTCATACTTAGACCGAGATGAAATTAAATTATCAGATTTAGTATAATCTCGATAGCATATTGATTTAAACTGAAAACAATATGGATGAAATCATTGAGTATTGAATAGAGATTTAAAGTATAAATGATAGAAATCGAATTTAGACAGTGACATATATATATATATAGAGCGAGAGAGAAGAAAGTTTACGTTATTGAAAACAACTATAGATGTGATAACTAGCCATCAAATAAAAGCCATAGTTTAGAAGGTATGAATTCGTTAGAAATCGTACAAAAAGAGTTTATTCGAAGAATATAACATAACAGAAGAGTCATCATATCAAGGAGGTAGCAGCAGACTTTTGAACTTGAACTTCAACTACTTCAAGTATGTACTTTGGAGTACTTCTCGAATTCAAGTCCACTGTTGCTCCCTCGGTAAAATCTAATATCGAATTAATATAAGTTTACTAGTAACTAAGCAATTGCAATTCGAGATAATCAGAATTCGATAGCTTGTGAATCAGATTGAGTTACCCGATAAAGATTGTATTTTGGCATAATATATCGATCAGAATTCTGATTTAAAGCAATAAACACAGTATAAATTAAAGTTCAATTGAGATTCAATAGTGAAATTGATTGATTGCTATCTACGATTGTGATCGTTAGTGAATGACTTGTTAGATAAATCAGTCAAAAGTGATGGATCTAGTAAAACAATCAAAACAAATGAATACATCACAGGGATATCTCATTGAATATTATCATCGAACTTGTCATGCACTATGTAGCATTAAATGAATGACAGACCTTATGAGAGATATGGAATCCATCTATCCTTTATTATGCTTTCCATTTTTGAAAAAACGAATTAATCTCATTGAATTAAACTAAAAATTCGAACTATTTCACATGCGAAGTTACGATTTTGCCTTCACTTCAGTTTGAATGTATGAATTAATTAATAATACTGTTTACAGACTAGATAATACCCACATGGAAATATCATTTTTAATACTAAGTGTAAAATAAATATCATTTGGTTCGAATCTTTTATTGTTGTACACAACTAACATAGAAGTGGATGCACAAAATATCAAATAAGAAACGAAAGGCAAACATTAAACTATTTCGTTTTGTCTCTTTATGCATTGTTCAATTTGTTTTTCACTGGTGGTTTAAATGAAAAGAAAACGGGAAAGTGTTCAATTAAAAAAAAAGATTCAGAATATTGTTCAATTCGTATAAATGAACATTCACTTATATAGAACGAGAGTAGAAAATGAAAATTCATTCTTGGTTAAAGCTGTACGATATTAAAAATATGATTAGTTTCCACTAGAAATAGTATACTTGAATTTTCTGAGAATCTATTTAAATTTATAAAACTCTCCATGATGGTTACTTTCTCACTCTGCCAAAAATATCAATTTCTTCGTAAACAATTAGATCGTTTAAGGAATTATACTGTAAAACAAATACTTATTTAGTCATTCAAAAATATCTCAAAGAAAAGATTTCGAGTGATGATGCTTGCGTAAGATGATAAGTATTCAACAGAAAGATTAATATTAGCTATAACTATACAGTTTTATAATCATCAAGTAGTTACGCATCACATGAAATTGATTATTTGCAATCATGTTGAAAGTAATAATAGAAAACTAAACTACACTTGATATTCCTACAGGCTTCGATAGGATTTCAATAATGAAATGAGATAGAATAGATTCTGTTTTGTGCAGACCAAAATAAATAAGTTTTCATAATTCAGAAAACTTGTTTAGAATCGTTAAATTTCCATATGATATATGCTTGTTGAATACCTAAAAATTTCTTATGCATGTTAAACATATCGTTCAAGTAAAATTTTATATTTCTGCATGAATTTTTTTATCATATTATTTACGTGTTTACTAATCTATCATAAACCAAATAAGAATATAAAACAAACTGAATAAACGTTTTAAAAAATGAAAGCAATAAAACACGTATTAAACTTAACACATAACACGATTATCATAGAAAATAAAAAGAAAACAATCTTGACTTCAATTTCCATCTTGATATTTCTTTTATACAAACACTGTCAAATACTCGTTTAAATGTCGACTGTGAACATTTGTTGCATGGGATTGTTGCTGTAATAATGTTGATGCTGATGGTCCAATGTCAATTCCAGCACCACTGATTGATGACTGAAACAATAAATATATCAGGATTAAGAATATTCTAATTTTTTTCATGCATTTCATGTCAGATGCAAGCAAGTATTAAGAAACACACTATTTATGTATGTATATATATAATGTATTAGTAATTACAAAAAAAACAAACAAACAAACACCAATATAACTAAGTTTAGCAACGAGTAGCAGCAATAGGACTGAATTGAGCATTATAATAGCTAAAGCCGTTGGCGCCTACTTCAACTGTTGTTGCTGTTGTTGTTTGTTGTCGACAAGCATCAACAGTGGTTGTCGAACCTGAGGAGGAGGAGGAAGAAGAGGAAGATAATAATAAGTGAGTTGACGTGCTCGATAATAATAAATAACAATGAGAACACACATGATTAATAGAATGATTAGAATTCAAGCAAGCAAAACAAGCGTTAGTGTTTTTTTTAAATTTATCTTGTACCTCATGAGATTCTGATATAATATCCATTGAATCTTCAGATATGATTTGATTTTTTAAACCATGTAAACGTCGTTTTTGGTTTTGTTCATGTTGTTGTTGGTTAACCCATTGCATATCTTCATTTATTGTATCCAACGTTTGATGATCATTTGCTTCACGAACAGTTGTACGAAATGAACCGATATTTGGCGATACCGGTTGATCACATACACCTGATGAACTTGATGAACTACTTGTTGATCGATTATCATATGTTGATAGCAATTCTTCAATTGTTGTACTTATTGGTGGTTCACTAACTTTATAATGTCCAGATAGAAGACGATTATTAACTGGTGACGAAGTTGTTTGATCACTACTATGTGATGAATCATCATCACGTACACCTAATGTATACGGTGACGATTCATTTATTGGACTTTTGGATTTAAAAAATGATAAACCATGAGCTGCTGAATTTTGTCGAGTTTTAAAAAATGGTGGAACCCGATGTTTAGCACGTTGAATATTATAATAAATAATAATAAATAATATTGCAATTATAATAAGAATAAATGCACTAACGCTTGCTATGATAGCATAGGTTGTACTATTATCTGTTTGAGATGTATTTATAGTTGATGTTATTATATGGGATGGAAAATTACGAATTGTAATAATAATATCTGTTGAAATATTCATTATTAATGATGAACATATTTGTTGAACAACAATTTGAAGTTGATACGCTTCTTGTGTTGGTGGATTTGATGTATTCAACCATGTCAAACTACCTGTTGAAGAAATGGAAAATAAGGAATTGTGTTGATCTAGTATAAAATATTGCACTTGACAACGATCATCTTTAATAACCTAAAAGAAGATTATATAAATGAATACATTTCATTTTCACACGAAAAATATCCTACCGATATACTACCAATAATTATGGATGGATCATTAAGTGGATAATCAACTGAGAATAGATAAGAATTCATTAAAAATGATATCGGTGTATAAAGGTAAACATTTAGATTTGTTTCATTGTACTAAAAGAATATATTATTTATTATAGTAACTATCAATTTTTAAATGGCTTACATGTCGTCCATCCGATACATTAAGATAACATATGCAAGGCTGACATTTTGGGAGATTTAAAAAGTTATTTAGTTGAATTCGAAATTGACGAAGACTATTAAAAACAACACACATAATAAATATGAATTTTAATTCTTTTTGATATTACCTAGTTTTGATTATATCTAAATTAATTAATGATGAATTACATGAATAACCATAAGTCAATCTTGGATTCTTAAGAAAGAGAAAAAAATTGAAAATTCGATTTATATATATATATATGATTTTTCTTTACCGTGTCCATATCGTCAACAGTTCCATTAAATGTTGGTATTTGATCCATATTATTCGTTGTATAACCAATCATTGTATAAGGTAGTGCAAGGAATCTTGGTGCACATAGATTTAATTCATAAATATTAATATGCAATACAGTTGTCACTGATCTATTAGGATTATTGTCTTGTTCAGCCTAGTCGATAAATGATTAAAAATATTTATTTATTTTAGAACACAAGCATATGTTTGTTTTACTTTAACTAATAAATCAAATTGTGTTATAGACTGAAATTTTGAAAAAAGAGTTAAAACGCCTGTAGATCTATTGATTAATATATAATTATCTAAATTCGAAAAAATTCATAAGAAAATATTCGTTTATCCTATTCGGTTTTTTTACTTGATGTTAACAAAGAATAGATAATTGTTGCATTAATTCCAATGTCTTGATCATAGGCATAAATTCTACCTTCATTTGGTATGATTTCAGATCCCTAATAAAAACAAATTATAATTAAAAATATATAGAGCTGATGTGAAACATACAACGCCTGTATCAATCGAAATATTAACATAATATGATATTGATACATTAAATTTTGGATCTAAATTATCAACATCAATTAAATGCATTGAAATAATTGCTTGGGATGAAAGTGATGGAGTGCCATTATCCTAAGAAATGAAAATGAATTCATAATTTCTTCTACTAAAGTATTTACTTACTTGTGCAACTATTGTTACATTAAAATTTGATAACATAGTATTATAATTCAGTGGTTGAACTAAAATAAGACTCGCATTGGTTGGACTTATCAATCGAAAATAAGACTATAAATAAATAAATAAAAATGTATAAATTATCTTTTCAAAAGAGCTATTTACATTATATGAGGATAAATTATTATGTAAATAATACGAAAATGTTCCGGCTACGCCCGAATCAGGATCGTGTGCAGAAATAGCTGTTGATATAATGGTGTTAATGGGTGTTGTTTCAAGAAGACTTATGTAATAGATTGATTGTGAAAATATTGGTGAATTGTCATTTACATCAATAAGATCAAGTTGAAAATCAATATCATGAATGGATTGATCAGCTAAAACTGTACATTCAACAATAAAACGAAAAGGATTTGGATAATTATTTGATGTCCACCATTCATAATCAAGAGCTATTAGAGAAAATATGATGTTGTTTTTGTTCTAAAATATTTCATTCGTTAATTAATCAGAAACTTACGACTTTGTAAATAAAGATCTGTAAAATCTAGAATAAAATAATCGGTTCCATTTGTTTTTACATCAGAACTATTATAAATAAGTCGAGTTGAGATTTCCGATGAGGTACCAGTTATTTGAAGACGTGCAACAAGGTTTCCGGGTTGAGTATTTTCGAGCATCGTTATAATTTGGAGTGCAGGCAAAAATTGAAGTGTACATGGTTGACCTAAAGAAAAAATTTTAAATAATTTTATTTTTAATAAAGTCTTTTTCTTTTTTTTTATGTAAAGTAAAATTCTCATCTTCGACATCTATCTGATAAGCAACGAACGTGTTTATCAATTTGATTAAAGTATTAAAGCGGTTCATTTGATATTATTGACAAATATCTGCTGTAAAGAATTGAAAATAAGTTTAACATATTCCATCAATCATTTTTTTTTCTAGTTTCCATTAGTCTCTATAGTCTGTCTATTTGTTGACATATCAGTGTTTTTGACTCTCTTCGTCTTTCTTTTTCTTTTCTCTGTTGAATCTAACAATAATCAATGAATACTAATTATTTGAACTCTCAGACCGGCAACATCAACACATACGGTGACCGTTCACTCACGACACTTAAAAGTAGACCATGTCTAAGTACAAGAAAGACTATACCTTGTGCACGCGTTGTGATGACCATTAACAGTAACAGCACGAGGCTGATTTCGTTGATGATGAGGGTACTCATCGACGAAAAGATGGATGACCATCAATCACAATAGCAGTCAATCTTAATGAAAAAATAAATAAAATATACATATTGCCGATAGAAAAGTTCACAAAAGAAATTTTTGTGTTTCATGTTCATGAAATTACTCAAATATAAAAATAGTCAATGTTTCATTTCTGTAGTAGTAGGCGACCTTTTGACTTGACTATATACTATAATAAAGTGTAATGGTCAAACTATAGATGTATATGTGTGAAAAATCTTTCTTTTGATTACTTCCACCGATTTTACCTTCTTTCTATTGTTTGAAATTGAACGTGCCGAGTTCAGTCTGCCTTTCTTTTGTTTCTGTTATGTTCAGGTGATTACGCGCGCACACACATATATTTACGCAGGTTATTCATAGGATGCGACTTTCGTCGTTCCCATCAGTGGCTATGTAAAAGAAAGTCAAAATCAATCTTTTTAACTTCAACCATCACCGTAAATATATACTGCATCGTTTTCGAGTGTGTCTACGTGTGTGTGCACAATACGCAATATAAATTTCGGTAAAGTAATTTATGTAAACACAAGTCTCTGTCTCTCTCTCTCTCTATAACTATATATGTGCATGTCAAAATCCAAGATAGATGAGGATTTACTAAGAAAAATAAGGTTTTACAAACAAGATCATTTCTAATCATATCTTTAAACAGATTTATGGTTCAATAAAAAAAAATACGATTAAGATATAAATATGACTTACTGTAATGTTCAGTCAACTTCGAATGACTGATCGATCAACGTTTAAAGTACTATTGTTATTCGTTTAACAGCACAAACTTCTTTTCAATGCCGAATCTGTTTAGCTTTGTCATCAACATGCTCAATCGAATCTATAATGATTGAAAAAGAGAAAAAGACAGAACATCTAGACGTAAAATTGAAATATAATGACTCGAAAGAAAAAAAGAAAGAGTAAGAGCAAGAGAGAGTGAAAGAACTGTACAATAAGCGGTAGAGAGAATATAGAGAGAACACCATTTTCTCTCTTTCTCCCCAATTACCATCGAAAAGACAGCGAAAGAGAGCACACATACACATAAGTGCAATAGTGCCATCCTCTTCAGAATAAGATTAGCCTTGAAACCTTTTATTCATTCGATTCTTCTTTTTGAGTTAAAAAAAGGAACAGGTAAATATCACGGCAGTCATATTTTATATACTCTTCGTGAATCATTCGAAGTGAACAGTCAATGGATTCTCTTAACTATTTTCAATTAACATCTGCTATAGTGCAGCCTAAGGATAATTTATATATATTTATATATATATAAATGAAATAAGTAAGGAAGATTGCCGGAAATAAACTAGCCTGTTGATGCGTTCTATTGTTGATTAGTTGAAGACGAGAGAGAGAGAGAGGTCAATGCTTGATACATACCCGGAAATACATAGCGTTGGATATGAAATAGAAATTTCGTTTCCCATCTCGTCTAGAATATGATTATGGCCTTTTGTCACGTATCAATTTCAAATAACAATTCATCTCATGAAACATAAGGATGTGCTGAAAATAACAAATATACGCAAAGACAAATTCGAACGATTGAGAAAATGATCAGATGATCAAACGATTAGAAAGTGTAAGTGAAAACGATTGATATAACACGTTTAGTTGACTGTAGTCGCAGAAACAATTAATCTCTATGGTTCGGTCACCTATCGCTAGATGTTTATGTATGCAACGGCAACTGATGAAGAGACCTGACAAGTGTTATGCAAACATACACACTGCAAAGGCGTATTGTTTGTCAACGAATAAATACGGATGAAGAAGCACGATCATCGACTGGATTACTTCAAGAGAAATAAGAATAAAAAAAAAATATATATATATATAATGAAACGCAACATACATCATAAAGTTAATAGAAAATTAGCAGTGACGTCATCCCATTTGTTGTTTTTCTTTTTAACATCAAGATCAAAAATCTTTTTTGATTAATCACAAATTGGATCTTATCCCTATTTATATTTGGATCTCGTAATTATATTGCCGTTGTCTACGCTTCATTTAATTTTATTCGTATAGCCATCGTCGCCTCTACTGCGTGACGATTTTTAGTCCGATAAAATAAGACAATGACAACAACTACTATTAGCTATACGAATTGAGTAGAATGTTAAAAAAAAGTAGAGCAAGCGTAATTGGTTGTATATATGCCTTTATAGACTCTCTCATCACTCATATGAAGGTGAACGATTTGTCTCCTCTTTTTTTTGTCTCGTTGTCATCATTATCATCATCATCATATCTACATATATCGATTATGATCAATCTTCTACTCTCGCGTACTTCAAGCGCTCTACACCTATCTTACTAATACACAGTTCACCGCTCAATAATGTGTTTCGCATGAACAGCTCTTTCTTCTTTTTCATATACACAGACATACACACACAAAGATACATGAAGGTGGTTATCTTCAAAAGAGTATAGTTAAACATGCGATGGATATAGATTCAATTTATGTCAGTCGGTAAGCACTTTCAAAATTACATCACATTCTATATAAAAAAAAGAATGGTGTTCGTAATTTATCTCAAATTGGTATAACAATCTATCTAATGAGCCAATTCAACAAGTAGGATATGTATACATGTATACCAATAAAAAAATCTGTTGCTCAATCTGAATGTGTAATTAAATCGACGACTTTCTTTTTTTCCTCTGAGAATATAAATAACGATGCATCAATTTATACGAAAGATCAAACTTGCTATAAATGTACCGCCAACAGGTGAAACAGCTTGGCCATCAGACTCGCTCGACTAATATTTATCAAAAGGAAAATGAGAGTTAAAGAGAAAGACAAAGCCAATTTGTGAAGAAAATGATATACTGTACCTGGCAGCAACAAGATGACACAATAGTACGCATAACATGTAACTACGAACCACAGAATATAATCGACTAGTTTCGATTATATGAGGCTAAGTTTGAAGTAATGTTGGGCAAATATATGTATGTATATATATATATATATATATATAAATACAAGAATGATGACAAGCCTATGAATACACTATGAACAGATCTATTGAACTATAGAAATTCGCTCAATAGTTATATACGTATATTCAAGTGTACATGTGTGTGTATGTGTGTGTTACGTTTTGCCTGTTATATCCTTTGATGATTATCTGTCAAAAACTGGTGATTATTATGTATATGTGTACATACGAATACATGCATGATTAAAAAAAAGGAGATTGGCAATAGGGATTGCTAACACCGCTAAGGGTCGGATCTAATTTCTCGAGGACGACAAACAACCGACTTTTGTGTATTGATAAAAGAAGAAAAAAAGAAAAAGAAAAGTAGTATAATTTGTGCAAATATTGTACATATGTGTTAGTAAAAGAACTCTAAAACATATGGTAAAATTTCATATTTCTCTAGTAATAGTCAATGTACATACCTGTACAGCAACGTTTCTTTCTCATCTTTTCTTCTTCGTTTTATTCTTCTCATCGTCGAAGTGTCAATTGAGATTCGGTTAGCCGTCATTGCTTTTAGTTGCTATAAGATTGCATCATCATTATACTACTAGATATGTATATATATATATATATATATATATGTATATACATGCACATATATCTGCCTTGTCCCTTAAGTCCATTTGAATTCAAAGGAAGTTCAAGGCTTATTTACCTAAGCTTCTAACCTGATGCGGGGAGATATAATGAAAGAAAAAGAAATGACCAGACAGACCAACGAGGCATATCAAATGTCATTCAACAAGCAGACGATGATCAAATTTGTCAGGCATTCTAACAAGCAACTGATTTATTTCCTTATACAATGTTTCATCTCATCCGCTTTTGTTTGTTCTCAATAGAATATAGAAATGAATATGTACAAAAAAAAAACAAGAGAGATGAATAAGACTAAATTATAGTGAGGATTCAATGGTAATTGTAAGATGTCTCATGTACATGACATGTTCATGTATCTCTTCTGCATTATGACATTCAAAAGAGACGAAGAAGAAGAAGAAGATGATGATGATGATCATCATCATCATCATCATCAAATAATACATATAATAGGTCAATATCAATGAAGTTGTTCTTTTTTCCTTACGATTACTCTGTCAAGCGAGAGTAATCGAAAAACTTTTTGACACAATCAATCATTTATTTTCTTTTGCAAACATGAATTACATTGATGCTTTCTATCAATCGATACAAACAAAAAAGAGAAACAACAGACAAGTGGAAATGAAAATGCACACATAAAAGACAAATGAAACAGTTGCATAATATATGTGAAAGACTTAATATAAACTTTAATCTTCGCCAACTGGTAAAGCATCGACTAGTTTTTTTAAAAATTTCACTCGTAATTCTGTTGTATTATCACCTTTTAATTGATCTTGGACAAATCGACATTCAACTTCTAATTGAACCTTTAAATCAATACGAATGAAAAAATAATAAACATATGAAAAGAATAACAGAAACAACAAACCATTTCAAGTGCACCTCGTATTGCTCCACATATGATTTGATTGTAACTTAATTTTTGACCTGGCCCTTCAGGTAATTCAACAAATTCAGTTAATGGATTACCATCGAGTAATAATGAAAATTCATCACCAGCTGGTGACCAATTAGTAATCGATGGTGCAATACCTAAATAAGTTTTGAAACCTTGCTAAAAGAAAATTCAAGAATTAATTATTCGCTTGTTCTAATAGAATTGAATCATCCTTTACCTTAGAAAGAATATCAGCTGTCTCGCGAAAATCATTACATCGACCAACAGTTGGATTGCGAGCAAGAAAATCATCAATCAATCGAACCCCAATATTGTAACCACTAAAATAATATGATTTCATTAAGTATGACAATGCGTAACAAAACTATTTTCTCTTCTATACCAACTCAGTCAATTTGAGCAAAAACTCTTGCAATCTATTAACTCATCTATCAAACTTGATCAAAAGATATCAAGATTGAATTTCTATGAAATTGAAATATTAGTAAATTATTATCTATAGATCTTTGTTCTAAAATTAATGCATTTGTATCTATAGTGAATTATTCATGAATGATTTAAATTGAAATATGATCATTTCAATAATATTTAAGAATCCTCGTTATATCTATTGTGACTATGTTTTCTTTTTAATTGCTATTAAAAACTCTTTTTTCGTTCCATAATAAGATCTTGTGATTCATTTAATTATTTTTTCATAAATATGAATTGAATTACATGACTTTTACCTCGATCGTTGAAATCGTTTATACTTTTTTTTTTATAAAGTTATGAATCAGAAGCAATTTCATCTTTACAATTAGCCAAATATTTCAATCGAAAAGAAAAAAATATACTTGCATTTTATCGAGTTGCTTGTTAACTTCATCAACATGTTCATAATCATGAAGTATTTGTGCAACGAATGCTCCATAAGTTAATGTAAATAATTCTTGTGTCTTGTAATAAGAGAAGAAAAAAAGACAATTAATTCAATTTTATTACAGTAACTAATATTTCTTTCCCAATCAAACATACTACCTACAACACGTCGTGTATCAAGATTTTGTTTGGGATTTGTTCGGCTCATTATTATATTTATATTAATGCTGTTGTTCTTCTTTTTCAGACTGTGTGAATTTTCTCAGAGGAATATTCAATCTGAAAAAAAAGACAAATTGAACCTACACATTAAAATTGATTTACAGTTTAAAAAAAATCATGTGCAATCGCTAAATGCATGAAAAAAAGGAATGAATTTATTGTGAAAAAGAAAATAAATATGATTATGAGAAAAAATTATTCGTAATCGTTTGGACCATTTGCTGATGACATGTCTTGTTCGATCTTTGATAATGTGTTGGATGTAACAGCAGCTAAGTCATGTGCTATGCCTGGTGTTTCTTCTAGTCGTTGAGTTACTTCTTTAAATTTACTAGTCATGCCACGTCTTATATCCGTAAATTCTTTCGCCATTTGTTTATTGGATTCAAGTAGATCACGTAATTTTGTTTGAATACTTGAGTTTTGTGATTCAATTTTATCCATTGCTTTTTCAATATCATTTAGAGCAGTTTCTAATTCTAGTAATTCTATTTAAATTTAAAAAGCAACAAATTAGAAAAATTCTATAAGAAAACCCTTTTGCATAATACCAGAGTCAACTTCGACATCGTTAATTTGATTATTATCATCATTAACATGATGACCATTGCTTGATTCTTTACTATTATTTGAGTAACGATGATTTGATGTTGTCATATTGAATCAGTTCGTTTAAAAACACAGGTTCTTTTATATTTTTCTAAAATACCTTCAAGCAAATATATATATATATATATATATAT
>OENM01000003.1:123491-163438 GCA_900239745.1 Rotaria magnacalcarata
CGTCTATCTTTGAGTAAAAAAGATTTACGATTTGTCGGTGGTGTTTTTTTTCTCTCGTATATAAGTAGATGCATTTATATGTAACGTGAGTATTTTATTATCTTACAGCCGAACGAGAAAAAATATGGATGAGACACCACGTAGCTGGCCTGATCTTGTTGGTAAAGATGGCAATGAAGTCGTTGAAAAAATAAAAAGAGAGACTGGTATGACTTAGAACTAAAAAATATTCTAATTAAGAAAACTTTCTACACTACTAAGGTTTTACGCAAGTTCATGTTGTAATGCCAGGTTCGATGCTTACAATGGACTATCGAACAGATCGTATTCGAGTTCATGTCGACGAACAGGGCAAAGTTCAATATCCACCAACTGTTGGTTAAAAATGAAGAACTTCTATCATTTATATATTCTCTGAAAAACAGTTCACTCTATATTACGCTTAATATTATTTTCGCCAGATTGAATCTATTCATATAAGAAATCAAATATAAATACGAGACTCTTGTATCGCACATTCCAGAATTACTAAGTTGAATATATTATTATTTTATAAACATAAAATTATCATCATTTTTTTATCTCTTTGGAACTATTACTAACGAGCTAATGAAATAATTGTGCAGTGTTTAATTAAACGCTGATAACTTGTTTCATTTCAACAAGATTTATGAGACAAAAAATATAAATAGATATGAAAAGATTGTATGTTGAGAAGTTTGTTTTCACGGTATTTTCGAATGGCATTGGACTGTGCAAATATCATACAGAGAGTTGCTTTTATGATATGTTGAATCAGTCAAATATGAGTATATTTTTATGTCAATTGACTTGGGCAACACATACACTTATTCCAATCCTATGTATCAATTCTAAATTGCCGAGTAAATAGTTGTTTATCAATAACGTAATTCTGTTTAATTTTTCTCTACTAAAGCCCAAGCGAAATTTTCTGCTCGCAACGACGCTTTCGTTACGACAATTTAGAATTTGTGACCGTGTTTTATATAACGTAACCTGATATATACGCCAAAAGAAAAAAAGAATGTCCTATATGAGTAGTCACGACATCTACAATAGACTGAAAATTACAGTTTAATTAAAAAGTGAATTAAGTAACATCAAATGTTTTTTTTTATTAAAAATTTTCATTTTAATAAGATAGTTTCGTTTGAGGTAGTTATATTTTCAAGCATACTTAGACAGAAAATTGATTGGTTCAATCGAATAGAATTCGAAAGAGCCATATAGTTTATTGTTTTCTTTTTAGAAAGAGGCACTCGTATGATAGATTTTTTTTTTGAAAACATTCAATTTCGATTGTTTAACTTATAAGTATTTCTAGTTGTTACTTTTTATTTCATAGAATATCTTCATGCTATCAAATTGGGAATTATTATCTATCGAGTTTATCAGATATTTTTCTGTTTTGTAAACAACGAATTACACTTACGTATCAGAGAACTAGTTTATCGATTTTGCAATCAACAAATAAAAAATCAATGATGAACCGCTTTGTTTTTCTGATTTGTCAGTTGAGACGTTAAGAAAGCACTTGAGCTATTTGAAAAATCGTTATATCCCGGGTTGTTTTTCTATGTAGTAGTAAGATCGTTGATTTCTTCAAAATATCGGACAGATCAACTGAAAGGCAGGAGCGCAGAGTTTCATATTTGCCCATTAATCGATACATGAAATATTACAAAAAAGTTTTTAACTGTTTTTCCTGTTCTAGTAATTTTTTTGTTTTTATCTTAAGAAACGAAATGAACATAAAAATCTTTTCGAAAGAAAGCGTTATATGAAACATACGTTATTAAGTTATTATTTTAATCTATTTCAGATTTATTATCATCTCGATCGTTGAGACGTTCGATCACACAAAGGTATTGATAAATTTTTAATTAAAAAAAGAAAATGCTCAATGATGAAGAATGTACTCACAGAAATATACTGTTGACTAATCACCAAGTTTTCCCTGAGAGCATAATTGTATTTTTCGTACAATTCTGTATTTGCTTTTGAATCATTTAGATGCCTTCACATAAAACACTCAAAATAAAGAAAGTTCTTGCTAAAAAGCAAAAACAAAATCGACCAGTTCCACAATGGGTAATTTAGATGCTTCTAAAAAATGAATGAATCTGCATAGTACAATTTTCTTTTACTATCTAGATTCGTATGCGTACTGGTAATACAATTCGATACAACTCGAAACGTCGACACTTTCGTCGTACCAAACTCAAATTATAAACAGTTATCAATAGCGACGACAATGACAATTTTCTTTTCGACCGTCTATTGTTGTTGTATTGTTTTTGTTTGAAAACAAGAAGATGAAAATAACAAGCATTCATTTGAAAAATAAATAATTACCATCGAACGAATGAATGAAAACGAAATTCTCTTGAATAATTGTCATAAATATTGTTTTTGGTCTATTCTTATTTTAAGTTAAATTGATATTTTTAAAAGCTGTTTCTTGTTCAATGAAGGCAGCATCTGAATAGAATGAATAGCAAATCGATAGAAAAGCTCGTCAATCGGATATACTCTGCTAATAAGTATATAGTACAAGACAAAGTCGGTTCTATATTGTAATGCAAACCGTATCGAATGGATTATTCGTTAGATTTCAACAGGAAAAACTGAATTTATAAGCAATCTTTAAAATCATAATCTATCACTAGTTCAGATAAGTAGGTTTGAGCCTATTTCGAGAATCATGTTACAGAATTTCGTTGTATCACATTATGAAGTGTTTCTTCGATGTTCATATTTTTTATTGCATTACTACAACTGTAGCTGAAGTCTACTTCGTTGTTCTCCGGAGCACAAAAATCTCGCTAGACGAGACCGGAAATGGTTTTAGACGTCTCTAATCACGATTGATTGTTAAATGCTTTGTATTAAACTAAATGAATATCACTGTCTACCATATTGGTCTGCCTAAATTCACGGATGTCAACCAAACAAATTAGATATTCCTTTTGATTTGAATGAAATATCTCAAGCAATGTTTTCTGTCACTTGTAGTCATTATCTTCCATCGAATATCATTCAACTAAGTAGATTTGTGTTATTTTGTGTACCACCTAAGATCATACTGATAGGGATCTTTAAACTTTGACTTTTTTCATGTTATACGCTAATCGTAAGATTATCTGATTCAATTCTTTTTATTGAATGCATTAATCAGTCTTCTGTTTTGTTAAATGCAGATTTACTGGTAAAACGATTGGGTCCATTGTGTAAACGAGTTTTTAATAATCTACTTACTGGAAATGTTTTTTTTATGAAATATAAAACATTCTTGCAATAGATTTATTTTCGTGAAATTTTATCTTTCAATATGTAATATGTGATCCAACTTTGTTTTTGGAAAAGTAGTCATATATAAGACGCACTATTTAGTTAAGATAAAGTAAAAATTATGAAAACGAACAACTTTGATAATTTAAAATCGATGATTAGAATCAAATGTAAAACGAATATCTTTGTGATGTTACATCGACAGTTCAAGTCAACATCACTTGATTATTTTTTTGTGCCCCTCGTTTCAGATTAAAACCACAAATCTATGAAGTTTTTTCGAACAAAAATAATTTGTATCATCTATAATCGGGCACTCAAAGTAGCTGAAGGAATTGATAGACAAAAACAAAACATTCGGATTTCTTTTGAAATATTTTCTTTTCGAAAAAAAGAGAACTCATGTAAACTTTGATAAATGAATAATATATTTACGAAGAAAGTCCTTGGTATTCTTTTTATGAAACTCTCACTAGTCTGTTTTTTCTGCATGTAGTCGTTGATAGATAATGAAAATGAAGAGATAAAAACACGTATGATAACACGTAGCGAACTTTTTCATATAATATTTCACAGTTTTGCGTCTTTTCGTGCATTCGACTTATTTTACTGTAGAGAACTAATCAACTTTTATCATTATATTCTAGAGACACAATTTGAATACGAAACAAAATGCAAGGCTTTTCTTGTCTTGCAATTCTTGTCTGCTCTTTATCAATTATTTCAAATGCAGATGCTCGTCTTCATCGGTTAGTATATTGATTCATCTATTGATTCATCTTATTCTAAAAATCTAGAGTAAAACTAAATCATTTTCAATCTGCTCATGATCAACTTTTTGAAGTTGGCTCATATAAATCAATTGAATTTGCACGTAAATATCAACTTAATGGACCAGTTCCTGAATCATTAACAAATTATTTGGATGTAAGTAACACAAGCAGAAAATCTTATTGAAATATTTAATAATTATTTCTAGGCTCAATATTATGGTGATATTGGCATTGGTACGCCAGCTCAACCATTCCGTGTAGTTTTTGAGTATGTTTGTTTAAAATAATCAAAAGAAAAGATAAAAAATGATTTTCTATTTCTAATAGTACTGGTTCATCAAATCTTTGGGTTCCAAGGTATACGTGTATTTGAAATGTGGTTTTGAAATAATTGAAATATTTTATTTTAGTGTTCACTGCTCAATATTAGATATTGCTTGTCGTAAGTTAATTATTGATTTAAAAATGAAATATTATTTAAAAAATTGCTGTTTACTTAGAATTACACAAAAAATATGATCATTCAAAATCATCGACATATGTTGCCAATGGAACAGACTTTAAAGTTAATAAAATTTTTATGTGATTGTTATTTTTTTTTCAAAATTATTTTTTTCCAGATTCAATATGGTACTGGTTCACTTCAAGGATATCTTAGTGTAGATACTGTCACAGTAAGATAGAGAATAAATCTTGTTTGTGTAAATATTATTTGGTTTGAATTAGATTGGTGATGCTAAAATTGTAAGTCAAGGTTTTGCTGAAGCTATTAAACAACCTGGTATTGTCTTCGTAACAGCTAAATTTGATGGTAAAGATAAAATAAGATTAATAGATAGAAATATTTTTGTGTACTTTTGTTCAGGTATTCTTGGTCTTGCTTATCAATCTATTTCTGTCGATGGTGTTTACCCAGTATTTAATAATATGTTTGATCAGAAATTAGTTCCAGAGAATATTTTTAGTTTTTGGCTCGATCGGTAAATTTTAAGAAAAAAATCTCTTACAGGTCTAGGCAAAAGTTTATTTTGTTTTCAGTGATCCAAAAAATCCACGTGGTGGTGAAATTATTTTTGGTATGTTTTTATTTCCTGCAGATGTTTGTCTAGAACTGATCTTTTCTCTTTTTGAATAGGTGGTTCGGATCCTGATCTTTATGAAGGTGACTTTACTTATGTTGATGTCACTCGAAAAGATTATTGGCAATTTAAACTCGATGGAATTGCATTCGATTCCAATGAATATTGTAAAGGCGGTTGTCAAGCGTGAGAGAAGTCTTTTTTAAGTTTCCTCTAGAGTAATAAAAAAAGCTGTTCTTTTCCTGATAGTATTGCTGATACCGGTACAAGTCTTTTAGTTGGTCCAAAAGCTGAAATCGCTAGTCTTAATGCTAAATTAGGTGCAATACCAATTCCTGGTGGTGAAGTAACAAGAAGAAAATTTTCTTTCGCTACTTTTAACTTGTATTTTTCATATTTAGTATACCATTGCTTGTAATTTGATACCGAAGTTACCTCGTATTAATTTTACTCTCAATGGCAAAGATTTTTATTTGGATGGACCCGATTATGTTTTAGTTGTATCACAATACAATGAAACAATCTGTATATCTGGTTTTGCTGGTATTGATATTCCACCACCAGCTGGTCCACTTTGGATTCTTGGCGATGTTTTTATTGGACCATGGTATACTGAATTTGATTTTACTAATAATCGTGTTGGCTTTGCAAAATCAGTTCCAGCAAAAAATTCAACTATGAGAAATGCACAAAAGAAGTCGCCGCTTCGTCAACTTTTGCCTTAAACTACGACTTCAAAAGTGCCTGTGTTTCTTTTTTATAAGTTAAAAATTAAATAAATTCTTCGTCTTTGGTGGCAAGTCTTTTCTATCGATTGCCACATATTATACATAGGCGCTTATTGTTTTCAGTAAATCTTATCTAATCTAGAAAAATATTGTTTATAGTGTTCGATCATAACACTGGTGTTCTGTTATTTTCAGAATTCTATGAGGTCAGATTTGACCTATAATTTCTATGAGTCATTTAAATTAGGTCATTTTTAAATAAAACTAGGATAAAAAGTATGGTTGACCTATATTAAAATAGTTGAGGTCAAATCTGACTGCAACTGAAAGATATTAGATAATATTTAAGAATCATATATGTGAATAATATGAATAGATGCTTTCGAGCTACACGTTTTGTTTTGTTCACTTCAATGGAAAAACGAATTAGATAACATCAAAATACTAGATTTGACTAAGAAAATCACAGTTAACTGCCAAAAATTCTCTTCTAATCATTCTTTCATAATAGAACATGCAGAAAATCAAGCTCAAGAACATACAATATATGAACAAGAAAGAATATTTTCATGAGTAGTCTGTCACATAGGCAAATAGTGATTTTCAAGTCTACCTAAGTACGATAAAATAGCACAAAAGTACTTGACAGTAGTTCGAAGTAGTCTCGATTTTTGTTCAAATTAACTTTAAATATCAAGCATGGTACTTGTTCCTTGATGACCATTTAAATAGGAATTCTATATCTGAGAGTAAATATTCTGTGCTTAACTAATTTCTGTCCGTGTCAGTAATACACGTAAAATTATATAATGCGTGGCAGACACTACCGTGTGCATCATTATTAGCAACATGATTAATGAAAAACTATGTAAAAGAAATGATCAAAATGTTTCCTGACATGCACTGAAATACATGTAAGTTCAAGATATTGAGAAAATCTTTCCTGTTTTTTTTTTTAATCGACCGTATTTCACACGCTACGCAATATTTACTTTCTTCTTCGTTTCTGAATTTTACAAGGTAACTTGAAGATAATATCACACTAGAAAAAAAAATATTCGATTTATTTTACAATTCTCAATACTAACACTATTATGGCATCTTATCGTATCATTATTTGCTTATAATTAGGGATCACTATAAAGTAAACATGCTAAATTCTACTTCAAAACAGAAACTGTTAAGAGAATATATATTTCATATGAAAAAAGAAGCTTATGAAATGCTTTATTAAACAATAACATACTACATAGTGGTGATGGTTGGTGCAGAAAAAAATATATTCTGATTTTCTGACGGTTTTTCAATTTACTGCAGTGATAGACTACGAAGCTCGATTGTCAGTCAACATTAATTTAGCATAGAATATAGATTGTCTGTATGGCATTGAAGTAAACTTTGTTGCTGTGTTATAGACGTTGAGTTAATTATTCAATTAAACTGTTTATTTCATGATCTCTTGTGTTTAAGACGAACTATTTTATTACTCTAAGAAAACTATCGTTTTAATGAAGACTTCTGCATCTTTGCAGTACTAGAAAACATCGACAGTTAATAGTGGAAAAAAATTAATTGAGATTAATTTGAAGTAAAACAAATTCTAGAAATTGACTATGTGCACTCAGTTAAGTGATAATACTAAATAAATAAGTGACTATTAAATTTTAGTACAGTTTTAAATGTAATTAATGGATTATTGGGTGTGAATATAGAGAATACCAATCGTTTACAACTGCATTCATACTTACACTAAAATATAGACTCTATAATATAACTAATTATTCACTAATTAATTGATTGATTATATCCACATAAATGTACATAATCCAATGATGATATGTACCCCAGTATACATCATAGCCCCTTGCTTATTGAGTTTAATCAGATTTTGTGATAGAAATTTCTCATATGTTCTATTTTTGTGTTCAGATTTGATGATCTTCAGAAAAAGTTTTGATAAATCTCTATTACATAGCTTTACACTACAAATTTTACTTTTTGATAAGAAGCACACGAATCAAAATTATTCAATATCGCATTGCAGCGCTGCATCGAAAACAACAACAATGCAAAGCTTCTATCATAATCATTATAGTAGATGATATCAAGATACTTCAAGATTATTAAATTTGAATGTATGGCCAATTTTCAAGATTTTTATGATTAATGATGTCACGATATTGACATTTATGATGAAATCACTGAATCTCAAAATAAATATGAGACGAGAGAATTTAGATTTTTATACGACTAAATCATTTAGATAAAGTAATGTTAGATATAGAAAACATTATAATTCCATTGAATTCGAGTATTTGTTGACTATTGAATGATTATTGAAAGAATTGTCTGATGATTAGCTTTGTGTAAATCGTATACTCGCTAAAACCAGAGCTGTTATTTCTACGTATAAAATGTATCTAAACTTACTATTTTTTACAATATAATTTATTATTCACGCCTATAAACGGTATACTGTATTCATGAAATATTCAATAATAAAAAGACTATAAGAGTTACTTAAATCATGTTAACAAAATTATATTATAATACAGAGTATAATTATAAGTAATACAATAGTATCTGTTCTTGATAGTGTTGACAAATACAACATAACAACTCTGATTTACATTTTATTTCGAATATTTAGTTTGTTGATTGAAAAGATTGATTTTTATAAAAACTCTAACGAAAACGACAAATTTTAATGTAAACAGAACATTACTGTCAAATGATTCTATTAATAGTTGACACAGCTAAATTTATCCGAGTTTTTTTTCTTTTCGATGAAGTAAATAAACTTAGATGGCAATGGATATACATATGATTTGTATTGATACTATTTTATTGTGAAGAATATTCTATTATTTAAATTTGTAGATCAATTTTAAACAAAAAAGAAACAAGTTTATAGTACAGACAAGGATCGCTGTTAGCAAGTTGAAGTCTTTTAAATGTCAGTTATAAGGAAATTTTTTGTCGTAAATTGATGGTATTAGTTAAATGAAATAATATGAGCAATAGGAAACGATCTATCGACATACAGAAATTGGATATAAATTCGTCAAACTTGTAGGGTGCATTAAGTATCAAGTAAAACAAAAAAACGAATATGAAAAAGAAAAAGTCAAGAAAATGAAATGCATTTATAGTCTATGAAATATTACGTCCATTCGTTGTCTTTATTGATACAACAGGTATGAGTTGTGGATAAGAAAAAAAAAATATTTTCATTATGCCATTATCATCTTACACAAATGTTCTCTATCGATAAAGTAAATGTCATGCTAATGCTGGTAAGATTATTTAATGACAGAAAATAAGAATGCTTATTTTCTATAACTGGTGATTCTTGTGATTGTAAAAAGAAAAAAGAAGAGAGAAGCAACCACAACTGAACGTTATGTTTATAACGAGCATTGAAATAAGTAGTCGTAGTGGTAGAAGAAGAAGAACGACAATGAAAGAAGCCAATTTTTTCTCTCTATGCCATATACTCTCGTCTGTCCTCGTCTTTCATTTCAAGTGTAAAAGAAAAGTTGTAAATCTTAATGGAATGTGTGTGGTTAAAAGAAGCAAGAAATTTTCTATCAACTGACATCATAGCAGCAGTCAGTTTACATGAACACACGAGCGTCCCTTTTCGCTTTCTTTTTATTCTTATGTGAAGGTACTGCGAGCTTTTAACGCATTTGTTCTTTCCTATGTTCATCAGTCGCTTTTATATATTCTCTCTTTTTTTACTTTAATATAGCAGATATTGAGTCGATTACAACATAGGTAAACTTCGTAGTTTACCTATGGGTAATGTTCGTAGTACGTAGCATATTTATTTTCTCTGATTACAAATACACAACTTCTTTTTTTCTAAATAAAATGAAAGATCTATATCTTTTTCTTTTGTTATGCGACCGCAAGCCACAACATTTTTGTGTCTTTCACGGCCACTATTGTTGCGCGTATTAATAACGGCAAACACCATCCACATGATGAAAATGTTGTTTTTTATTTGGTGGTCTCATTTTCTTTTTCTTTTTTATTCTTCACTTTTTCTTCTCGTACGTCTCTTTGTCTTCGATCTTTTTTCTTAAACATATTAAAATTCACTACTTTTTATTCACAATCATCCACTTAGCTTTTTTTTTTTCTGTAAACCGCAATTTGAAATATGTTTCGTATATGTGTGCGTATGTGTGAATAGAAAAAAAACCAAAAACCAATTTCCAATTTGATTTTTCTTTTTCTTCTTCTTTTTTTTCACTTGTTTTGTTTGATTTCCATCTAGACAAAAGAAAATCAAACGTGAACGAGAAGAGAAGACATATCATAGGTAGCCCTGAAGGAAGTTTTGGGATGAGAATTTGACAGTCTGTGCTGATCTGCGTGCGTGTGTGGGCTGGTGAAGAAGAAGAAAGAAAAAGAAGAAATATAAACACCGAAGGAGAGACATGTACACTACACGACGTAGTGGTCCGAGCACCGATTTACACAACGCTCATACTGTTTCGACTTTAATGAGAACAATGACAACATCTGCATTATCATCAAATTATTCTCATCGTCCTCTATCACGATCGAAAACAACTCTAAATGGAACACTTCCATTCCGTTCCTCAAGCATTCATCAGGTTTGTAACTAGTTAATTTGAGAATATTATTTGATCTTTTGCTTCTTCTTCTTTTTTTCTTTAAAATGAACTTTGATAGGTTGGAAATCGTGATCATGAAACTGAGCGACCTCATCGTCCATTTGATGTGAGTCGTTCCGCTGATGTACTTACACTTGAAACTACATTGAAAAACAAGGAGAAGGTCATTTCTCATCAAAATTCACAAGTAAATATGAATATACAGAATTTCTGTTTTCAATATACATATTTTTAATTTGATTATTTGAAAAAAATAAAAGATTGAACGTTTACAAGAACGAAATGCTACATTAGAACGAAGTCTTCAAGAATTGATAGATCTTAAACGTGATTTATCAAATCAACAGTTTGAAGAGCGTCTGAAAAATGACGACCTTCTTCGAGACCTGAAAGATATCGATCGTCTTGCACGAAAAGTTCAAGCCGATAAACAATTTACTGTTGAAGCAGCTGATCGAGAACTAGCTGAAGCTAAAGTAATGTAGAAGAATATATTTTAAATGAATTTCTTATTGTATTCTTTCTATTTCAGTTAGAAATAGAACTTACCCTTCGTGAAACTCAAGCATTGGAAAATAAAGTTACCCATTTAACAACCGTATGTTCTTATTAAACTTCTATTTTGATTGATATTTAAATGAATTCATAAAAAACTATGAAGAACATATAGATTTATTTTATTCGAGCTTATTTTAAATCTATCTCTATGAATCCCATGTTTTACTAGTTAGCGAACTATTTTCTTTTTGAAAGAGAAGAACAAAAATAATCGTTTATTTTTTATTTTCTATGATTACTAACGGATGAAGTGGATTAAACGCAAGACAAGATGTCTGCAAAAGAAAAATAAATCTAATATGATCTTTTTTCATTATTTTTGCCTGGCGTCAAAATAATACAGCTTTTATTTTAAAACCTCTAGCATTTATAATCATCCATGGACAAAGTAAACAAAATAGTTCTTTGTGATTTTAACAAAGAAGGCATTGCCTACATCTCTAATATAATAAATGTTGGTTGGCTAATGTGAAGCATTCATTGTTACTGTCCTTCTGAACGATTCTATTTACTTTTTTGATTCTTGATTAAAAACTGAACGAAGTTGTATAACTAAAGCGAAGCAATAGTAACTGACAAGATTACAACATACTCTCTGCACACAAGCATTTTCTTTAGTGTTTTTCGAGAATTTCTTTAAATTTTTATTCTTTACTTTGAACTTAAGTGCCATCTTGACCAGACGCCAGTCTCAATTATAAATACAGCTCATTTAAATGTTTTATTCAACACCTAATAGAAAGAATATTGCACTGACGTGCATCGTTTGACAACGAAAAATAAATGAGTAAACTATCGCATCTTGTATTTTTCGAAAAGTTTTATAGTGTTGAATAATGTTCTTTTTTTCTCTTTTCGAGTGCTGATAAGATATACTTGGTCGTAGTTTTGAACCAAAAAAAAATGTCATCACATCTTAGGACTATACGAAATAATAGGCAAAATGCACTCAACAGGTTATTTTAGAAACAGTAAAAATAAGACAATTGTACCTATAGAGAATTATCGTAAAATATTTGTGCAAATGAATTGAACAACATAATTATTGTTTATCATATTCATAATTTGATAATCAAATGATGATTTTTTTTTCTTCTTTAAATAGGATAAGAAGAATTTAATTGAGGAACTCGAAATATCTAAAAATCAATATGCTGAATGTCACAATGAGCTTCTTCGTTTACAAGAAGTTGTTGATCGGGTTCAAGCAGACAAAACAAAATTTAGTAGACGAATTTCGAAACTTGTTCACAATGGTAATTCAAGAGAAACAAAATGAAATATTTTCTATCAAAATACATTGTTCAATTTCTTTTGTCATTTAAAGAAAAAGAGCTATTACAAGAATTACAAAAATGTCGTCGTACAGCAAAAACTTCAGCGTCAGCATCAACTGGTTCATTAGCAAAGAAATTTTCCATTCCAGCTCGACTTGATATGCATTTAAAAAATGTTGAAGATGAACGTGATATGTATAAAAATGAAGTAGAAATTCTACAACGACTACTTAATGAACGTCCTCGTGGCTTTTCATCAATATCACCTTCACGTTTACGAGGCCGATCAGTGTCACCCATAAATCTTTCACGTTCAACAACTAGACGTGACATGGCTACATCACCAGTTATGCAATATGTAAAACGGTCAGCTAGTAGTTGCGCTACATCCCCGACACGTTGTACTGTCTGTGGATTAAACCGAAATCGATTGTCACCAACAAAAGTATAACAAATATTTATTATTTAATCATTGTTTTCAATCATTTCGTTTTTCTTTTTCAAGGATTTTAATTCTTACGAAACTCAATTAAGAAACCTTGAGGAAGAACGAGACCGTGCTCGTCGAGAACTTCGTAAATACAAACGAGTAACTAAAGAAAAGGTAAATTTAACATAATAAATCTGCAGAAATAGGATTTATTTTTAAATTTCAATCTATAGAGATATTTTTCTATCGAAAAATCATGAAATTAGGCATAAAAACTACATAAGATCAAATTTCGTAAATTTTCGAAAGATTATTTCTGCCCCAAACATGCGAAGAGTATATATAACAGAGAGAATTGTCAGCAAAATTGTTGTAAAATTGAATTATGAAATATGCGCATAATTTAGTAGTCATTGTTAATCACATAGAGATTAATTTATTTTATCAATTTTAAGGCAAACTTATTCGTTATCTTTTCACTTAATCTTAAAAAAATGCAATAAGATAGCATTTCATACACTCAACTAGATGTGGATGGATTGAGATTGCTTTCATGTTTTAGAGAATTTTGGATGATGAGTATTCCAAATTTATATTCTTTCGATTTTATTTCATCGAAATCCACTTAGTGTAGTATCCATTAAAACTTTGCATAGCTGCAAAAGAAATAAGTTCACTATTGTTATGTGAAAGAAAAAGCAATCATTTCTAAGAATACACTTAAACTCTAATAATAATTACAGTATAAAAATATCTAATTCTATTTTATAGGATGTTGATGAAAATCAAATATCGAAATTTATTCGAGAAAATGAAGACTTACAATTATTAATAAAAAAATATGAACGACGTGTAGCAGAAGTAAAAACGAAACTGTCGATCACATTATTTTATTTATGTATATTTATTTTCTTTTTTTTTTTCAAGTATCAAGGTACCATAAAAGTACTTGGTAATGAACGAGACAATTTAAGTATTCTTTACGAACAAGTTAGTTTTTGATTTTCTTTTTTTACTGATTTCCTTGAAAATCTCGTTGGATTTAGGTTAAAGAAGAATTACAAAAAGCTCGTCACGATCTTATACAAAATGTTCAAACACCTAAAGTTTCCCCTGCAGTTCAATCAATATTACGTAAAGTTGAAAACGAACGTGATGCTGGTTAGTTTAATAAAATAATTATTATCATATATTAATTTACATTTTTCTTGCTCAGCAATTCTCGAAGCAAGAACTGCAACAAATGAACGAGATTCTCTGCGTGAACGTTTACGTGTAAGTAAACAATAAAGCACTTTCGGTCTCGTTTACTGAAAATATTCAAATTTCCCTTAAGATTTCAACTGACACTGGATTAAACGATCGAGCCAGATATGAACAACGTATTGAAGATCTTGAAGTTGATTTACGAAAAGTAAACAGAAAATTTCGATAATTAATTATTCTAAATTGAAAATCGTTTTTTTCTCTTCACCTTTTAACTAACAGCTTGATAATGATCGTGAAGAAATGGTTCAACAAAATCATTCACTACGACAACAAATTCAAGATCTAGAAAATAAGGTTCACGAACAATCCTTTACAGTTTCTCAATTAAATCAAGAAATAAATGATCAAAAAACTGCGTTAACACAAATGAGATATTTATCGGAAGAAGCTGAACGTCTCGTGCAAGAAAATCAAAGACAATTGAATTCTAAAAAAGATGAAATTCGTGCCCAAGAAGAAAAAATTATTCGACTTGAAAAGAAAATTTGTATGTTTCATATAAATTTTCACAAACAAACAAAAAGAACACAATATAATTTTCAAAAACGTCTTATTTTAGATGAGCTTCAAGAATCGAATAAAGCTATCAGAGATGATTATCAAGTTGTACGTACAACTGTTCAAACACTTGATAAAGATAAAGACCGTTTGTGTGGTGAAATCGATCTAAAATCAGAAGAAAATTTACATTTAACACAGGAAATGAATTCTAAAACACGTCGTATTGAAGAACTAAATATGATGGTAGAAGAATTACAATCTGCCTTGGAGTAAATTTTAATTTTCAACTTAAATCACTCTTTACTATTGCTTTATTTTCAGTCGTGCAAAAGATGATACAAAACAAAAACTAAAGGAAATGACAAATATGAGAATGCAAATCGATCGAAACGTTGAAGAAACTAATGAATATCGACGCAAACATGATCTTGGTTCAAGAGATAATAAACGATTACAAGATGATCTATTAGCACTTACAAGAGAAAATCAAGTAAGAAACTTAGAAATTATCAATTATCTTTCAACGCAAATATAGATACTTCATTTCAAAAAAGTATTTATCAGATTCGTAACAATTTATATCTATCTTTTTCTTAAAGCAATGAGCTTTAAATATTAAAATCTGGTCTTCTTTTATCTCTTAGTTGAAATTTGTTATCGCTTTGCTGAATTATTATATATTTTGTTGATCATAATTCAAACATAATATTATATTATATTATATCCATTATTTGTAGACACTTCGTCAAGAAATTCAACATACGATTGATGATAAAGATAATCTCAAATTACAAATACAAGAATATATCAAACAAGTATCCAATTGTGAAAGTGTTATTGCACAAAAGGTATAAATAGACAAATAAATACTTAATAAAGATGACCTATGCCTAAAAGAATATTTGTACGAATATGAATGTTAAAAATAATTAGAAGTTTTCACTTGAGATATAGAAGTCTATCAATATGGGAATAGTAAATTGGTCATCGTGATCTATTGACAGTTTTGCAGTTAGTAGAACTATTATGAGTCTTATTTAATAATCAAAAGAGATAAAGGATTAGTATCATGATTTCCAGTACAATGAAACATTTTATTACTGAACAATATCAGTTCGAATCAAAAGATGTGAAAACATTCATAAGGTCAGACACGTCTAAAATGTTTTGATAGTCCCAATTAGTGCACACATCAATAACTCATAGTATAGACACAATGATCTATGTGTTTTGTTCAGTATATACAATCTGTTTTGTATAAAAATGAAATAAAAAATATAATTTTCTAGGAAAATGATCGATCAGCTCTAGTTGAACAATATCGAGAAGCCAGTAATGGATTAAGTCGAGCACAAATAACATTAGCTGATATGGAATCGCAAGCTAATAATTTGAAACAAGAATTACAAATAAAAGTAGCTGACATAAAACGACTAACAGAACGTCTTGATTATCTAGAGCGAGATCTTCAACAAGTATGAACAAAGTGAAATCTGTTGTTTTTTTCATTTTCAATTTAATAATTGAATTTTTAGCATGCATCTGTCGGTCAAGAATATGAAATTCAATTATCAAATATGAATCGTTCAGTACAACGTAATGAAGAAATGATCAAAAAATTACAATCTGATAAACAAAATCTATTAAATGAAATTTCAAATATTCGCGACCTTAATTCTACACTTGAGAATAAAAAAGAACAACTTGTTCGTCAATTAACATCGAAAGATATTGAAAATGAACAATTGCAATCAGCTATAAGCGATATGAAAATTGAAATCGATATGTTACGTACACAATTACATAATGAAAAGGCTGTCGTACTAAGTCTAGAAGATCTTATTGCATCATTGCGTGACAAAGAATTTCAAAAACAGATTGAAGTACAAGAAAAAGAAAGCGATCTACATGTAGCTAAAGATCGAGCAAATATGAATGAACTTAAAATGTATGATATTCATATTGAATTTTTTTTTTTCTATGAAAGTATTTATTTTTACAAATTTAGACAAAGTCAAAGTAAAGAAATAGCTTCTTTACGAACACAAATCATTGGACTAGAAACCGATAATAAAAGGCTGAAAAGTTTACTAGCAAATGAAAGACAAGAAAGGTATAGTTTAAAAACAACGTATATATGCTGAACATAAAATTATCGCTTCAATGTTTTCTTTCATATAAAGAGAAAAAGCTGCTCAAGATTTAAGAAAATTAACAGATCTTACATCTCATATTGATTATGAGTCTCGATATCGTAGTTTATCACCTAGAATACAAACATCTTCTTCCCAGTAAAACTTTCTCTCTTTTTGTTAAAGAAAAATGATTAAAATTTCAATTTCATTCTTAGTACAAATCTTCATCGATCACCCGGAAGAAGCTACTCTCCACCACGTTGCGAGACACCTCGAACATCTCCTACTAAAGTGAGTGTTTTTCTGCGAATACTACTAATCGAACCATCATCTCTTTCATTTTTTTGCACATCTAACTATGTGTGTATTTTATTTTTGTATATAAAGATCTCCATATCGCTGAAAGTTTCTGAACTTGATAAAAGTCATGAAATCATTCCCGAAATCGGCATTGGTACAAATCAAAACAACAACAACAACAACGATTATAATTACGATGACGATAATGTGGGTTTTCATCTGAAAATTCTGCTCGTTGCTTTTTTTTCTTGTTTTGATCTTGCTTTGTTTGAGAAATTAACTTAATATAGAAATATTTATTTTTTCAAATCATCTAATTCACTTTTTTTTCTAATTTTAGGTTATTGATCGATCGTGCAGTTTTCGTATTGACACAACTCCATAGGTTTCAATTTTGAAATCTATCTTATCCGTCCAAACTTTATGCTTTGTTTTTATCATATCACGAACTTTTTTTCTTTTATAAATTGGCTTGTCATTGTGTGTGTGCGTGTGTGTGTGTGTTTGTAACTTTTATTGAAACCATCACATAAAACAAGTTTTATTGTACTTTTGTTTACTAAAGTTAGCGTGGATGCACGCTTTTCTCCTTTTCTTTTGTTCTCTCTCTCTGTGTGTATTTTTAGACAATGCCAAAAAGCAAAAATTCAATTCCAAAAGCAACAAAAATTGACATGCTATTTTCTTTTTCCTGTGTAGATTTGTGATATGAGTAAATGAAAGAAAAAAATAATAATTTTTTTTCTTTTTCAATAAAAATTAAATTATGATGATTAGAATTTTGTTTTGTTTTTATTCTTTCATTCAATTGTTGATAATTACGAACTAGTGTTTGTTTTTAAGAAATAGCCAATTAAAAATAATTCATCATGGAATTTTTCATTTGATCGATAGTTTTACGACGATTAACTCTACCGATAAATCTATGAATATGATAGGGTTCGACTTGCATTTCGCCACGTTGTAACATTAATTCTAACATTTTTGCAACTTGTTTTGAAGATCGACGATATAATTGATGTTCATGATTCTCTTCAAGCGATGATGAGGATAATAAATCATCGTGTAGTGCTTGACTAACCTAAAAGAAAAGTATTATATATATATATATATATACGAAAAAAAAAGCTTTCTTTTTGTTTATTTATTTTCCACCTGAATGATGACCACCGAAATACATAACAAAATCGTACAAGAGCGAAGACTAATGAATGACCATGATGGATGATGTTCGTTAGTCATATTTTGATATTGGTGTATGTTTTTGAAGTGATTTGTAAATCGGAAAAAAAAGTACTAAAAATCTAAATTGTTCATTTTGAATCAATATTGGATGATAAACAGATATTATTTGTCTTTAAAATAATAATAAAAAGACTTCAGAATTCATTAATAGCGAATAATGAATTCATCGATAAGAATGATCAACATGTTCTATTTCGTTTGACATTATATATTTAATTAGTTGAAGTAGTCGTCAAATTAAATAATAGAATTTCTATTCACCTTTTGATAAAATATCTCAATGTATAGAAGAATTCTAGACTAGTTACCAGAATAACTTTGAAAAAAAAACACGTTATTTGCGTACTAAATATGTCGGACTAATACTCTTAGGAAATGATGATCACATACAAAGACAGAAGTGAGAAAAACCAATTATAGTTTCATTAAGAACGAAAAGAGACAGAAGTATTCATAGCTATCTACTTTTTTTTGGCACTGTCCGAACGATAGAAAAAAAAGTAATTATATTAATTCTTAGTTACTTTCATATGACAATCAGTCGAATCGATTCTCGATGGGGAATAGAAAATTTTCTTAGTTGTTTCCTTCATCGATTAATCAATTTAACGATCAATGTTCACTCAATAGTTCATTCTATTAAAATGGGTTAATAACCTCGGACAAAAACTTTTTCCATTACTTGTTTTGCATAAAAAATAGTATTCAAACTTAAGAACATTTAACATAAGATCATATTTATTAGCAGAACAATCTCTTAACAAAGATTTCTCAGTTAATGTATACAAATCTCGCTTCGCTTGTCATAACAGTCAATATTTTTCTTTTCACAGCAGATATTTGTTGATTTAACTGTTGTTTTTTATTATTATTTCTGTTTGAAATGTTGCTTGATCCTCTTGTGACTTGTTTTGATATACTATGTTGAATCGTTTTATCGACTGAACGATATCCATTATATAACACATATACAAAATTCATCTATTGAATATTTTATTCATTTGGGAAGTTTAACTTCAATTTAAACAACCGTTAATGAAACAAACAAAAAACGATATAGTTAACCGTAACCATTAAAACAAGCGTATTCATTTGTGTTCGGTCAAATATATATCTAAAACAATTGAAGTTCATTTTATGAGAACGCAAAAATGATTGATCACTATTCAAGAATCAATAAACTTCAACGGTCATATATCTCAATTATTTATGTTGTTGAAAAGGTCAAGTACAATGCTTGTTGTTATGCTTAACAAAAAAACATTGTTGTCTAACTTTACCCTAGGGAGCAATAGGTTTCATCTCATACGTCGATATCAACACATCAACATTCGAAATTCAATTAATCGATACGCAATTAGCTACTGAATATTAACAATAATGGTATTTAGTTTAATAGAAATTTTTGTAGAATCCTCAGCTAAATATTTATAGAAAACAAAAACATATACTAGTCATTTGACTTATAGAACAATGTATCATCATTCTGCCAATATCATTTATAATTAGATAGGTTGTTCGAACGATCATCTCTAATCTTTTATGCACTCTCGTGTATCAAATACGAGTAAAATACCATTGCAGAAAAAGAAACGAATGACGATGATCGGTCAGTCGACTGGATGATTGACACAGATGTGCACTTTGTTGGTGTATTCATCCACGTCCACTAGTATCAATGCATGGAAAAAGAATAGAATAGAGAAAAGAGCAAAAAAGCGAGAGAAGTGTTCATTAGAAAGAAAAGAAGCGGGCATATCATAATTATATTATCAGTCAGTCAAGACAATGGCACGGACCGAACTCATAAGTCTTTCTCGTATATGGTATACAATTATAGTTGTATTAATTCAGTTAATTCTTGTCTTTTTCGGTATAAAACAATGTTATTATAATGATCGGTTACCATGGCCAATATCTGCATCATCACCTAAATATGAATTATTAATACAAAAAATTTGTCTTCTTATATCACTTGTACTTCTTTTAATATTTATCTATCCAGCTTTATTTAAAATTGGAAATTTTTCAAATGATAATGAACAATTAACAATAGATGTTTTAGAAAAAAAAGATATATCTTTATGTTCAAATTTATGGCGACATTGTTTTCCATTAAGTAGTACTTTACATTTAATTATGAGTTTTCTTATTCTTATATCAACTGTACTTATTCATGCTAAACAGATTATGGTTGGATTAAAAGATTCAGGTAAACATTTCTAAATAAGATCTTTTCAAAATAAGCCTTATTGGCTAAGTAAAATAACATAAAATGATCATTCGTCAATAACGGGTCATTTGTTCGATGACATTGATTTGATATTATTTATCGATGAACAAATATCTTCATGGGATGATATAATTCTATTATCCTAGAGGTTATAGAAATAGCTGAACATGTTTCAGCATCAGACCATAATAAATTCTTCGATAACGATTTGTTAATGCATCTGATTCTTATCGAATGATATCAAACGATATCCTATAAATATGATTAGTTTTAATATTGAAAAAAAAATCAGTTATACTATTCACATATGAGTTTGAATTCATCCAATACAAATATACAGTATGTATTACATACATATTCAATAGGTTTTAAAAGACTTATTCCTATCTATTGGAAAAAAATTGTCTTTCCAAAAAAGAAATTGAATAGCAGAATAAAAACAATTGGCGTTAATTTTTGTTCTAGCATTTTTATGGCGTAGTGATTTTGATTTACTTTTCGATTGGTCTTCATCGCCTACAATATCTATAACAAAACGTTTTGCATCATTGAATCGGCATACCTCATCTCTACCGTTTTCAATTGATTCCTATTCACGTTTAAGTCTATTAAATTTTCTATTTGCATCATTTATTTGTATTCTACGTGAGCCAAATGTGTTTTGGTCAATATCGAAAATTTTCTCTCTACTTTATTCATTTGCTATTGCTCTTAATGTTTTACAATGGTGTTTGATGTACTGTGCATTGCAATTATTATTGAAAAATATTTGTTTTAATACAATTGAATTACGACATAATATTGGTTATCTTCTATCGAATCAACCTTATACAACATTTTTTCTTTATATACTTCTTGAATTTCTTGTTTATATATCATCAATAACATTTTATTACTATGCATATAATCGCTTTAAATCAAATTATAAACGTTCATGCTATGATCGTTTTTCAAACTATTGTCCAAGTTTAATAGCTATCATTATTTTATTATTATATACAGCATGTAAAATGCCACTTGCGCATGATATATTTTTACTTTACATTCAAACACGTTTACCTATTCTATTTCTAACATTTATTTTTGAAATAATTCATGTTCTATTAATATTTGCAATATGGATTTTTTTAACAACAAAATTAAATTGGAATATACATAATCAAGCAAAATATTCATCTAAAATTCGTAATGGTTTAACTGTTCAAAATACTCCAATTGACGGACAAACAACAGTTTCTCTACCAGAATTAAACAATAATTATTCGTCAAAAGAAAAACCTTATGAAAAAATTCGAATATATCAATCAGAAATTTATTATCGTGATCGACCAAAAAATTGGAGTTTACCATTAAATCAACAGCCAACAATGATGGCTGAATTTGATCTTAATGATGATATTATTACACGTTCACCATCGTATCCAACGAGTCAAAATAATAGTAATAATAATAATAATAATAATGAAATACAATATCGAAATGCAATAAGAAAAACTCTATCTAGTATAAAAAATTCTGAAGAACAAACAAAAGCAGTTTTTCTAAGAAGTAACACACCACCTATACCGCCTGTTAAAAGATTTACAAAAGAACAAGTAGAAGCAGCTAGACAACGAGCACAAAAGCTGATCAATCAACGTCAACGATCACCGGAATTTAGGTCACAACAACAACATTCAGCTGCTTTACTTATTAGTCAAGTTTGATTTTTTTTTGTTTTTTAATTACCAAACAGGTCTAATAAATTTCTTTTCTTTGATTATATGTTTCGATCGATATGAACGTTTAGTTTTACTTAATTTTGTCTTTCGAGTTGTTGTACTTGTTAGGAACGTTTTTAATTCAAGTAATTCATCAGAACGAATTGCTGTACCTATAATAATACATGTAGATTGTATAGATATCAAAGTATATTGAAATAATATTTCGCTACCATTTACAAAACAATGTTGAGGACTTGGCTTCGGACAACGATTAAGAAGACCACTATACGGAAAACCTATGAAAAGAATATGTTTAGACAAATGATTATTTTTCGAAGAAATTTGTTTTTATAACCATAGGGAAGTTTTGGTTCGAGAAAACAAAATTTTTCAAATATATGCAGTTCAAGATCATCTTCTAAATCGAATACATCACTTCGATTATCAACTATCCAAATGTTTTTTAAATGGCTCATTTTAGGAAATAATATAAACCAAGTATTTTTTTTCATATCCATTTCAGTTTCTAAATAAAAATAAAAATTCTATTAATATTAAAAAACAAAGGCTTCTTTTTTCCGATTACCATTGTTTGTTATAATAATACGAAGAAAACGTGGAACATTTTCAGGTGCTTTACTTTTTTTTATTGTACAATAAACAATAAATTCAAATGTATTTTGTTCAGATGAGTGAACTTCATTGAAATTATCATTGCTACTGATAGGGATTAACCAATTAAAACGACCGAATAAAATTGTTTCAGCATTCTTAACACGTGTCTCAAATGTTGGTTGTTCAATACGTAATAAAATACCACAAGAGACTAATGAAAATATCATGGCCAGTAAAAACGTTCCTATCACCATCAGCTGCATGAGCGCTTTCGCAGAATATTAATTATGGCAATATATTAGTTGTCGTATATTCTTTCTTCTACTGTGTATATTTGTATTCAATGTGAGAAATGATGAAAGGGTGGGAAACCATCTGGAGACAACAATGTCAACAAAAAGCAATGATGATCTTTACAAGAGAAAAAAAGAAGAAAAGGAAAACGGCCATAATGTAAACATTGTTTTCTAGTAGATATAAGACGCTACTGCCATATATTCTGTTGAAGTCATGGTTATCTAATCGCTGGAGTAGGAAATAAGAACAAAGGACCAATACATTATTAGTAGAACCCTAATGTTAATTTACTCTTTGAGTACATCCATTCTTACGTATTAAGTAACAGCATATCAAGCAGTAAGCAGAATGTCTATCTTTGATTTTTCAAGATTAATGATCGATTATTATATCCTAGTAATATATACAAAATATTTTCCTCTATTGATGTCTTCTTAACTACAATGAATCCTGGTTGGTTACTATTCTGTAGGTCATGCCTTGAAACATATATGATAATTTGAATCGGCATATATATGAACACCATCAGAAAAGAAATCATGAAAATATGTTTTATCGATGACTCATTGGTAACTGTAATTATATTCAGTGCAGAAAAATTAATGAGATTTATATCCGATCTAAATTTGTCCGTAGCAGAGACTTAACAATAACTGGTTTAAATTTTTAAAACTTCAGCAAACAGAATGAATAATTAATAAGACTTCTACTCTAAGAAAACTATCAAAATTTACCTAAGAATGAATAGTATATGAAAATAGTTAAAGCATCAAAGATTGATTCATTGTGATCTAAAAGACGGATATGTCAATGGTTGCCAGTGAAGAAAGAATTTGTACCAGTGATCTGGATTAGAAACACTATAAGTGTATATAAATGTTGAGATTTGTTTTTCAGTAACTTTTAGCTGAAGCAAAATATTCATTATTGACAACCATGCCACTGTGTCATGCTCACAAATGTTTCATGAGATTTTCTATGAATTTTATATCTGTAAATGTATATTCCAAGATTTTAGAATATCTCAAGAAAGAAAATTTTCATGATAAATGGAAATAAATGAGAAACCTTTTTTTCTTCTCCAACATTACTTTATAATTATTGGAAGGTATGATTTATTAATAGTTGAACTATCACTATGAGAAATATAATTTGTACACATACGTTCAAAAATACTACTGACTATTGTTATCAAATGAGCAACCTTCGGAAAAAAAACTCAGCGAACTTTTAAAATCTCATCAAATTCAAAGAATATATGTCTCCATTGATAGATGATATTTAGTTAACATTTAACAAAGATCTTTTCATGAAAACAAGCTTAAAAAATCGATAGTATCTGTAGAAACATAGAAATAGATTTTCAGTCTATTGAATATTGCTCCGACAAGAATTGATTCTTCGGTATACAAAATAGGCATTTCCCTCAAGATGAAAAAATACATGATTTGATCTATCGATTACATTTCCATGTAACACTTCAAGAGAATTTATTCTAAGAAATTACTGTAGTTAATTATAATCATAAATAATTCATTTTCAAATCTACTTACAAGGAAACATTCTCAACTATCTAATCACGTCTCAGCTCGGACTTTCTACACAAGATAGCACTAAGTAAGTAAGTTAGGAAAAATTTCAAACGAATAAATCCTCTTAACCTTCTATCCAAAGTTATTGCCCTTTTACTGAAGTTTTAGTCAATGTGATGGTATACTCAAGCAAACCGAGTAGTGATAGTTAGATGCGAGATTTTGACCACAGGCAGATCTATTAATGAACAGAATGAGTTAGAAATTTCAATTCAAAACAATGCTTTCCTTCTGAGATGCTTAAGCGTCATAAAAAGCAGAAAAGTTTAGCATCTTTTGGATTATATGAGTCATCGTTTGTAGTTAAATATTTCAGGAAGGAAATATTTTTTCAAGATGAAATTTTCAGGATAATCGATTGGTAAATAGATCTGTCTTTGAGCAGAATTTTAGATGAAAACATCGCAGTTAGATTGTTTCATATCTCTGCTGGTACAGATTTAGATTCCAGTAAAATCCTTATAGTGTTCTGGACAGAAGACCTAAGCTTCGTTGTTCTGTTCAAAGTTTTCATACCTTACTGGACTCTAACTCATGCAAACAGATCATTTTTCATTTTTTCCACTTTTTGACTCAATTCATTCCGTCTTTAATTACAGCTCTGCATTATGGTAGAAAACTCTAAAATTTGTAACAAAATAGTGTTTTTTTGACTATTCGACATACTTTGAAAAAATAATCTTATTAAACTATAAGCAGTATTGCTTAACAACTAAAACAAAATTCAATGTTTGATAGTAATTTCGATTTGAATGGAGGTTTTCTATATTAAACTATTCATTTATCTATTGAGAAAATGTATTTCTTCTTTTTAGACTCTTCGATGACTAATACAAATGACTATTTAATAACTCTAGTATGCAGTAACTAATCATATTGATTTCGTTCAATTCAGTAGTACACTGATTTGTATTCTAGTCAAATTGATGACGATTTTAACCATCAAAAAGTAATGAGCGATTATGAAATGATGTTTGATCACGCTTCAATGATGTTATGGGACGATATCTATCGTTCCAACAGCCTCTATATTATTTTTTCTATATAATTCGTTATCGATCGATTATATAGTATAGGCATGTGGAGGAGGATCTAGTTGTCTCTGTTACAAGTGGAATGATTATACCGTTCCTTTATCTTTATCGTCGATTATTGTTTCATTACTAGTTTCTTTATGAATAAAATAAAGGAATATATGTAAATAAATCCTAACAGATGAGAATTTGTAAAATACCGTATAATATCTTCTTAGCTGTTTGTTTATCAGCCGTGCAACTGTACATCTCTGTATATATCGAGTAGATCCTTTTTAGACTTTGTTCTTCTGTCATCAAGTTATAGTGGCATAATTCTTACCGACGCTTTTGACCTATACTTCGAAAAAAAAGTAATTTTCGCTGCAATAAATTTAAATCATTCTGAGGAAAGAAAAATATATTACTTTTGAAGCATTGATCTGCTTGGTCTAAATAATTCTCTATCAATTTATGTAGAAATCCAGAATTTAAACTCTGTTCAACATTTGTAAATATGTCGTTACAAAATCTAATCTATTTCTTTTTCATCTTAGAACAAATGTCTATTTAGTATTCATAATTCAAACATCATCAATAATTGATAAATCATTTCCACGTCCTTCATTGTCGAATTAAAAAACCACAAGGTGCACATTATGATACGCTGTCATTCGTTTCGTTTTCATCAAATGATATTATCTTGTACATATGAAATTGAAACATGAATTGAAAACTGATTTAAAAATATCGAGCCATGAAGTCAAAAAGGAAAAGAGAATAATTAACCTTTTAGGTCTTGAATCGAAAAGAATATTCTTTTCATTTTTGTTTTTTATTTTTAAGATTAGAAGAAGAAAAAAATGTCCGAAATATCTGGTCAGTGTGAAGATGAATTATGTTTAAAGGAATGCAATTCTTTGTCAACACGTGTATTTCCATGTTTATATCATTGTAAAAAAATGCTATGTATTAGACATTTATCCGAACATGATAAATGTACTGAGAAGCAAATTCAATCTAAAAAACAATTAGAAAATCTATGGAATAGTTATATTTTAATATTTAATGAAGATAAAGTTCAAGAAGAATTTCAAAACTTAAAAATGAAACTTGAAACTTTCCAAAAATTACGTAAAGATATACAAAATGTATTATCAATAAATAATTTTCACGATTCAATGGAAAATAATCGAAAGCTTCAAATTGCTATTGAAACAGTGGAAAAATTTATGGAACAAGAAAATCAAGCGAAATCAACTATTAGTAAGCTGTTTTGTTTCGTTCATTTGAAAAGAGAAACAGAAGAATAACCATTGATTAGATGATGCTGATTCAAAAGTCGAATTAATAACAGATGATGACGAAGAGAATCAACAAACTATCGATTATGGTAAATACATCATTTATTATTCAAAAAAAAAAACAACAGAACCAACATTCTACTTCTTTTTTTCTGATTCTAGAATCTTTATCTTTATCAGTCATTACGAACAATGGTAAATATATATTTATATCTGTACAACAATTAAAATTAAAGCTTGAAACGCAGATTTGGTTGTCTCGTGTATTCATTGTTTTCTTTCATACTTTAAGATTCTGAAACTATAGATTTTTGCCCTTCAGTATTAAATACTAATGGAAATTCACCGTAAGCGTTAAACAAGTACACTCGTATTTTTTACATAATTGTTTTTCTTCGCTACTTAAGGTTAACTGAACCAGACAACGAGTATTTTCAAGACATTGCCGAATGTGATTCATTGTTTTAACTAATTTCAATAATATAATCATTTTTTATTTTGTTCTATTCTTAGCTGATGATTATGGAAATTCGATGGAATTCGAAAATGAAGATAATACAATCGAAGCTAGTACTCTTGAGTAAATTAGAAACATCTATTTAATGTATTATGTTTTTAATGAACTATTTTTCTTTTATAGAGATCAAATTAATATCACGGTATGTCATAATTAAAGATATTTGTTTATTTGATGTGTAATCTCAATATTATTTATAGCCGAAACGAAACGTGCCTGCGTCGAAATTCCGTGGTTACTGTCCATTAACACAAGATGGTGCCTTTGGTATTAGTTGTCAGTTACATGGAATACGATTATGTTCAAAAATATATGGAAATCCACGTACATTTCGTTTACACGAACATTTTCGTCGAGTTCATCATTTAACTCCATTAGCATCACTGACACTTGCTCGAGCTATCCGTTCGGGTCTAAATCCAATGACAACACAATTATTTGATGATAATCATATTATTTTAAACATAGATGAATTACGTACTGTTGCTTGTCCAATAAATAAAGGCTTTATCAACTATCCAACACTTCATATATTGAATTCACCATGTGATACAATCAAACAAGTACGACATCTTAGAGATCATCTTAAACGTGTACATAAATTTACAAGTAAAGCAACCAATATTATTATTAAAGCGGTGAAAGCCGATACACCAATACATATGATTCAATTTCCGCGATGGATTGATATTATCGAAGATGAATAACATTTCGAAATTTTGTTTCTTTTTTATTTTGCTTTTCTTTTTATTTAAAATTCATTGTTCGATAATTTCTTTATTTTTCGTTTTGTTCTTTTTCTTTAGGATAATGTACATATATATTTTTTAAATGAAAAAGTGCAAAATACAGCTTGAACTATATTGAACAAACGATTTTCTGGATTCTCTTTTCTTTCTGATTTATTCATTGATCATGACCGGCAGAAAATAAAAATTAACCAAAGAAACTTGATTGACAGTTCCCGGAGCAAAGCTTTTACGTCATAAAACATTCAAAATCGGCTGTCAACGTCTATCGTTTACGATCACAATTGATAATTGATCACCGAAAATAAAAGGAAAAAAGACAGACTTCCTGTATGGAAAAAAATGGGTGCAATAACAATAACAACATTAATCGTAATAGTTGACAATATTCGCGATTGTCCTTGAACCAACTATATGACATGTTTGCACGGCAATCTCATGCAAATCATTGTGAGCTTTCTTAATGTCTTGGAAATATACAATTGCTGATGCTTCTCAGCGAAATCAACAATACGATCATCCAATCCATTATTCATGAAGAATGATTTTTTCTTTCTCTGTCGGTTTTATTTTTATACAAATCGGCATGTTGTTGATTTCCCATTTTAAAAGGAAATGCGTGCGACTGTCGATCCGCGAAGGCGTAATTTATTGAAATGCTTTGACTATATAAATTGAAACATTCTGCCTTTTCTTCTTCCTCTTCTGACAAAAGCACAGAAACCTTTACACTTGAATCAAGAAAGCAAAGTGTTGAAAAGACCTAATGGCTGCTTCAATGAACGGTACTGCTAAACCATTATTTCGTAAAAGTTATTCAATTGAATATGGATATAAGCCACGAAAACGAACACTAATCGCTGATGCTGAATTTGATCGTGAGCAGCATGATGTCGAGCAATATCAACATCAACAAATAAACTGTGATGGAGAAACCAAAGAAGAATGCACTTATACAATTTTAGTTACAATTAAGAATAAAAAAAGTGCATCAATGCTGAATCTAATTAGTGCGTTTAATCGAGATGGACTAAACGTACAACATATGGAAACACGTCCAACTCTCTCGTCACCTACTAAAACCGGGTCACCCATTGGTAAAAAGGGCTTTTTTTGAAAAATAAGAAATACTTTTTGTTGTTGTTTATTATTATTATTATTATTATTATTGTAGGACTTGATGTTTTTATGGAAGTTATATGTACGGATAAAGTTATGGACGATCTCAAACGAGATTTATTTCAATCCGATTCGAAATTTATTGTAAAAAATATCAAGGCTCATGCGCCTGTACCAGATAAAGAATCAAACGAAATCAATCATGAAAACGGTACAATTGATATCATCTGGTTTCCAATGTCTATATGGGAACTTGATCGATGTCATCATTTGCATACGAACTATCAACCTGATATGGACTCACGTCATCCTGGTTTCTCCGATAAAGCATATCGAGCACGACGTGAGCACATTGCTAGAGTAGCATTCAATTTTCGACATGGTGATGCTATACCAAAAGTAGAATACACGCCGGATGAAATTAAAACATGGGGGTAAAATCATAGATCGTATTGGAAACATTTTGTTTTTCTCATTCATTCATTCATTTTTTCTTTAACAAGACTCATCTATCGACAATTATCTAAACTGTATCCAATAGCTGCATGTCAACAACATCTTCATGTACTTGAAATATTAGAAAAAGAAGGTGGCTTTTCGGAAAAAGCGATTCCACAATTAGAAGATGTATCACGCTTTATGAGAAAACGATCTGGTTTTCAATTACGTCCTTGTGCAGGTGACTATAATTTTTACTATTTCTACTTTACTAAAAAAGATTCTTTTAGGTCTGCTATCTGCTCGAGATTTTCTGGCTAGTTTAGCATTTCGAGTATTTCAATGTACACAATATATTCGGCATCCATCATCTCCGCTTCATTCACCTGAGCCAGGTATTTTAACAAAATCAAATTTTTTCATATCATATCTTTGACTATTGATTCTATTTATAAGATGTTGTGCATGAGCTTCTTGGTCATGTTCCACTTCTATCAGATCCAAATTTTGCCCAGTATGAATTTCTTATGATTATTAAGTTTTTGTTTTTTGAAAGAATATTTTCTCTGTGATATAGATTTTCGCAAGATATTGGTTTAGCTTCGTTAGGTGTTAGTGATGATGATATAGTAAAACTTTCAACACTCTATTGGTTTACCATTGAATTTGGTTTATGTCGTGAAAATGGACAAATTAAGGCATACGGCGCAGGTTAGTTGCCATGAACGATTTATTTTAAATAATTTTTGTTTTTCAAAGGTCTTCTTTCATCATTTGGTGAACTTCAACATGCTTTATCACCAACACCTCAAATCAAACCATTTGAACCAGAAACCACCGTTATACAAGAATATCAAGGTTTGAATAATTAAATTTTACCTTTCAATCTAAATAAGTTTTCTTTTTGTTTTTTTTCTTTATCAGATGAAGATTATCAACAAACCTATTTCCTAGCTGAAACCTTTGAAGATGCAAAAGAAAAATTACGCATTTATGCTAAGTCTTTAAAGCGTCCATATGAGTTGGTCTATGACGCACATACGCAATCCTTACGTATTCTGGATAATATTAAAGTTATTCATGATCTTAGTACTAAACTTAAACTTGACATGGATGTGCTTGAAAATGCACTTAATCATCTTCATACAAATGGTATCAACTTTAAAATTATTTCATAAGAATAAACATCTATTCATTTTATTGCAAAAATAAACTGGAACAAAGCCTTTTTCTTTAAATAATAAAATGATTTGACCGAAATAAATAACAAATAAAATCATTATGATTATTAAATCATAACGTTGAAGATATCAAAATAATAACTATAGTTGCTATAAATGATGATAAATATATGTGAATCTCTCAATACTTCTTCAATAAATAATTATTTCATAAGTATTTGCGCATCGTTTTGTCGAAAACATATATTTTAATTCGCTAAAAAAGAAAGCCTTTTCTTTTCTCAGGCGTAAAATTCGTTCACACGATTTCTTATGTATATATGCGCGCGTGAAACGTTTAAAGATGAAAGAAGTATGTTTCTATCGACATTTGACTTAACACACACACACACACACACACCGGTCGTTCGACTGATATCAACACCTCATAATGCACACGGGACGGCGAGTTTCAGAAGCAAGCGAGAATGACATATGGTGTTAAAATTTGCAAAAAGAAATGCATTTTTATTTTTATTTTGCTCATCAAAACATAGTTTTTATGTATCGACATAGAAAAAGCAAAACTAAACGGTTAATCTTTTTGTCTTTCGAGATTTTATAATAAGCGCGTGTACGCTCTGATCGTCACAGTTAGCGTTCATCCCATCTCTAATTACCATTGAAAGTTGTAATGAAACATCCCTCTAATTGAACAAGTGCGCGTCCAAACACCTCAAATAGGTCAAAACTCAGTAGGTGGTCATCATGATGACTACTTGCACTTTTCTCTGTTTTTTTACCGCATAGGTAAAGTTATTGATCCATGAATTTTTCTTTTTTCGTTCGAAGGTGATGGTAGTGGCTTCAGGCAGTGTTGGAAAAATACAGGGGTGTGGACATGTGAAAGGAGCAGCATATATAAATGTTATACAATTAGAACTATGTTTTTTAGCACCATAATTGGTGCTAGAAATAACTGAATATAAATAATCATGAAAAGTCAGATCATGCGTGGAAGAACTTGAGAGTAAAATTTCTATTCATTGATATCGATAGACGATGTGAAAACATGAGAATTTCGTATGTTAAATGTAGAAAACAAAATAAGTTTAATTCATTATCATTGAAATTTCTTCTTAGAGTATTCTTTTTGTTGTTGTTACATGTAATTGATTCAAACAATATTGACTTTGATCTGAATATATCTTTTCTAAATCATCTAAACTTGTCTTTTTAATTTTTTCAAATTTATTTGATCAGAAAATATACAAACACAGTAGGTGACTTGTTTTGTCTATTTATCTATCTGTCTGTTGGTACAGTCTGTCTACTAATAATCAATTTTTATTTCTTATTTTTTCCTCTATTATTCGAAGGTGACAAACCGATCACAATTAGACTGCTTATACATGCAGTGCATAAAACGGAGAACGAGTATTAGTGAAAGATCAATCATTTGCCTCCTGCATTCCCAAAACGTAATAATAGAAAAACTGAACATGCGGTGAACGCGATTGACCGTAAAATGGACTCTTTATTAATTCATTCGCTTTGGGTTAATCTTTTATGTATCAATTCCAAACGAGTACATGTATTTGAATTGATGAAGTCAAGTATAGAAAATAATCATTTTTTTCTTTTCAAAATTGATCTCCTTATTCTATAAACTAATGATTAAATTGTATCTATTTCATTTACAATGTATATGTCATGTCGTTTTTTTACTATCAATTTATCCATTTTGTCGCCGACAATATTTCGTTTATGTGTACAAATATTTGTCCAAGATTGAGAATTTCGATGATGGACAATATTGTACATTTTCTTTTCGTTTGAAATACTCAAAGCACGCGTGGACACAAGGTCATGAATATCATTTAAATTCTCATTTTCTTCTTTTGTAGCCTAGTGACATAATGAACGATTAAATTGACACATTTTTTAAACCTTAAAATTTTTTTCTTTTCTTTAATAGAAGTTTAATATCCGACAAGATCAAAGAAATCAATCGTGTTAAAAACAGCAGCATTGGTAGCCGATCTAAAAAAGAAACAGAAAAGATAAAGATAAAGATAAAGATAGCTTAGAGCAGCAAGCAACTTGTTGATTCCAATTTTCAGCATCAACCATTTTCGTCAAAGAAATCCGACATCAAGTTGATCGTTTGATAAAATTAACTAATTCTTATCTAAACAACAAACCTTGTTTTTTTTCCTTTCTTTTTCATTAAACCAATCTAGATTTGATGATTCTCTTAGCACATTGAATTAAAATTATACTCTAATTGATTGAATTTTGAAAATGGTTCTTAGCTCTTTACACTCACACAATTCTTCGTGTCAGTTTCCCTTCTTCACAACAGAGAAGATCATTTGTGTGTGTGTGTGTGTGTGTGACTTTGTTATTCCAATGCTGTACTGCATCGAAAGAGCATCTATAATTAGGTGTAACAATAGAAAAATTATTTTCTAATCGTTGTGTGATGATTTTTATCTCCAATAGGTCGCATCAGATAGTCTATTTAATAATGTTCGATCAAGCTATAAATAAATGCCCTGCAAGATTTTTCTCATCGTTCTTAATATGATCCGTTTTTAGAGACTTTGTTGTCTCTTTAACATCTGATTAAAAGAGGAAAAAAATAGTCCATATGCTTTTGTAAATTGACAAGCATCATGCATTATATTACCATCAGGCTGTGATGTAATGCTGTCAAATCTAGCTCATCGTTTTCATCTTGTTTTGCTTTTACTTTAAACACATGCGACAGGTCAAATGTGTGGAAATAACAAACTGCCAATTGCTAAAAGAATATAAAAAAAGAAGAAAAATGCTACTCAAGTCAATACAGATCACAGTTAGTTGTGATTCTCAAAACGTCGTTACGAAATGAGGAATGCTTTCGTTTTTATGATTCTATTAGGATCTTTCGTAGTCTTCAATTGTCATCGCAATTTACATATTTGATGTTCATGCTGTTAACAGTGACATATGTACCGCATGGTTCACTTGTTCATTTGACACCTTATCAAACTAAAAGAATAGACTCATTCCGCTATCTATTTCTCTCACGATCTCACTTATTTGTTTTTTTCTCTCTTTAATGAGTTCATCAGTCGTTTTTAAATGTCTATTTTATTATACGACGTTCAATTTAGTTAGATAACAGCTGGTCTAATTCAATATTAATTAAACTGATGATTAGATCAACGAGTAGCATGCAGAAAATCGCCTTAAACATAATAGGTAGCTGTTTGATTGTGTCAACAAAAATAGAATCTTATAGCTGGAATAAGAACTTTAGATCGGAATCAATGATTGAAACATGAAGAATTCTCTTGCAATTGATTGGTAGATAGTCATATAACAAAAAGAAAAAGAAACAAGAGAAGGCATACGAGAAAAAGAAGAGAACAACAAGTAGAAATAGAGAGGCATTTCCTCTTTTATTATCAACAGAAAAACAGAACTAGAGTGTCTATTTTATCAAGTTATCTTGGTGTGGAATAAGGGTGTGGTGAATTTGAGTTTATGTGAAGAAAGTTTGTAAAAAAAGAGTGCCTTAAAGATTGTCATGCTTGACGACAATCATCTGTTTCAACGTGCTGCTTCATCAGCATATGCATCAATGGCTGCATTCACTGCTGCAGCTAATATGTATAATTCATTTTATCCAACAGCATCAAGTACCAACACGGATCCAGTGAATTATTTTGGTTGTGCAGGTAATGAAAACGTTTTCGTTTGACAAACAAATAAACGAAATTTATTGTTTAGATATGAAAAGAGAAAGACTTGATGCCAAAGTACGTGTTAAACTTGAAGATACGGATTTATGGAAACGATTTTATGCATTAGGAAACGAAATGATTATAACAAAGTAAATTGGAAAAAAATATCTACTTTATAACTTATTGAAATATTATCATTGACCTTTTGAAAAGTAGAAGTGGTCGTCGTTTATTTCCAAACTTCCGTGTATCTGTTAGTGAACTAGATCCAAATACGAAATACATGCTCCTATTAGATATTGTTCCTATGGATGATAATCGTTATAAATATCATGAATCTTCATGGACTATTTCTGGTAAGGCTGAACCACATATCTATGGAAGGTAAGACTTGTTGAATTCTTTCATTTATACTATTTTAAACATTATGAAAAACATAATCTAGATATTTTGTTCATCCGGATAGTCCACAAACTGGATCACAATGGATGAAACAATCAATTCTTTTCAATAAAGTTAAAGTCACAAATAGTCCAATGCAAAATCCTAATCATGTAAGAATTGATCAACAAATTAAAAGAAAACTATTTAGTATTTTTCATTTTTTTAAAGATAATTCTAAATTCAATGCATCGATATATTCCACGTTTACATATTGTTGAAGCGTCGGATAGTTATTCAATGCGAACTGGTCCTTTAAGTACATTTATTTTCGATGAAACTTCTTTTATAGCTGTTACTGCCTATCAAAATGATCAAGTAAGTTCAATCACAATCAAAAGTTGCAATACATTTGTTTTTGTGTTCACTTTTCCATAGATAACTAAATTAAAAATTAATAATAATCCATTTGCAAAAGGGTTTCGTGAACCAACACAAGGAAAAAAGTAAATATAGATTTCACAGCAATGAATTATTTTTATTCTCTATATTTTATAGAAATAATTCGAAACCAGTAAAAAGACTTCAATCAAGTCTCCCATTAGATAAACCTGTAAAATATGATGAAAATCTTCATCGTCCGTACAAAAGTGATTCTTCTTTGTTATCAATAAATTCGCATTCACCACCAACACAATCAACAATGCATGCAGATGTGGCCGATTCAACAACGTCAATTTATTTAGATAATAGTGGTGGTGATCATGAACAAAACAGTGAAATAAATCCCATGCAATTTCCTACATCATATCATCATCAATTTGCATCAAATTCATTTTACAGTAACTATGCCAGTGATCCATCATCAATGATTTACAATCCGGCTTATACATATATGGGAGCAACGTCTAATCCAATGTCAGCAACATCAACTCCGATGCATTTTAATCCATATGGACGTTATCCAACAGCAGTCTATCAAACAAATAATTGCAATGCATCATTTTTTTGACATGAAAATAAAAAATATTCTTCGTGTGTTCGTTTTCTCTCTTTTTCTTTTTCCTTTTTTTGCGTCGTGTATATTTATTCAATAAAGTCTAACAATCAATTTAAATTCATTTATTTAATAGACTTGAAATGTTAATGTGTCACTCCATATAAAATATAATACACTCAGGACAGGAAAAAATCGAATAGTTAATTTTAATCTAGTAAATGGGATTTTCACACTATTTCGTTGTAATCTCTTGTGAATCGATGATATTGTCAGAAACCAATCGGAAAAAAATGTTTTTTTTCAATGTCTCTCACTGTCTCTATTCATAAACGATTATGGTCACACGTCATAAAAACAAAACGTATGTTCATAGACTAGTAATATATTTGAAATTGCAATAAATATAAAAGTCGATTGGGGAAAAAGAACGATATTCAATACATTTCAATTGTTCAGATGAAAAAGAATTTTATTTCTTTCCTACCCATTATCGTTTCTGATTGGATGAATAAAATCATTGGACAAAAAAAAAAGAATTTTTTCTTTTCTCTTTTCTCTGTTGTTCTCGCCAGTTACAGCATCATGCAATTGTTTTTGACCTCAACATAACGATACATATCACATACGAATCGATTGAATTACATCATAGATGTTGTCCTACTTACAACCTCAACTAGCATCTGAATCTATGCTTGCCATCTGTTCGACATCATCGGATGAAAACAATAAATTAGCGTATCCTAATGAAGAAGACACGGATGTACATTTCAATCCAGTATCTACTGGAATTATTGCAACTTCTTCATCTGCACGTATCCCATACTCTCATCCACATCATCCACATCATCATCATCGATCACCTGTTTCATTTGTCTATGGACATACACCAACACCTACGTATGGATTTGGTTTTGGTTTTTATGAAGATATGTCTCCATTTACTGGTATGAATTAATATGCTAAAACAAAAAGAGTTCAAATTCGAGATTTAATATCCTTTTGTTTTTAGATACGACTAGATCACCATATTCATTTATTCATACAACAAAGCGTTCTGATCCAAATATAGATGTTAAACTTGAAAATATGGATTTATGGAAATGTTTTGCAGCTCTCAATTTAGAAATGATTATAACAAAAAATGGACGGTAAGCATGGCATTTTTCTTTAAAGTTTTTCTGTTTTCTTTTTCTTCTTTCGTTGAAATCTAAACAATCAATTTTGTTGAACTTCTATCGAAGCATAATTAGCTGACAAGTTCTTTACCCTCACTTAATCGTTCTCGTCACTTAAGTAGACTAGTTGATCAAGTTGTATGTGTGCTGTGCTCTGCTCACCTTATTGTCTCAATCTCTTGAGAGATGTGCGTTCATGCCCAGTTGGCGTTTTATATATTGAGTGGGTGACATGGCCACTGTTGGATACATCTGCTCATTGACTGATGCTTCCTTATTGTGTGACGTCAATGATGGTTGAACAACTAATTGATTTTTGTTCTCAACACACAGCAGTAGTCGATGTTGATCTACATAAATATGTATATGTTTTATATTTAGGCGTATGTTTCCAACTTTTAAAGTATCAATTACTGGACTAGATCCAACAAGTAAATATATTGTATATATGGATGTTGTACCTGTTGATAATCATCGATACAAATATCATAATTCTCAATGGATGATTACTGGTGCAGCTGAACCACATAGTAAGTTTACTGTCTTACATTTGAGTCAAACAAAACATTTATATATATATTTTGTTTTTATTAGTGCCAGGTCGTTTTTATCCTCATCCGGATAGTAATTCAACTGGAGCACAATTGATGAAACAATCATTGTCATTTAGTAAACTTAAATTAACGAATAATACAACGGATCAAAATGGACATGTTAGTTTGCATTTCTTTGCTTAAGTTTTCTTAATTAAAAGAAAACTTGTTTTATGCTTTTAGATTGTATTGAATTCAATGCATAAATATATTCCGCGTCTGCATATAATTCAACCTGTTAGTTCATCAAATAATGATACAAAACTATCTATGGGACCATTGGATAATGTGAATATATTCATATTCCCTGAAACCCAATTCATTGCCGTAACTGCTTATCAAAACGAAAATGTAAATAGTATTTCTGTCATTTATTTTTTCTTCTTCTTTTTTCTTTGTTTGAATAAAATATTCTTTATCTACTTTTTAGGTCACTCGATTAAAAATCGATAATAATCCCGTAAGTAATGCACAGAAATAATAAAAGCAATAACATTGAAAATTTTATTTGTATTTTATTTATGGTTATAGTTTGCTAAAGGTTTTCGTGAAAATAATGGACATGCTAATAGAAAGTATGTATGCAATAAACTATAGGAGCAATTTAATATATGCTTGTTTCTTTAAAAAAAATATTATAGAGATGTTAAATCAGTTAAAAGACATATTGATGATGAGTATGGTCGTAGACTTAAATGTAACGGTATGATTTAAATTAAATGAAACAATATATATATATATATTGATGTACTAATGTTTTGTTTCTTTATAGATATATATGGAACACCGGAATCATCAAAACGATGTAAGTCTAGTTCTGGTGAAGAAGATCAAACGCCACCTTCACGTGTCGTACCTACAAGTAGTACGATTGATATTCCTGATTCAACAACTCCATTTACAGATGGGTATGAAAATCAATTTCATTTACATCAAAATCAATTATACGATCCAAATTTATATGCATCACCTTATTCACGATTTGCTCCGACTTATCCATTTACTTATTCAACAATGGCATCAATGGGACCTACGTCTTCAACTAATCCATTCACATTAGCAGCAACTGCTGCAAGTCGATATTCATCACCGTATACATTTTCTGCACCATATTATCAACATTCGAATTGATCATAAGATTTTCATTTCATTTCTTTTCTTTCTGTTTTTTTTTTAAATTTGTCTATAAAACATTTATCATAGTGTTTGTTGTTTTGTTCTTCTAAATACAAAAATATAAGAACAAATGTAATTATGAATTGTGTATTCGATTTAACGCGACTGAAATTTTATTTTTGACGTAAACCAACAAACGAAAATGGTACAGTCGTTTTTCTATTGTTTATTAGTTGAGTTTTCAAGATGATTAATATTCGTTTAATTCACCTATCAAGTTTTTCATTCGATAAGATGAGCAACACATTAATTCTATTTAGTATTGAAATATTGATCCATATAAAGCATTTATACTTCTCATCTAGATCATATTGTTGCTTTGAAATTTCAGTAGCATTGGATATTTCAAAATATCCATAAAGTCAAAGCCAATGGAATTAATTTAAATTAATATATGGTGTAATATATATTAACGAGTTAGACAATATGAGGTCGAATTTATAGGCGATATTCAATGTCCATAATATGAAACTAAGTACTTTTGACGATTGTATCAATATATTTAATTGAATAACCAATTTCATAGTAATTACATTGATGGAGAGTCGTTTTTTGTTCTTCATTACGCATATCTATCAACATTTTTTCGTGTATCTCCTGATTATCTGATTTTCGTGATAGCCTTAAATTCTGGTTTTGCACTATTTAACTAAAATTTACTAGTTGCACGTTGTCAATTATACATGAAAGATTTAACTGTATTGCTAGTGTTTTTTGAAAAAAAATGATTACTGCTGCACATGGGCGGGCCAGCGTCTTACATGGAGATGTGGCAATAAATAGTAATGCCTAATTTTTTTTTAAAGAAAGCCATGTGTAGGGTGTAGCGTATGTATACCCATGTCGTCGAATTCGCCGCAATTTAGACGATTAATCACGATTTTTGAAAAAA
>OENM01000003.1:163514-187578 GCA_900239745.1 Rotaria magnacalcarata
TATTGACTACTTTTGTTACTGGTTTATTCAGCTCTTTTTGTAGAACAAGAAATACAAAGAACGTGATCTTGAGGAGGCCCTATGATAAGCAATCTGATGTCATTAACCTATTTCGTCAAAAATGTATCGCTGTTTGATGAATCTTGATTTTGTTGGGAAAATTGACAAAAAATCATCAGTTTTGACGATATATCGCGATAAGAACGCATGATTTCGTCACGATTTTGATGGCATGGGTATATACAAACAGATATATGCCACAAATAATATTTTTAGGTGTGTCAATTGCCAGCAACTGCCTCGTGGTGGCTAGCCACTGGTTATATCTTTACTATTAATATTTTTCAGGTATGGCAATATTTTTGTCAGGTGTGGCAATTGCCACCAATTGCCTCATGGTGGCCCGCCAATGCTGCTGCAGATATACTTATATGATAACCATCGATTTTCAACAAATCAGAAAATGACTCATCAGCGAAGAATTTTTTGTTGTTAACAGAGATAATCTATCTTGTCCTAAAATATACCAGACACTTGAATGATTCAAGCTTTCTTTTTCTATGATAATTCAAATAAAAGAGTTTCTACCAATACCCTTTAAGAAGATATTTATTATACGCTCTGAAACGAAAGATTTCTTCAAATTATTTGTTAGCTTTCTAAAATCCTCGGTTCTTTGTTGTTATTTTTTAAATTGAACATTTCATTCGCATAGCGCAGTTGACCAAAGAAAAAAAGAGCATTTTTGAAATAGATTTATGTTGCACATCATATTTTAATATTCATATGACTTTTTCATATCGATAATCAGTAGATGAAAAATTCATTTACAACTAATACATAAAAATAGCAAAGTTTTCATTTCATCGTTGAATTTGCGATCTTTTCTGTTGGATTCATTTTTCACCAATGAAAATGTATTGACTAGTAGAACGATTTGTACAATAGTGCTGTTAAGTTTTATAATTATGAGCTGTTTCTTTCTCTAGCATATACGTAGATATTACTAATACTACTAGGAGAAAATAAAAAAGATATCTTAATGAAATTTAGTCGTTTTGATAAAAATTTTAATTGATGTGTATGGAAACAAGAAAATTTTTTCATGCTTGTCAAATCTATGTCATGCATAAAATATGTCGATAATAAAAGCGACGCATGTTATTCTTGTCGTGGTTAATTCATACGCGAAGGTAAAGTCCATTGTGTAGAATACTTCATGATAGGAAACTATTGAGTAGATTTATGATGAATATATTGCTGAAGTTATTACCAATAATTATTTTTGAATACAACTTATAAGGGGACTTCAATAGTATTGATTTACTATTAGTAGTGAGTAATTATAAATATATATCATTTGCAGGTTTTTAATGTTTTCATACCGCGACAGCGATTGTTATACAAATTTGATGATATAGATGGCTTATATTAATACATCTATTTCTGTTCGCAAATGACATAGAATGGAAAGAACTCATGAGATTCTGCTCGTTCCTTTAAATAAGATTATAGATGATTTATTAGACAATATGATAGATTTATTGTATGTTTCTCACATGAAATATATAACAACTACATCTTCTTCAGGAAAAGAAATTCATGATTTATATTTGTATGAAAAATATACTAATTAGTTGATGATTAAATTTAAAAGCTGAATAGATATTTAGAAACATCTTTTATTCATATAAAATGTTGCATTTATTCGAAAAGAAATACATAAGTATCAGGATAGTATATATGTATACTGTATGGATTAATGATCAACTTAATGAAATGACGAGAAAAAAAGCTAATTGTCTTTTATTGTTTATCATTGCTGTTTTTTATTGTCTTAAATATGACGTGATAAACCAAAATTTTGGCCAGCTTGATTTGCACCTTTGTTCATGCCTTCATTGAGTAAACCAATCATGCCTTGTCCAGCACGTAGTTGTTCTTCAGTGAATTCGCGTTGATGTGAATCGGACATTTTAGGTCCTAGTGTGGGTCCATCGAATTTCTTTTTTTGTGCCTAATAGAAAAATATCAAAACTATTTGAATAAAATCGCTAACTAAATGTTTAACTCACATGTCGACCTAATGCATGAATACATTGCGTTACTTGAGGAATATTGCGTTTTTCAAATAAATCTACTGTTTGAAAAAGTTCCGAGTCCGGTAGACCATAAGCGCGTGCAGCAGTTTCTGTTCATTGGAAAAAAATCTTTATATTGAATCAATTCGGGAAACGATATAATAACTTACGAAAAGCCGATACATTTTCACGTAATTTAAAACCTCCACCTGATGTACAAATCTTTGCAACTGAACCCGGTTGAAGTTTATTGATTAATCTATACTTTTTTAAAAATAGATGGATGCAGATACAAAAGAAATCCTACTTGCACAAGAGAATACCATCTTTAAGTGCATCTTCATAAGAACACTTTGGAAATTTCTCTCCGATGACAGCTTCAATCCATTGTTGTGCTTGTTGATCTAAGTCTACACTACGTTTTCCAGCAATCTAAACGATGCAGATATATATAAATGTCATTGCTAAAAAACCAACGATTAGATAATACGATCGATAAGTGAAAGAAAGAAGGAAAGAAAGAAACAATTGATTACGATCGATATCGGAACTATTTGTTAGCATCTCAAGAGATTTGCTCGCTCATGGTACCATGCTAAGAGAACCATAGTGTATGTTGTAGAAAGAAAATATCGTATGAGTTCGGGTTACGGCTGCAACTAATGATGTATCTCGATCTTCTGTAATAAAAGAATTTTGCTATTATTTGGTTGTTTTTCTTGTTGGGTAAAATGGAATAACTCAAATCAATGTTATAACTAGTTCAAAAAGGACTTATATACACATACTCCTACAGCGTAGAATATGCACAACAGAACTGTACACGCATAAATGTATATCTATTGATGAATAGTCATGCTACGATACTATTAATTATCTATTTTTATTGAAAAACGGAAGAACAAGTTTAAAATATTGATGATAGACAATGTTCTTACCTTTGCTTGATTTTCAGCTAGAGATCCATATGAAGGTCCGTAATTGGCCATTTCCCTTAGTTGCGGTCTGTACACTAAGTAAAACTACGAGTGGTAGAGAAAGGAAGTAATATTAACGAGTACTGACAAATAATTATCTGGATATTGCCACGACAGATATATCCCAAATGGGCGTAGAAAAAAAAGAAGAAAGAAAGAAGAAACAAGAAAATGCAAGAGAAAAAACCGGCAAGAACGATATGGGTTACTGACAAGAAATATAACATTCTTCTTGTGTTAAAACTCGATGTTTCTATAGTTGGAAAATGTAAGATGAGGTCATTTCCGAAGGAATAATAGGTTCAAGAATATATATATAGTTTCACAAATAGTTGATAATAGATAAATGATTAATATGAAAATTACTTATGCCATGTCTCTTGTTTTAGAAAATATAATATAACTGTCCAAAGCGGACTATCTAAAACGGAAATTCGTATATGTATACCATATGAAAATAATTAAGACAATGATAAAAGTGAAATATATACGATATTGACTACTGGTCGTGTTTATTTTTGTAGTAGAGTAATAATTACTGCTTGATCAATTGATTGAATTAGTGCTGTCTAGATAAAAAAAAGATTCTAGTTGCTAGTCAGCTTCAAGTATTTAGATGAGAGTGGTCTGCCGTCAGATTTTTCTCAGTTGTGATCCACGCACTTCTAGTAATTATTTTGACGTTAAGTATGATGATGACAGTTACTTTTTATCACTTATACTTGTTCTATTTCATAATAAATCGGTTATTTATTCCTTTACATTTCTTTTGATTGCGATTCTCTCTAGTTATACGGAATGTGCTATGCTTACAAGAAATAAAAAAAACAATGTAACAACATGATGTAGACTAGAAAAAAACAAATTGCAATGATTATTTGGGTGAATTATGATGGTATTGCTTGTTTTTAGATATTTCTAATGATTTTCTAATTCAAATAAGAACTGAACTGAATTGTAAATCAGTTAGACAAATGTTTTTTCGATCTCTTGACGAGAAACGTGTGAGTATATTACGCTATAGAAAATATGATTAGTATTTTTAACTATGATTAAAAATAATTTTTATTAAGATGTGAAATTCGTCGATGATCACGGTTCATAGAATTATCAGACTTAATAGCATCAAGTATTAAATAAAAAAAACAAGATTTCTCAATGAGAAAGAGATCAGATCTTTTTTCGATCATATTACATGTTATATCATTGATTATTATCATTGTCAGCAGCCATAGTGGTTATAATAGCATGGCATACGTATAAACAGTAGTGACAACTGTTCTCGTCTTTATGACTTTTTTTTTGAAGACATCTGTTTTCTTTTCTTCGACATATCCAAACAGTTTTGTCATACGGAAAATTGTTGTTGTATTTCTAACAATATCTTATTGCATCTGGAAGATGCTAAAGTATGAAAGAATTGCTACTGTATTACATTCTACATAGTGACCTTTGTATCTAATATAACAAAATCCATAGAGATTTCAGTTCTTCTCGAATAACTATCACTGAAGATTATTTATAAGACAACTATTGGACAAGTTGATTGAAATAATTTTCGAATAATATCCTGCAATTATTTCTATGAATTTGAACAACAAATCGATGCTGTATTTTGTAATGATGACTGTATAGTTTTCAACCAATAGTCCATTCTCAGTCATTATATTTATAGATCTTCAAATTACAATCTATTATTTGATTTTAGAACTGTTCAAAACTACGTTGGCCTATCTGATTATCACTTCGGACAACAATATGCATCGGTCTTCAAAGAACTTATCATAATCGATAACTATGATGATATATCACTCTGAAAATTTTCAAAAATAAAAATAAAAATATGAATACTAAAATTTTAATGGAACTGAATACATTATTCATTTTATTATGTACAAATTTGATGCAATAATATTTATGAAAAATAAATACAATTGCTAAGCAAGAATAAATCAGAGATGGTTGGCAATCATGTTGAATAGAACTGACAAATGCTCAAGAATACTGACACCACAAGCTGACACAGATGATTTTATGTAACGAAGCTAATTAAAACATTTGGTCATTCATTATCATTTTATTATTTATTATTTGTTTATTGATGTGTGATGGTGAAGTGATTGATCAATGAATGTTATGCATATTAGTGAGAATATAAATAACAAAAGAGATACTCAATGTGCGCTTTTATGTATGATGATGTTAACTAAGAGTTGATTAAATAAAAATAAACTTATGAAAGATTTTGCTGACGTTGGTATAGTTTTATTGTGATATATTTCTAGAAAAGCGATCAACTTTTATCCATTTTAGGAACAGTAAAAACTTGTTTCTATATCAATTGTAGTATAGCTTAATAAAATCTATTTTGTGTTAGGGAAAACCACAGATCGAGTGCAACAATATTTAAAGTGCTAATTTCAGTTTATGATGAATTCATTTTTTGAAAGTTCGAGACAAAAAAAGTTCCAAGAAGATTACTTTTAAAAATACAACAAGATTATAATTTTGTAACAATTATAAAATTGAAGTCTAGATTTCTCTTTAAAAACCGTCTACATCATCTAAACTAACTTGTATGAAAATAAAGAGATTCATTTATTGTACGTTATTTTTGATGATTTCCATCAGTTTCTTCTCGGTCAACAATGTTTATCTCAGAATTCTAGAAGGAACTTCGTCTTAACCCATAGCTTTTTATCTTACGACAGAGCTTATAAGTGATATGACTTGGCAATGTGTGTTATGAATTAAGAGTTTTTATGATACATAAATATGCATTTCTACAAATGCATGACCATCTGTTGACAGTTTACGGAATCTTTTTAACTTATCATTGTTTTTTCTCCAAAAACAAAAAATAAGTTTTCATATACAAAAAATAAATATTATCAAGTGTTATGGGACGACATCTGTCGTTCCAACATATACCTTCAATTTATCTGTTATAGTTGTTTTTCCGTTATTGCTTTGGTTGGTTTGGTTTTAATCGATCAATGGTTTTGATGTGTTTTAGTGGTGGTGATCATCTTATCGTCAGATCGTTGGCAATCGTTATACCGCCGATCCTCGTAAATGTTTCCTTAGATTTTCTCGTTTTGTTCATGTTATGATATTTATTTTATTAAAACAAAAGTAGATAAAAATCCGAACATCAAGCATGATACATTGAAGTGCTCATTGAACTTGTGAAATGAGCAATTTTAATTCTGATTTGATGAATATCCGTGGAAATCGTTATGAATGAAAACTAATAGTTTTAGAAAAATGTCTTTTTTGAAATTCCAATATATTATTTTAGCTAATGAATGTTGTTGCTTTTGTATAGAGCTAAAAATACATGTTATAGACTGAAGACTACTTCCATTGATGGTACGCCTTTGGAATAAAAATTTCGACAAGAACATACTTTTTATTAGCACTATCTATCATAACTTTTTATCATGCAATAATTATATCGTTAGTGAAATTAAAAATAACAATTAGAAATACATGAATACGATAGTTGAATAAAACTCTCTACGCGAAAAAGAAACAAATTTATCCTCACTATTATTATAAGCCTTTCAAAATTATTTCGATTGTAAATATATTTGTAGTAGTTAACATGTGGTGTGTTAAACCAAATTTTTAACCGCTTTGATTCGCATCTTTGTTCGTGCCTTCATGAAGTAATGGAAGGCCATTTTTTGCGGTATTCAATTGTTCATCACTGAATTCACGTGCATCGGCTTCGGACACTCTAGGACTGAATGTTGAACCATTCAATTTCTTTTTTTGTGCCTGAAAAAGAAAACAATAGAATGTACACAATCATTTAAACAATCGATGTCTTACAAGTCGACGAAGCACAAATAAGCATAGAGTTACTTGTGGAATATTGCGTTTCTCAAAAAGATCAATGGTTTGAAAGAGTTGAGCATCTCCTAAACCATAAGCTCGAGCAGCATTTTCTATTTTGATTATTTTATTAAGTAATAATAAATATAATGATCAGGCTTTTCTATTTTTGAAAACAAGAGCTCATTACTTACGAAAAAGGGCAATATTTTCCCGAAATTGAAATGAGCCACCTGATGTCGCGTATTTTGGAATAGAATTTGGTTGAAGTTTATTCATTAATCTGTTGAATTTTCATTTAAATAAAAATATGCTCAATTCAATGAAAGATAAAACAAATAAAATTTAAATATACTTGCACAGAATGATACCATCCTTGATTGCATCCTCATAAGGAACATCAGGAAACTTCTCTTCGAGTACGGTTTCGATCCATTGTTGTACTTGTAAATCAAGTGCTGGATTACGTTTGTCTGAGATCTAAACATTCAATATACTCTCTTATTAGTTGGCGAGAAATACAAGCAGACATAATGCATCATGAAAGATTGAAACTGCACTGGGGAACGGCACGAGAAAAGGAACAGTAGATACGAAAGATATCGACAGTGAAGTTCTCTATGTTCTTATATTCAGTCTCTGATTATTTTTAGGTTTGACTAATAATAAAATCAAATTTAAAATAATTTTTTTCACCTTTGCTTGATTGGCAGTTAGTGAGCTATAGTTTTCAACTGTAGACAGATAATAGTAATAGCAAGTTTTTCCGAAAAAATTACAAGCTATAAATATACAGAAGATGCTACTCTTCAAAAGATAAATTATGACGATGATATCAATTTTTTTGCAAGATAAGATTCTGTTGAAAAATATAGAGTTATTATTGATGAGATAAAAGGCTGACAGAAGGAGTCTTTTAGTACTAAAACAAAGTAGATAATCTCTTTTCTCGGAACAAAAATCAACGAATCTATTATTTTGGTATGTACTAATTCAAGCAGAGCAAAGTCCATGCATTTCTCTCTGACTATACACTGCGAGGTCATCTATTTTTTGTGCTTTTAGAAAATATTCGAGTGCAAATACATCTATTAGAAACAAGTAAATATATTCATCGTCGTTATCTGTGGATAAAAATAGTTCACTTTTACTGGAATGAGCAAGTGTGCACACATAATTATACGCGTTTGTATGTACACGACGATAAAATTAATTAAACTATGCTAATCTCAAATCTGAACAGAGTATCTCTATAAATATAGACTTTCGTGTTTGAGTAGCTAACAACAGTGATTCTATTATCATCTTTTGGATGTAAATGATTTCGTTGGTCAGTTAAATATTTCTCTTTATAAATCCGTGATTAGAAACGTTTGAATAAATATTGATTAGTTATATGACGAAAACAAATATATATTAAATTACCTTTTTCTTAAGAGCGATGTCCATCCCATAGGTTGGCATGATTATGTATCGAATAAAATATAGATATGAAAGTTTGTATGAATAGTGTTTATTTATGTTTAAATCGTTGGAAGGACGATGCCTTATTTTTATCTACTTAATAAGAATATAATCAAAAAGAAAATATAAGATAATACCACTTCCTTCCGCGAAAGATACAATTCACCAATGATTATTTATAATAAATCATCCGAGTGAATGAAAGGAAAAACACGAAATATATATTTTTTTCTATGATAAGCAGAACACAGCAGGTCATTGCTTATCGTGTAATCTGAAGTGGATAGAATGTGTATTTTTGTACATTGAAGACGAGAGAATTTTTTGCTGGCAAAGAGATCAAGGGTTTAGCATGATCATTACCCCTCAACTCTGATGATTAAAATGATAAATCGGATACATATAGAATAAATATTATCTTTTCTATTTCTAATTCTTTTAAATGATACGATAATCAAATACAACGCAACGAAGATATCTTCTTGAATGTCGCGAACATCTTTTAGTAATAAGATTCCAGTATTCTTTATCTACTCTATCTGGAAACTGACTTAATTTTCACAAAATATTTGTATCACTAATTACAGTGTAACATTAGCCAATATCAACAAACTTTTCTAGTTCAAGTAATTACTGGAAAGTGTTTTAGCGGTAACAAAAAAATGTAGAATTAGTTGCTTTCTCAATAGCTGTGTATCCCATTGTACATAAAAATATTCTCTCGTAGAGTTAATATCCTTAATTAGGACAGTAAAAAATCCATTTCGATTGTTCAACTTCATTCGTGGCCAATTTACTTGCGAATCAAAGTATGCTTCTCTATGTGCATGATCCTTGAGGTCTCCTCTTTCGAATGATATGCTTTGAACTTTTCTCACTCATACAGTTCTCGAGAAAACAGCGGTCTATGATGAAGACCCCTCGTTGTCATTATTAGAGTTACTTTCCTTAATTACGACGCTAAGCTATTTTTGTTCCTAATTACGGTACTAAACTATTTTTTGTCCCTAATTACGACACTAAGCTATTTTTTGTTCCTAATTACGACACTAAGCTATTTTTTGTCCCTAATTACGACAAATGCACTAAAACCCTCTAGTATTGGAAAAAAGATAAATCTTTTCTTTCATATGAACAGTTCGGTCGATGTTGAAGACTTTTCATAACACAGTTTCATATTTGAGAAAAAATGAATTTTTCTGTGTCTGCGGTCCCCCTCAGGTATTCGAAAAAACGTTTTTTTCTTTATTCTATTTGTTTTCTCAATACATCGATAGAACAAAGTGTGGTGATAGCGAATATGATGTGTTTTTTAGTGTCTGCAGGAACATAACAGAGACCCAGGGCATTTATATATGACTGAAAAATTAGTTTTCGTAGAATTCGACCACATGATTCGTCGAAAACCTTCACAAAATACGTTCATTCGACGCAGATTTGGTTTCTCTGCTAGAATATATAATGTAATTTCTTGTACAAAACCAATTAAAAATTTTTTGACCGGGTTACCGACCCCAATAGTCCTTCAGTGAAAAAATAGTGCATATTTCATACTCATATTGACTCCACCTTTTAAATTCAACAGTGAAGATTTTTATACCCACACCCTAACTCAATAAGTTCTTTCTATTCAAATTCATTTCAGTCTGAAACTTAAGAACTAAATTAACATGAGAGGACACATCTATTTGGATCCTTATGTATATGGAATAGATCAAGAAGGAGCCAACCAATGTTTCCTCGTTCTAAAGCTCTCGCTCAGTTACGGATTTGGTACAAAAATGCGTGTTCCAGGCTGTATTATATGCAGTTTCTGTGGGTGCAAAAATTGACTATTTTTGACTCGATGATTATTGGGGTCGGTATCCCAGTAGAAAAATTTAAAAAGTGTTTTTGTATAAGAAACTTTAGTATATAATCTAGCGGAGAAAACAACTCTGCGTCGAATGGACGTATTTTTTGAAGGTTTTCGACGAATCTCATGATCGGTTCCCACAAAAAATTGATTTTTCAGTAATATATAAATGCCACGGATCTTTGCTATCTTCCTGCAGACACTAAAAAACACATCATATTCGCTATCACCACACTTTGTTCTATCGATGTATTGAGAAAACAAATAGAATAAAAACAAAAAACGTTTTTTCGAATACCTGAGGGGGACCACAGACACGAAAAAATTCATTTTTTCTCACGTATGAAACTGTATTATGAAAAGTCTTCAACATTGACCGAACTTTTCATATGAAAGAAAAGATTTATCTTTTTCCAATGCTAGAGGGGTTTTGGTGCATTTGTCGTAATTAGGGACAAAAAATAGCTTAGTGTCGTTATTAGGAACAAAAAATAGTTTAGTGTCGTAATTAAGGAAAGTAACTCTAATAACGACAACGAGGGGTCTTCATCGTAGACCGCTGTTTTCTCAAGAGCTGTATGAGTGAGAAAAGTTCAAAGCATATCATTTGAAAGAGGAGACTTCAAGGATCCTGCAAATATAAATTTGTTTTTATTCGAATGTAAATTGGCTATGAACGAAGTAAAACAATTGGAATCAATTTTTTACTGTCTTAATTAGGGATATTGACTCTACTTCTTGTTGTAGTGGTTCATCTAGATATAGTATCTATGATAATAGCACTAATAGAATGTAACAAATGCTTCTCGTTTTGTTTTATCTTTACAGGTTTTAGAGTAGTATTACTGCTGGATTCTGAAAATCACTCATTCTTCATTCCCGTCGATCGCAATATCAAACACCGCTACATATCTATTTTGATACGAAGGAAGTCTGTTTTTTGTGTTTCGCTATTAGTCGTTCCATAGTCCATTGAAAATGAGTTATCTTTTACAGGAGCTGTTACCTAGAAATCTAGTCATATGAATGATATTATTGGTCGTTGAAATCGATTTACAAAAATTATTTACTAGTACTGATAATGATCGACATACGATCATAATTCGGAAATTTCTGTAAACAGATTGTAGTGATGGCATTATCAGAAGAACAGATATTTGATATTTAACTTTGTCGAAGATATATTTGACGAAATTCTGAGAAATATTTCATAAAAAATACCATTCAACAAATTTTCTACAACAAATTCTTCTAAATTTATGGCTATGTTGTTAGTCAACATTGAAAAAGGTAAGCAAAAAAAGTTTGAAACGATCTGACCATTATTCGAACCGTTCAAATGTATGAAATGTAACACTCTGTTTGGACGTTAATAAGATTATTTTATTTAAATTATTAAAAAAAAACAGTCAATAAAATTAGGTAAATGTTTTGTCCACGATTGGATTAAAACACATCTTATCATAATGTACAAACTCAAAAACAAAATCATATTAATAGAATAAGAACACAAATAAACGAAGAAATCGTAGAGAGAAAAAAATGAATTTTACCACTATGGTTCACTATCGTGCTATTCTCACTATAAACTTGTGTAACCGGTTCGCTCGATGATCGTTCAACAATAGCAATATCAGCACAATTATAAAATTCTTCTTGTTGGTCAGCACAACCTAAACATTTCCTTCCTTGTTGATCTTTTCCCCACGTATTTCCGGCATGATATTTCCATTGAAGAACACAATGTTGACATGAAAGTATTTCTGAAGGTAATTCAACAGGTACATAAAAATATGATTTATTTCCATGAGGTAAATAATATCGAGTATCATCTCCGTTTGATTTCGAATCACTCGGTCCCATTTTCAAAAGATATTGATCAAGACATTGTTGAGTTAAACGACGTGTTCGACGTGAATGTCCCATATCAAGTGGACATAAACGAAACTCAAAGTATCCAAAATGATTCGCAGTAATGTCAATTGTTGTATTGATTGTTGTACCTGATTCATATGTACGACCTATGATACCTGTTGCATATATTCCACCATTCTCATGTTCGCGAGGACCTAGAAATTCAACTAGACAAAAATAATGAGTAAAGATAGAATCTACCTTGAAATGGATCTCCGCAAACACCACAGCGACCATGTTGTACAGTCCATTGATTATCTTTTCCACCACAATAATTACTCATATCATTATAGTTAGGTGGTACATCGAATCCAAAACGCCACATTGAGCCTTCAAATGAAATTATAGATCAACGTTTAATGAACCAGTACTATTTCTATTTACCTCTTTGTGGTGGTTCGAGCATTCTACCATGTGAATTACAAAATCGAATCAATGAAAAGAAGATGAAACAATCAATAATAAATAATTGATTCCAAGCCAGTGAATATTTCATCATGACGGCATTCAACTATTTGTATAGTACTCGATGCATTCAATCTTGTTATAATTGTCTGGTTATACAAAACGAAAGACGAAGTAAAAGATCGAAGTTAATCTTTATGTAAACAATTCATTAAAATACACACAAGTGTTGGACATCGAAAAAAAGAACAAGCGACGAGTATGCACGAAACCTTTCTCTCTTACTTTTTTGTTCAGAGGTCATGGAGATTGAAACATGTTTTCACCAAACTATTATAATCCAATAAGTTTAGGAAGAATTTTTGAAAAAGAAAACAACGAATGTCAATTGATTGAATTAAAATTGTCAACATTCATGCATCAAGTTAACATTTGATATTTAAATGTTTACTATAGGGCAACTATTTTTTTTTTTATTACAAATACGTCAGCATAATAAATAATAACGACTGAATTGAAGTGCACAATGAACTTTAACATACGGAAACTAGTCATGTGCTTTGGAATTCTTTTTGTAGAGTTCGATGACTGGAGCCAAGCGTTTAGACAAAATCTAATGAAAATAAACGAATTAAAGGAAATTTCACAGAAAACAGTGATCATCAAGTGTAAACTCAACCCAAATTGTTTGGCCGATGTCCCATCATCGACAATAGTAACAGTCGGTAGAGAATAAAAATCTACGTCCAATACAACCGATGAGAGACCTAACACAGTTTCTATTCATACTGAACACGAATCAATCTATATTATAAGATTTACTCTCAGCTTTTCCCAGAAGTATCAACAGATCTCGAGATCTTTAATATAATAATAATACTAAGACAACAGATAGCACTTCTTTTGTGGTGCATTGCATATCTTTTTCAATTACTCGAGTTATTTCTCAGTTTTATATATCATTGATAATTACAATTTAAAAACCGGCAAACACTTGAAATGATCAAGATGGTTTAATACTGTTTTCATTTTTTACGCGAGATCTCTAATTAACATTTTACTGTCATCGATTCATTGGCACAAGTTAGAACGTTTTTACTTTAAAAGACTGCCGCATTTTTTCTTTTCTTATGCAACCTCGTCGTCATTTTGATATGTGAAGAAAGGATAACGACTGTACTTTATGGTTACGTTCGTGAATAAACAGCATTATCAAAATGCAAAAGTTTTCGTTCTTGAAGAAAAAATTCAAGCAACATTATTTTTCTTACCTTTTGCTCTCTTGATAAAAAGAGTTTATGCAATCATTCGTCATATCATTTTTTATCGAATAAAGAAAAAGTATAAAGCTCGTTACTTCCAAGCAACTGAACGCATTGAAAATCGAACGACAACAACAACTACTGAAGTCATTTTTTAGTGAAACGTAAGCATTGCTATATGCCACAGAAACTTACATCAGTTTAAATTTGCCCCTTCTACTTTCGACTCGCATTATTTGATTTGTATCGATCGATAGTTTAGCAAACTTGAGTATTCCAGGGAAAAGTAATACACGATAGTCAATGGTTTATATACAATTTCAAACTATTTCATTACAATGTGATCTATTTGAAAGCAAGACAAAGCATAGTATTGTTTAAATGCTTTTGAAGTATTTAAATTGAACAACTGTGTAGAAGGATAAGTTCAAGCTAGAAAACGAGAATTTCATTTGATGGATATTTATTTTCAGTAATGCTCTTGGAGCTGAAAGTATTAGTGGCTCAACAAGGTTCACTTAAAGTACATACACACCCTTTTATAGGATGTATTTGTCAGGCACTAGAAAAACAATTCACTGCTGGATATATTAACAGTCTGTTTATTTTAATCAGCTTGTTTTGTTGGTCAGTGACTTGAAAATTAAGGACATGAGCCTGTCTGAAATGAGCATCCCTTTATCGCCTGTTTAAGGGTCTAAATAGTGAATTAAATAGCCTACATCATTTTTTTACTTAATCATTTCTACTGTGTTACTATTGCGATCATTCCTTGGAAATTGAATGATATCGGTCATATAAATGAAATCTGTCAATCTCTTAATCTAAAATGATAAAATTTTTGATTGGAAAAAGGGTTTCTTTGCATTAATCTTAGAGAGATGATTTCATCAAATTATTGTTCGGCATGCTACGAGTGTGATGACACTTGCTATTGCTCTGGATGCAAAGACTACTTTTGCGATGATGATTTTAAAAGTCATCGGGAAATGTTGATCAATGAACTAGATGAGTTTACAGCAGATCGAAAGGATCTTCAAAAAAATATAAATGAAGGTAATTCAAACCAACGATCTGTTCTAGACATTACGGCAACATTTGACGAATGGGAAGAAAGAACTATCGAGAAGGTGAAACAAGCTGCTGAATTGGCTAAGAAACAGGTCGTCAAAATCATAAATTCTAATCAAGAAGAAAGTGCTATACGATTTCGCAATATATCAAAAGAATTAGACGACCGAAGGGTTAAGAAAAGCGTTCTTGAACACGATATAACTCGATTAAAACAAGAAATATATCAACTTAAAGAAGATGTAATTAGAATGATACAGACATCAACCATCGAACTGAATATGAAACAGGGTGATGAAATTGAATGGAATGAGATGATGTATGTGGAGAAAAAATCTGTAACTCTTTGTAATCGATGGCACCAATTGAAACCAATCGGTAAGTATTTGAGTAGAAGTTAAGATAAAAGCTTTAAGCCTAGTATTATTCTTGAGGACGAGCAAGTTATGAGTCCGTACCTATCTGCTTAGAATAAGTTGAATGATCAGTTGGATAAAAACAAATACTGACTTATTTAATGTCGATAGGAAGGGATATCGTTAATCTAGCAAATATGATATGAAAATAATAGATTTCAGTTTCTTTCTTACTAACTAAATACACGTGGAACTAGTGTATAAGAAATCGAATAGCTATCCACCTACTTACATATACATCTGATCCGTTTTTATAAATGAACAAAGCATACATCGATCATTCTAGTTTTCCACATTTTTATTTACAACAATTGCATTGCATTTAAAATATCAGAAAAACAATACTTCGTGGTATAAGAAGATACGAATTGATAATTTTTCATTCAATCATTACATACGTTGTTAAACGTTACGACAAAATGGCCAAAACGAAGTCACATACTTCACTGAGTCTCCGTATTGCTATATTTCTCTGTTGTAAAGTTGAAAACTAAATTACGATCAAGATCGATTATTGTGTTTCTCGCTAGTTTCAAATCCATCCAATTTTAATAAATAATAGCGAACTATTGTCCCCAAAGTCAACCATTTTTCCACTTTCCTATCAACTAAAACAGGAACCAATCAGATGATACAAAAAAAATTACATGGGTGCAATAATATGATAAAGCTTTTGGATTTTTCGCAATACACAATTCAAGTTTAAACTGTCAGTCTCGTTACTCTTTTTAAATTTTCATTGAGTTCGTATTTGCGTTCAAACGATTCGTACAAAAGTGAGATCAATCTTTTGACCAACTTCAATAAAATCTACGATCTACTGTAGCAAACTCATTAGTTTCTTGAATGTAGGAGATTTTTCGCATAGTATTGCGTAAGCTAGTCTAATATACGAAGAACTTTCGAGAAGCGCACTTGTTATGGCATTCTCACGAAACAAAAGTGATCTTCAGGCATACAACGTTTTTAATAAGCAATTGTTTCAGCCTCTGATACTTAAGATTTTAATATTGTTTCAACAAACTTCGAAACTTGCTTGACCCAACAAAAAGTTATAGCGCTATGCTTTTTCTCAGCCTACCAATCAGAAGAATTTGCATAGTATGAATTTCATTCAGTAACCTTCTAAAAAAGTTCTAAGAAAATGTTTTCGCAAAAGGTTTTGTGCCAAACAAGTTGCACGATACATATATTTTTCGTAATAATACATCTTTTTTTTTATTTAAAAGGCGAGTCGTTCACTACCAGCATTGTTCGGACGAAACTTCCCTGTAGAGGAAATGCTTGCCAAAAATGTTGAAAGTATTCTCGTTTAATCTACAATCTTCTGAGCTAGATACATCACTTCATAAGTTTCATTGTAAACCAAATAAGCCACTTAGCCTCTGGCAACTGTGCTAAAGAGTTTTCACCAAACATGAAATGCTCAAAACTTTTCCTAAACCGAAAACTATTGTTTCAACTGAATGAAATATTTCAATGATATAATGATCTTGACTATTCTACAATGACTAGTTTTCAATACTAAACTCCTTTGTCTAATGTATTGTGCAGTGCAACCCAACCATCAACAAAATCATTGGCAAATGTATATAAAATGTATACACTTCCTGTATTACCACTTCTCCGGATAGATTTCATCAAATCAGACTAGAGTAAATGAACAGAACTATCGTGAGAAATATTCGTTTATGATGCGATGTTGGATGATCTGAGGAATCTCGATTTCGTTTCTTAGAAATGAAATCAATAGGTGAGCAGAACTATATTTAGAAGTATTCATCGATGATGTGATGTTGGATCATCAGAGGAATCGAGATATCTTTTCTTAGGAATCAAATGCATAGGTGAACAGAACTATTCTAAGAACTATTTATTTATAATGAGATGTTTGATCATCTGATGAATCTCGATTTCTTTTTGTTAAAAATGAGCATAGCAGCTGTACGGATTATATTGGTATATTTTTGTTCGACCTTTTATATTAATGTTGCTCAAGAGTTCCTTCACTACTATGAAGCTTAAAGGAATAAGTTAATGAATAGCATAATGCTGAAAGATATTTTTAATGATAGGATCATGTATTTGTCTTCAATATTCGTCAAGCAGTTTTGTGTTTAGAAGCCTATATGAATAAAACCATCATCAGAAAAGCTATTTTACATGAGATTCTTGCGAAGCTAATAGTTGGTGGGTGGTGAGTGGTTACAAGAAGAATAGATGAATACAGGTGTTTATGTTCTTGCGAAAATTGAAGTTGGGCATAAGCACGGAAACTGTCGCGTAAACTTTTGTTTTTGCTCTATGATATATTTTCTATTGATTTTAATAAAGTTCTATCGAAAGAATAATTGTTTAATTTTTTGCAATCTATATTTCACAGACAGGATTCTAAGTTGTTTATATTTTCATATTTTAAAAACAAAATCAAACTCTTCCTTCTTGTTCTGATACATGTAACCGTTTCATGTTGGTATATGTAAGAAGATTTTTCAAAAATATATTTTTGTCCTTTTCCCGTATGAATGATTGATCGATGTAGAATTTTCAATAATAAAAACAGATAAGATGTATATTTATTGTAAAACTCTTAACTTCACACAGGATAGGAGCAAAGTGCAATGCCATAGTTGTTTCCTATATGATAGGAGTTCCCTGTGTCCCAGTTAATGATAAAAGATAAAAAAATTGAATAGATTATCTGGTTGCTTCGTACTGTGTAATTGTAGCGGAATTTATGTGCCTAATTTATTTTGTAAGTTGAAAGATTGTAATAGATACGTACTACATTCGGATAAGCTTTTGAGAGCCCTAAAATTGGCAGTTGGTATACAATAGATCTTTGTCCGAACGATTAGAAACTCCAACAGACTGATTGAATGAATGTCGGTTCGAATTACATGAAATTTTACCATACTAGTAAATCGAAACTAGTATGAAATGGTAAGATATCAGTTATTACAGCACACTTGAGATATAATCACCTCGTAGAAATAGAGATTGTTATTTTAGCATCAAATATTTCTACCAAGATAATTAAAATCGACCGCGGTTAATTTCTGAATTGTGCATAGGCTACTATGATAAAGTAATTAGTTTAATAGGGTCATACGATCATATAGCTGATATGTGTTAATTGCAGCTTTTTGTTTTGATATCCAGTTCGATCAAGTAATTATTGTAGCCACACGAGTGTGTGAATGTGACAAGTAATGTAAATAAATGATTATTTTGTCTGTTGTTTTGTTTGAGTCTAGCACAGAGTTGGTAGTTCATCTTTTTCCTAGAAAATTATTAAGATTACTCCGAGACATATTAAACTAATTAATTAATAAATAACAATTTTTCTCTGGAATGAAAGTGAGGTTATTAAAAGAGTCATGGTCTTTCATTTTAATTTATGTAAGAAACAGTAAGTAATAAGAAGTGCGACATGAGTTGTTTATTGAAAAAAATTAAAATCATATTCTTAGCGAGTAAATCAAGGCTAATAGAATGTTTTATTATGACTTTCTTTCGATATGTATTATTTAATAGAAAAATTGAGTAAAACATAATACATTCAATAGATATTATTGTTAGAGAGATCATTTATTCATCGAATTTTTTTAAAGTACCTTCAGGTATGTTTTTGTGTACTTAAAAAGTGAGTACACTACTAAAATCGGTCAGTGTGTCCGTCCGGCCGTTTACACGATAACTTTCGAAAGGAGAGTCAGATCGTGATGAAATTTTCTACACAGTTCAGTCTCATCAATGTCTCAGTCGAGTTCGAAGATGAGAAGGATCCGTCAAGAAATGGTTGAGTTATCGAAAAAATTGTCATTATTGACCAGACCATCCCTGAGGGGGAGTACAGGGATTTTTCAAAAAAANGTTTTTCTCAGAATTATCCAGAACATATATAAATCGACTCAGTTTTTAATGCTGATTCCGAATCTGATACTAGTTTTGAACTAAATCGTGACTTTCTAACGAAATATCGCCTGAAAACGGTCTGAAAATGCACAAAAACTGCATCCAGAAACCAAAGTGCCTAATTGCTCATGATAATTTTGGTGTTCAGACATTCTAGAATGACTCATGTGTCGCATGTGCTTTTTGCAGTACACATAACTCTCGGATGAAATCCGAAGTTTCCACATTTTTTTACATTATTTCACAATTTCAGATGATTGCCAAATTTTACATTATCATAGGTAAGCCTTTAAGAAAATAATCTTTTACAGGCATTGATTGATAGAAATTATTTTAAATATCCAATACATGAGAATAATTTACTTAAAACGAGAATGTTTGACTATTCAATTTTGAATAGATTTTTTTCAATTATTAATGCCTAATAATAGTTAGTACGATATCCGAGTATTTCCATTTCCTATTCTTTCCGTGGTCTATGCTGAATCTAAAACAGACAAGTCGCGTTGCATAGAGAACTTCACCCTCTATCGAATAGCACCATTTCCAATGGGGTTCAATGAGTGAGATATAAAGTTCACTTGTTATGTCTTCTTTTCGCTCACATTATTATACTCAGTTATCAGCGAGACAGCAACGTGATGGTATGACAACAGAACGGAACAAAACTATAATCTCCCTCCGCCGGAGTCGAACCAACACCTTCTGCTTTCCGGCTAGCTGTACTATCACTATACTAGAAAGGAGCGTGTATTATTCGTTTCTTCCGTCTGACGATCGAAGGGGAACACTTCGGTCGTAACATCACTCAACAAATAATCACTTTGACCACTTGAACTCATCACAAAAAGAAGTATTTTCAGCACAAACTTGTTTCAAAACCTGTATTAAATCTCGAATTGGTTGCGTTAGAACTAGATTTTTAATCTCTATCGAACATTACGGTTTTCGAAGAAGACCAACGGACAACAAAAGATTGGGTTATTGGGTGTACATATTGGTGTGAAGTAGCAGCAGATAATCTGCGATACTTTTCGTGACTAGTTGTAACTGTTGTACGCATTGTAATTTCATTCAGGACATGAAATATGCTGACACACACTTAAATCCAAATGTACATTCACACACTTCTATTCAGATTGAAACCGTATAGTGTGAATGTATAAATAAGAAAAATTAGTTTCTATTAATCATCGAATCCTCTTTGTATTGCTTTTCGGAATTTTTAAACAATAAAGATTTATCCCGATTCATATACTAACAAGTGTTAACACATTTCAAGTGGATGAATAGGGAATTATAGTTCTGAAACGTCACTCGTCATGCTCAATTGATCAGTGATCACCAACCTTCAGCTTAGTTTCTCTCCATCAATGGTACCATATTTATATTATAGGATTTTGTAGAAAAATCAGAGCCGTTCCCGGAGCTACCCATTCAACGAGCACGACTACCCCCACACCCTAGCCAAAAAAGAAACAGCGCTATATAAGAATTTCTATTATGGTAAGCAAATACATAAGAAGAAATTAAGCATTCAGAAGTGAATCCAGAATGCAGCTTTTCAAGGGTAACCATTATAGGCAATGTCAAATGAACACTCAAGGTAAAGAGCAATTTTGCCCCTGGTGTGATATTTCAATAGTTCCTGTGGTTAGAGAGTACAAAGATCGAATTCAATTCACATAAAATAGGACAGCGCTCATATACAGAAAATTCAATTGTATACGATAAACAGAATTTTTTAAATGTTAAATGAACGTGTCCAATAATTTTTGCTTTCAAAATGTTCAAATTCATTTGGTAACGAATAAATTGATTTCGAGTGTTTTGTTACAAAGCTAAATGAGTTTTCAAGTATAAACGAACTGTGTTTAAACTAACATATTGCTTGGCAACTATATATTTTTCATAGGCAAATATTTGCAATAAACTAATTGATTTAGTCGCCCGAGACAATGATTTGAAACCAATCAAGGAAAAGAGAGAAAGTATTGTATGACTTTCAAACCATTGACGACAATATATTTGATTGAAGGAACTGAGATACATCAGACAAACGAAGTTGATTAAACAGTATAGAATCAAGAAAATATTTTTTAAAACTGGATTAACTGGTTATGTCTCATAATCCTTCATACAAATCAAATGACTTCCCTTTTCGAAATCAAAATTATCAAAACTTAATCCATAACATAATATTCTTGCAAAATGCTATTTTTTTTTAATTTTAATCTAATGTCCATGCATTTTTTGTATCATGCAATTTTCTTGTCTATTGAAAAGAAAAATTGTTTGTTCACATGTCTTGATCGCAATGAAGGGCTTTATGCACTTTAAAGTGTTATTGAAACAAGAAAAAACAACGATTGAACATTATCGTGAAAGATATTAAATTAAAAGCGAAGTTAAGATTGCTATGGATGTCGATGATGGAGAAAGAGGTAATGTAAAATAAAAACGTTTTATTAACATTTTCATGTGTATATAAATGAGTGATTTAAAAAAAAAGAAAAGGAATTAAAGCTCATTGTAGAGAAAAATTGTAAAAGGGCTCTCGACGATCATAAAGATAAAGTTCAATGTTTAAAAACAATATGTATTATCTATTAAAATGACAACGAAAATGATATTTTGCTGTTGAAGTATTTCAATAAAAACTTGAGGATACAACCGGAGGTTTACGAACAATAGATAATGCTTTAATGTACAATAGTTTTTCTTCATCGTCAATAAATGAACGATGTAGATAAGATTCAAGGCGATAAAGAAATTGTTTTATTATTGGATTTGTCAATTGATTATTTTCATTATCATTTAATTGTACCCATGCGAATTTTTCTCGATCAGATGAAACAAGCATTAAAAGGCTCACTTCGATAAGACGAGCAAGATTTTGAACAGAACTATTAAGAGTTGATAAACGTTGTTCGGTAAGACAAGCTCGTTGTTCGATAAGATCGCATTGGGCTGTACCACGTCGAAGACGTTCAGTAAGACGATCGATTTTGATTCCAAATTCGGTCATTGAATGAGGATTGGTGCGTTTCTATCAATAAATGATTATTTACTGGCTCTAGTAGTATAGTAGATTTGAGGCACCACGATTGATCATAGAAGAACAAAGTCAATGGCAAGATCATGCAATACAACGATGGTCGTAGCCGTTGTGCGATGAAAAAACAGAATAGAAGGAAAAAAAGATGGACAGCTTGCTGTCAATGTCTACCACGCTTTTTTTTCTCTATAGGAAACATCACTATCATCCAAAATGACATGCAGATTTTATTTGTAGAAGTACGTGGGCGAGAAAATATGACTAAATCAATCAATAGATGCAGCACATAGACAAATTAGTTGAGCCAAGACAATTCTCCAAGGAGAAATGCAGAAAAAAAAGAATTTCTCGTCATCTTTATGTACTTGATGGGTATATGTATGAATTTATATGACTCGTTCTTTTATATAGCGCACACAGAGACGTAATGTAAAAATCTCTCATTTCAAATTTATGTCTTGTTCTATAAATGCTACAACTTCATCTTGCATAATAATGAAATTGGTGTCCTTCTTGTTTTAAATGATGTAAAATATACAATCAGCAGATCAACATAAATATTTTATTTCTGACTTAGCATGTTCAGCAAAATAGTGTACGTGTTCTTTTCTTTTCTTCTTTGTATCATTGCTATGATGTCATAAAGTATGGTACATACAACTTGGTTAAGGGATATAATTAGATGACTTCACATGTATTGTTACATATTTAATTGGTTTCGTTGACGCTCTATTATCTTATTTTGAAAGATTAATAGCGTAGTTGCATTGATTGTATGCACATATATTACACAATCTTCCATGTCGTGTTTTTGGTCGAGCCATATCATTGGCTTGATAGATTTTGCCTGTTAATAGTTTGTAACAATCGATATAATGGAATAACTTGTTTTGCATATTAAGTGTCATATTGTATTCACTGAACGGTTGATTCGTAATATATCGTAACATGATATATGAGAAACTAACTAGCCTGTGTAAAATATTTATTTATAATAAGGATTAGATGTGATATGTGATCAAGCAAAATATTATATAAGGATAAACATCGATGTGTTTTAGCGCTCAATCATAAATCATCATTTACTGAGAAGATTATAAAGGATTTAGTATTTTCATTCAAAATATACTCCTTTTATTAGTCACCAAAAAGTCATTTGGCCAGAGAAATGTTTTAGTCAATCTTTCATATATATTAGTAAAATAATATTTTAATTCGATTCTTCATTTCATATAAAATGATTGCCAAGATTTGAATAGATTCTCGCAAAAAATGTTTTTATCCCGCTTGTAATTTCAATTATTTAAAATATAGAAAATGTTTGTATGAATATTTTTTATTAAAAAATATGCATGTCTTTTACTAATCACTTTGAAATGAGTAATTAAGATTTACAAAAAGCTATTTATAATAGGCAACAAAATTTTTGATCAGTAGAATAGATGAAATGATCAGTAAAAAAACATGTAAATTATCAGTTCAAAGGTTGAATGATCAGTCCTTAGATTACCAGTAAATAATATGAAAATGATAAGTTTATTAAATAGAATAACAGTAATAATATCAACTTCTTCATCTGATGAATCACTTATATACTGAGCAACTTTTTGTGTAACTTCCATCTTTTTTGCTATGCGCTGCTAGGATGAAGTTGAAAGAAAAAGTATAAGAAAATTTATGTATATCGTTTTAGTTAGCTGTTTATCGAACTAGAGAAAGAAAGAAAACAAAGAACAAGTGAATCACACTATAGGCTCCCATGTCGCACAAACCGATCGAAAACCGGCGGTTAACCGCGGTCAA
>OENM01000003.1:193820-224206 GCA_900239745.1 Rotaria magnacalcarata
TCCGACACTGAGGATCCGACATCGATTCCTCGACCCGGAATCCAATAAAATTGTATCGGATTGTAGGATATTTCCAGGTTCCTATCGAATCCGATGTCGAATCAGTCGACCTGAGTAAGTGCTACAAAAAGACTAGTATTGATTTTCAATAATCGCAGTACTCTTTCAAGATTTATTGATGAGAAAAGCATTCCAAGAAAAAAACAAAAACTCAAATTATATCACGTATATATATAAACTTGTGCAAATAATATGTTCGGTTGTAAAGTAAAGAAAATTCTTATATAGTTGCGTATTGTGATAACATCATAGCAAAACAAAAAATCTAGATATTGATTCTGAAATGTTGCTGAATGCAAAGAAAAGAATGATTGAAATGTGATAAATCCGAACATCAAAAATCATCTAGGATAGACAGTGTTCTGCTACCAGGAGTTGATTATTTTTCTGAAGTTGTTTAGTAAAAAAACAGCAGCGAACTGTTGAATTCGACTGAGCATGCATCGAAATCATAAAAATTATCATTTTGACGTGTTTTAATGTGACAAGTGATTTTCGTAATCGTTTTCTGTTTTGAAAGTTGACAGATTTTACTTCATCTACAATAATCACTATGATTATCAAAATAAGGATTAGTAAATATAATTTCATATCTCTGAAGTATTGTCAATTTTCAGGTAAACATATGCACGTCTTTTAAATTTTCAGTTCGTGTCTATCAATTCGTGATTTAGACAGTTGGATTTTGTTTTTGTGAAAAAGAAGCACAGCACATATAAATACAAACAAACAATTAATCACAGGGTCTGAACAAAAATGAAGTCAACAATTAAAAATTAATAATAAGTGTGATTTTTATTTAAATCGGTGATGTTTCTGCAATAAATTTCATGTGATTATTTGAATCATCACTATTATTATCGACTTTTGTCATTAACATTGGTTGATGTTCAAAACATCGATTATCGTTTCGTTGATAATATGTTCGATGATAACATGAACATTGATGTTGACACGCTGGATTTGTAGATAAAGGTAAATAATACGGTCGAGTTAGATTCGATCGAGGACATAATGATGATGAACTTGATGAAGATGATGATGTTGAATGATAATTTGAACATTGACGACAATAGATAAGACAATAGTAATGTAATGATTCAGATAACGAATCATCACATTTGATTTGTTCATATTCATGAGGAACATCACACGTTAAAAGAGGTTCAATAACACCGTTTATAAATCGATATTCATTAGGTGGTGTACTAGATGTCTGATCACTACTGCAGCTATCACTTAATAGGGGAATGAATTTCTAAAATTGAAATAAAAGAAAAACAAATTATTTGAACGAAAACAAAACGAATCATTGAATCTATTTTGTTTCTTTTCTCTTCTCTTCTCTTCGCGTTTATTTCGCCATTGGCATTATTAATGCAAAAGTTGGTCAGTTGTTCAAATTGTTTGAACGTCTGTCTGTCTATCCGATTACCCTTGCATGATAGATTCACAAAGATTCACACCCCTTTCGTATGATAAGAAAGCATTACATATGCTTTTTTCTCTGCTGACCAATTCAATGTCATCAAAAAGGCTTACTGTTCGATTTGGATGATGATGATGAAGGTGTTGGTGGTGACTATCACTATTGTTATGTTGATGATGTCTATTAATTTTGACGGATGAAGAAGTGACCTTCATTGTATTCTCAAATTTTATTTTATGCTGTTGTTGTCGTCGTCGTTTTATAAGTCGTTTTCTATAGTACCAAAAAATGAAAAGAAAACATATGATAAACTGAAAATAAAATAAAAACAAGAACATATTTTCGATGAATGTTAACTACATAACAATAATACTGTTGTTCTCATCATTTATCGATAACAAGCATGTTATCATATGTATATATCTCATATGTTTATTCAGCACGTATGTTCATACACGCGTATAGGACAAATTGGATCAATATTTTGCCATCGTCTATGCTATTCGAATAAACAATGTGTACGTGCTATGCAGAAGAATAAATCATGACTTTCAATATCCTGCTGAGAAAGACAAATGAGTGCGTGTGTGCATCTAGATGATTATTTCACTATAAAGATGAGTGTCATTTGTTCATTATGGAAATCAAATCACGTATTTTGACACCTGAGAGACTCTAATGAACGATTTGAGAATAAGAAAAGTTTACTTACTTGATTAGAACAATAGTACTAAATGTGATAAGAAAAGCTATTATGATTCCCAAAGCGATCGATAGAGACGATGATGAAGTGCTTTTCTTATTTTCAATTAATGATGGTGATAATGAACGTGATGAACATCGAACTTCAATTGATAATATATTTGGTGGAGGACCGATAGTAAACATTGGAGGTGGAGGAGGTAATTTGGAACAACGTTGACATGCGTAGCCACTGGCCATCTGTATAGGGTCACTTGCATCGATCTACTAAGTAAAAGACATTGAGAAGAGTGATGATGAAGCAGTAGTACAAATAGTAGAAAATTGCTTGTTCTCTTTCTTTATGATTGAGACGCAATTGTTGACTATTGAAAGTTCATTTTCTTGAAGAACAGACATAACATACTCACTTACTCTCTCTCTCTCTCTCTGCTTGCTTCATTTTTTCTTTTTAGAGTCTATAATAACACCATGGAGTATATCATTTTGATCGAGTTTAATTGCAAGTTGGTGCGAAGCAAACGCACGCCATGATTATTGTATACGCTAGTCTTTATGCATATACATGTGTCATGTAATCTTTCAAACTTGTATATAACTTATGTCATCAAGTTTATTTATATATATATATATATATACATATAGTCATAGGTAGTCCGAGAACACGTAAAGAAATTGTAGGTTAGATAAAGTGCGCCAGTCTGATTGATGAGTATTTTTTTATTATTTCGTTTTCTGTTTTAAATAACAATAACAAGAATAGAGTAACTAACACGGTAAAGATCAAAGGCAGTAAAACTTACCGATAAATATGGAAGGCATCAGATCGCGAGACAACAATTAATTCAGGAATTCATGAGATTTTTCTTGCGTCAAGTCATATAAAATGCACGAGAAGAGGACACAATATGTTCGATTATCTTGTGCTAGGTTCAATCAGACTAGATTGTAGACTGATTGGATAGGAGAGAAGAAGAAAAAAGTGGACACTCACGATATGTATGTAGAAGCATAGGGAAAGGAAGAAGAAGAAGAAGACGACGTATAATCGATCTGAAATGTCGAGACAATTCATAATCCTGTCAACACAACAAGGAAAATGAACTATTTCATTGACTAGTAGACCGTTCGATGTAAAAATAGACATATCGTTTATATATATATATTGTGATTTTATAATCATATGGAAAGTGATAATCCGATTAATACTAATAGAATATAAACTAGAAAGTCAGCTTTTGACAATAGCCCTTATTTTTGAGTCAGTTTATGCGTGTATTGTTGATCTGTACCGGAAACAGACTTTGACCTAAAAGCTGCCATATACAATCAATGTGCAGACGCGGACAATTTTGATACTAATTGTCGCGTGCCCGGATATCTGTCTGTAGCTTTCTTGCTGAACTTTCCTTTTAATTTCTTTTGTTTTTCTTCATTCTTTTCTTGCTTTTTGATGATGATGTCGGTAATGTTTTGCTGGTGTATACTGACAAATTCAAGATGACTCGATATCATGTTCTTGTATATCCAGCAACAAAACAAACAAATAGTAGAATGCCATGATGATCACAAGCATTCATAAAGCAGACAGGAACGATTAAAATAGACGACGCTAATTGAACATTTATCATGATTAACGAGCAACGAAAAAACACAAGAAGCCTTGAATGAGAAATATAGGATAGGTACCTTCTTGAGAGTAGTACTAGTACTGGTATATATATATACCCAAGACTAAGAAGAGCAGACACAAGTGTTTGCCCCCTGGCGAGTAGAATGAAGAGAAAATATGATTAAGCATTTTTTATAGTATGACAACAGTCTTTTTAATCAACGAGACAACTAATTCCACCGAATAGATGACAAACCAATGAAGTCTATTTGCTGCTAGCAGGTGTCATTTACTTAAGAATTACGTCAAGAAAACTTACCAATCATAAAATATTATTTGTAATTGAATAAACAAATGCGAAGAACGAATTATAACTTATTCTAGTTTTCCATACACACACAAGCAGATGAATGTTGATTGAATGTTCACACCCTGGAAATACTTATTCGAATGATAAACGATGTTCGCTTGTTATAAACGAAGCAGAGAGGAAGAGAAAAAATTGACCATAATGGATCGTATCTCTTATCAGAAAGAGAGCGAGAGAGAAAAAAATATACGAGTATGAACTCTTATTTTTTTTTATTACTGTACATCCATCGATGATAGAAGGCGTACGCATAGTTTTAATTCTTTTATGACTATATAGCTTCTCCATACATATGAGTGTCTTTTGAACTTTTATATTTCTAAACGTATATTGTAATATACACAGAAGCTGAACAAATGTCACCGTGTTTTTATTTCTCATTGAGTCTAACAAACAATTGATATGTTAAAATGAGAACTATATATATATTTTTGTCGTTTATGATGAATTGAATATTGGACAAAATTTACAATTATCGATATGAATAGAAAAGAAATGGTTCGAATTTCTTTTAAATAAAATCTTCCACTGTATAGTAGGGATAATTAATGAATGCTAACATCATTGATTAGTAGAAGCAACGGGAATGTTTATTTTGTGATTTTTCGAAACAATATGAAACTTTGCTTTAATGAGATTGTTTAGTTAACAATCAGCATTGCACTCGATTTTAAAGAATCATACTTAATCATTTTGTCTTCATTGTATGAAGCAAATAACGGAAAAATTTATATTGACTTCATCTGAACAAATCATACATATTCACTTGCATAGTGATGTCATTTCTATTCGTTCATCGCACTTAACTCTGATGATGCCTTATTTCTGCTATTCATTGTACATGTTTAGTTCAAGTGTTACCTTCAATTGAAATTCTAGAACAATAAAACTTTTCGTTTAATCTGTTCATCAATGCCATATGTGCATAGATTTTTTTCTGTTCTATTCATTTTTTCTTCTTCATCACATCAAACTGAAGTGACTCAGGATTCTATGATGTCATAAGATTTAGCTGTAATATATACTAAGCTAACGATTAGTTATGATCGATGATATGCTACTTGCTGTTATTGATTAACATAAGAATCACATACATATTTATTCACTATGAATGAAAACTTTCGTAATCTGAACAAGAACATGCAAATGTGAATCTATATGTATATACTTATTTGAATTCGTATAATAATATGCGTTTGATATGTGATGACATGCAAGTCTATCAATAGAATCTAGATTGAATAAAAACTATTTATTATTTCATGTTAAATTGACGAAAACATTAATGTTTTTCTTTTTTCACTATAAAAACTCAAAATAAAGTCTTGAACTGAATTAAAAATATCGCTTGATGTTTCGAACAATAGTGATAACAAATCAATACTATTCATAAGTGATTTCTTTTGATGGTTTTTTTTTCAAACTTACTGAATTAATTCTATACAGCTATTACTTGATTAAAAAAACAACATATACAAGTAGTTCTTACTTATCAATATCGGAATTTATTTTTTGTTCAATTAGCTGCATACTTATATGTATCGTTGATTAACTTACGTGTCGTACAACAATAACTATCATAACTGTATGAATTATTGCTGGTTCATGTGCTAATATATTCATTTGCCTAGTTTTGTTCATGTTTGTAACATGTTCTGATTATATGACTGAGCAAATAAACTGTTGCTATCATTGAACTTTTTAATATGACCAAGAAAATAGGTTGCCATCCAGCGATTCACATATATTTTTTTTTATTGTTGTTTGCTTTTGTTGTTACAAATTCTTTTGTTTTTAACTGACTCAATGCTCCATACAAGCACATAAATACGCACAACTAACTATCAAGAAAGACAAAAAACGAAGAATAACAATAGATCACCAGACAAAAAAAAAGAACAGAAAGCAACATAATGTGACGATGAGATTTTTAATCTTATACATTAACCATCTCCCATAAACCATAAGTAGTGCCCACTGTATTTTGCCATAAACGTAATGTTCCATCTTCACTACCTGATGCATAAACTTCACCGTCCGGTGAATATGACATACAATGTATTGGGCCGAAATGACCTTTGTACGATTCTATTAAAATAAAAAGTAGGCTACCTAAGAACGATTATTTTTATATTTTTATTTACCAAGTTCAACACCCGTTTCAAAATTATATTTATATATGCGAAAATCTAATCCACCACAAACGAATTCGCGTGCAGTGGGATGAAATGTAGCTGTATTCATTTCACAAGGCATTTCAAACGATTGTAATTTATTGAGTCTATTAAATCAGAATTATCAGATGATGATTTACAAATAAAAATAAACATACGTATTGCCATCGAAGATTTCGACTTTTTTGCCGTGAGTAATAAGCAATGAAGCTTGACCATCACATGAAATTTCGATGCTGTTTGGAGGTGAAGGAAAATCAATAGTTGATATACAATTTCCTGAGTCAATATCAAAAATCCTTTGAAATAAATAGATATTAGTTGATTAATAATAGTCCAAAAAAAAAGAATTACTTTATAGTTTTATCATCGGATGCTGTACAAATTCGTTTTGCATCCATAAATATTGCCTTTTTAACTGCACCTGTATGACCATTGAAAACTTTTACTGGTTCTTCAAAAGACAAAAAACAAAACAACAGATAATTAAAGTTGAAATACAATCTTTGATGAAGAAATAAATTAAACCTGCTGGTGCTGTGACATCATAAATTTTAATTAATTTTTCATTCGATGCAGTTAATAACCATTCTTTATTTATCGATGAAAAATCAACAGAACGTACAATATGTTTATGTTCGAATGTTTGTAATTCAGCACCCGTATTTGCATCCCATAGTTTTGCAGTAAAATCAGAACCAGCCGTTGCAGCCAATTCAGCATTTCCTGTTATAGTTGCTCCCCATACAGCTCCTTTATGACCAATGAAACTGCCAATCCTGTAATAGATACAGTAGACACTATCAGTTATGGTTACTCGTCTTTTCTTTCTTGTATTCTTGGGGAAGAAAATTTTACTAGAAAAATTCGAAATTTTCAAGGCATTTAAATCTTGACGATTAAATTGAAATTTCTCATATAGTCAATGTTTCTAGATGTTATCTTCTATGACATTGTGAAAGACGCTATATTCTATTAAATTAATTAGTACGAGGTCATAGTTCGTTTTAATTGAGCTTTTTGTTGTAAGAGTTAACAACGATTAAAAGAACAAACTGTTTTTGAAGTAAAAATAATTTATTCCAAATGATATAAAATATGGATGAGAAAAAAAATTCAAATGAATTAGATCGACTAGATCGAAGAAACATACTCCGTAAATAGATACGATTGTACACAATAGAATGGTTACAAAAGCAACGGAAAAGTCGAATCAAGAAAAGAAAGATGCTGCTACTCGTAAATAAAATAAAACACAAATACTCTTACCAATCGCCTGTATCACCTTCGCGTAACATTGGTATGCCATCTAAAAGTTAGATAAAAGATAATAGTCAACAAATCTAATATTCAATTGTACCTTTGCAAGCGCTCACGAGTAAGTAGCTATATTTTGTTATATCACTAAAACGAAGATCAACAACTGAAAAAAAATAAATAAAAACGATTTATGACAAAAATTCTCATAAATATTTTAATTAACCTGGTCTAGTATGGCCATTGCATGTAATAGGTATTTGACGAACAGTTGTTGCTGACATAGTTTAAATTAAAACACTGGAAAGATTAAAATAATGTAATGACTTTTGTTGTATTTTATTTTGTTTTGATGCTGACAAAATAAATAAGATAATGGATATGTACAATGAATTGAAACGAGAAGAAAACAAAGGACAGATCAACGTTTTGAAGAAACTAGAAACATAAATTTGATTTTGTTTCTAACAACTAGTAATCCGAAAATAACAAATAATTACCTATTGTTAATCTTTTTTTATCATCTAGAAAAACAATGTTATGCTTTATGTTTTTATTTGAATGCTCACTCAATGTTTATTTGATTTTTATTTACATTGATCATCATATAAATAGTTTAAGAATCCAAACAAGAAAAATAAATAAACATGCACCTTATAACTAAATGGTAACTGTCTGTTTGTAGCACACAAAACAAACAATAGAAAAAAATGCATGCACCCAAGAAAACGTTTTTTCAATGTGTTTGATTTTACTATTACATACAACAAACCAAAACTAAAAATAATTATATAAATTCAATTTCGTCCTATGGTAAGAAGGAATATTATGGAATAAAAAATAGTGTTATTTCAGTCAAAAAACAAAAACATAAGGTGCATAATGTTTCTATTAGCATAAACAGTAATATATACATATATTATTTAATTTTTTCCATTATAGACTTTAAGAGCTTTTTTCAGCAATGGTGGAATTGTTGGTTCTAAACAAAATACAAAGGAAAAATTATCTCTTTGAGTTTGATTAAACGAATAGTTACTTTTAACTTTCGTTTGTCCTCGATGGGATTTTGATGACGGAAGATTAAGAACTTGTCGAGTTACTTTATTTGAATTTATATTATGACGATTGATGGGTTCGCGTATATTAAGTGATTTTGTATGACGTGCTATAATAAAAGTTAATATGAAATCAAAAATTCACAATGGTATAAAATTTACCACTATCGATTGTTTCAGCTTTTTTTCTTTTTGCAAGCTCTGTGATTCGTTGTAGTCGTGCTTCGTTTTCAGTATGTTTACGCTGTAAAATAAAAATAAATATAGATATGAATTGAAGAAATACTTTATTTCATGTTCTTACTAAATAAAGTTCATAATAAGTTTCACATTCTTCTCGTTTAGCATCTTTAAAATGTAGTGCACAAAAATGTTGCCATAACGGTTCAACATCATCAGCGTAATCCTTTAAAAATAAAAATATTATCAAAAACAGTTATTGCCAAAATTATTTTGAGATTAAAATGTCAAATACAACACAGCTACTCGTCCTATTCACAAAGACTTTGTTTTATTCGATTTAGTTTAGGATAAATTCCTTCACCATGATTTTACTCAATCCTTGAGAAATACAATGAGAAAGTATTTAATATATTGTAACGAGATGCTATTCATATATACTCTTGAATCGTCAATTTTAACCATGTATCTGTAATGATCTGAAGAAAAGGGCTGTACATTTCTACCACATATATACTGCAGTCCTCTTTTTAGATCACGTGTCACAAAATAAAGAGTTATTCTTACTGGGTTATTATCAATAATGGCATGTAGTTGTTCAGGTGTTGCGACAGTAAGAATTGGTTTGACCATATCATAAGGTAGTCGACAAAAATGTACATGACATGCATCTATATAGAAAATGAATAGATTCGATGATTTCAAAATCATATTTTACCATGTATATGTTCTTTAAGTGTTTCAATACAAAGATCTTGAAGTGATGGGATATTCATACCCGTAATGCGTTTACCAGAATAGATAGCATGACGTCCTGGTTTTGCACGAAGAAAATTATAAGATTCAACTAGATACATAAAATATGATAAGAAACTTTCTTTCAAAAACAAATTTAATTAATCATACAAGGCTTTTTTGAAATGGCAATTGGTTGTGATTTTGATAAATCAGATGACGTTAGTTGATAGTCCACAGATGTAAGACTTGATGCAATCGCTGCGGCCATTAAATTATTATTCTCTATTTTTATTTTCGAAGTCGTTGTTGGTATTTTCGACTAAAGTATAGAGTATAAAATTGCTTGCATTTATAAAAAAAAAACTTATCTTGTTATGCAAATATTCAAAGATTTTCAAAAATAAAATGCTAGAAACATAAATCATATTGTCTATCATTACCTTTTGAGTGTTAACATTATTGTGCTTCGTTATTGGTTTGTCTTGAACAGGTAGAGATGGTTTAGTAATTTCTTGTTTATGAGGAACATTGACATCGCCAACGTCTTTATCCTCATCCTCATCGTCATCATCCTCATCTTCTGCCCAAATATCATTATATTTGGTTTTTGGTTGTTCATTTGTTGTTTTTAAATTTTGACTATTAGCAATGAAATCATTTCGATTGTTATTTATTGGATCAACTTGTTTTAATTTCTTATTCACATTCGTTGCAAGATCAGGCGCGCTAGCAGCCAATTCATTACATTTAGCATTAAATTCAGCATAGATTTTTTCGATTTGAGTATCAGTAAATGGATTTGGTACTGAATCGACCGTGGATGAAGTAGTTGGTATTGATTTTTTACTACTAACATATTCAGCAAGAGAAAGAACTCTACGTTTTTTACTTGATAATTGATCTCGATCACCATTTTTTAATTCATCAGATGATTGAGATTCACTGGAAGATTTGAAAGAAAAAAAAACTAGATTGACATCGATTCAACTGGTTTTCATACCTTAATTGATTCAAATGTATTGTTTCATCATGATTAGATTTTCGTTTAAAAGAAAATTTCTTTTCAACAACTGGTCTGTTCGTATTTGTTATTGTTTTAACTTTAGAGTTATTCAACATTTTTGGTGGTAGATTCTTTTCTTGCCATTTTTTAAGAAGGTTCTGTGCTGCCGAATGATAACTAGCCTGTTTGTTCGATGCAAGTTTATCAACAAGCACATCTATTTTCGTCTCCTAAGAAAGAAACAATAAATTCATTGTTTGAATATTTGATATCAATATTACGCGTAGTAGTGCAGGAGTAATCGTTGTATTAAGCAATTTACACAGATATTCGTTAACCTAAAATTTGTACTGATTAGCTAAGTAAAACGAAAAAATAATTTTACTTTATCATTTTGTTTCGCAGAATGATATTTTTCAAGCTTCTTTTTAACTGTTTCAATTGTACTGATGGCTATTTCACTGCTCATATTTGATATCAAATCTACGAAAGTATTAGAAAAAAGCTGCTACATGTAAAACAAATAAATGCCACTGTATGTCGGTATGTATTTGTTTATTCGTTGAGAGTAATTTTGAAATATGCAATACTTCTTCTGGGAAAAATAAACGTAAAGATTAAAAACCCAAAATTGTGCTTTTTCCCATTACCTTCAATTGAAAACAAATAAATAAATAAATAAATACATTTAGAGAGGGAGGTTGTAATAAACAGCGGTAGAAACCTAAGAAAAGATTAGTTGACGGTTGAGCTAATCATGAGACAGAATAGACGTATGCAGGCACGACTATTTAATCATGATGTCGTTACTTGTTGAGATATGTCATAGAAAAATATATTAGAAAATATACAACATGTATATTTTCATCAATTGATTGAAATAAAAAACAATCAAATATAATATTATCATCGAGATTTTTACTATATTTACAGGTGTATTGGTTCATTTTTTAATTTCATTTTTTAAATATATTTTATCATTGATAATTTTTCTTAAGTGTTTCCTTTAGGGATGCAACGGTGAGAGAATGGTGAAGCCGATAAGAATACGAAAAACCTACGATGAATGCCGGTAGATTAGCATTGCTGGATTGTCTTAATAGAGTGCCGTCTGAATAACATAAAAAATCGGTCATCACCGTAGGTTCTTCATCAGTTCACCGACTTTCACCGATCTTGACGATGTGCTTGAAAGTGCATCCCTAGTTTCCTTAATATTTAAAGCATCATAATAGTATCAATTTAAATATCATAGTATAGTCTGTTAGCAATAGACTATACAGCATAAATTTCACTGGTATCTAAACTTGATTTAATCTTTCAATCAATTCGAGTATTTCAGAATATGAGAATAGAACTTTCTAAACCATCGAAAGACTATTTACAATGCTATGAAAAGTCTTCAAGAAACATGAGTGGGACCTTCAATTCTCTCATTTAGCATTGTGAAAACGATGAATTATATAGAATATTTTTGATATCTAGTTGTGTATTTATTCCAACCATTTTACTGAAACGTATATGAGTGTCGCGACTATATTATGAATAAAAAGTATTTTTGGATTTCAGAATCGTTGATTTGTAGAGAAACTAGTAAAGAATTCATTCATACTTCTCAATTCTTGAATAGTGAACCGTAAACAATCCGAAATTTCCACTTACAATATCGCTCTTCATGCCTATTATGCACACTTGCTGACTCGTCTAATAAAATGTAGCCAAGATGTGTTTTCTTTTGAGATGCATGATGTCCAGATATAATGTTACATTTTATGCAGCAACTGTTCAACTTATACGATATCTGTATTTATACAGTATGTCTTGAAATATCATCTATTTAAAAAGAATTAGAGCATCTCGTTCGTACTCTAACAAAATCATAACTAATTGTTTTCTCTGCTGATAGAAGAAAGATCTAAGTTTTTTATTCGTATGATAGACTTTGACAAATTAGGAGGAAAACATAGAAATCATAAGATACTTTTGAGTTTGCCATTTATTTACGTGCAAGGAAACCAGCACATAGAGGCATGGCGTGAGTACATGCGTTTTCTTCGCTCTGACCCATTCTCAAAATAGTTCGCATTTAAATTAGCCTTTTTTAAATATAGAATTTGAGAATTTTTACATGTCGTTGGTTCTAGATGTTAGACTTCGCATTAGTCTTATTCGTTGTCATTAGTATTGAGCATATCATTTAAAATTTCATAATACCAATCACGATGAACAATATTAAATATGACTTTTGAAACATTTCTCAATAACACAATAGACAAGACAAGATAACTGTTCTGTGTCAGAAGTTCCTAAATAGAAGAAGAAAAACTGAGCGTATGGAAATGATGATGCCTTAATATGAAAAGGCGAATTTATCAAAGACCAAGTCTGGATATGTCTGCATACTTGATCTTGTTTTCTTATTTTCTATATCATCAAACGAGGATTCTTCATCTTGTATTCCTGCATAAAAACAAAAGTAAAATAAGCCTCCGAAAAATATGATTGCTATTAGGATGGAAACCATTCTGAGATGCAAACTAAAAGACAATATTTATTTTGTATCAATCAGAGGCAAAAAAAAGTAAAGGGAGAGAAAGATTAAAAAACTGCGTTCTCTCCGCGGGTAACACTTATTGTTGTTGTTTTATAATATACACAAAACACGATCAACTATGTAATAAGACTATTAGTTCTACTATTATTTGGCGTATAGATGTATGCTTTTCATACAATGACAAACTTTCTTTTCTTGATATGATGAGATTTAAACTAAGTGTCGTGCTTTGTTCATTGTCGAATACAGACTGGTTCGTATATTGCATTTAAAGTAACTATCAATGATGAAAATGAACTATATGATAGCCAATATTTATTAGAAAGTTCGAAAACAGCTCTTAAACATACTTTACGTTAACTTAACGATTGGTTGAAATTAAAAAAATCAAAACAATCATTTGTTGTGCTTCGATTTACATGTTGTGAATCTGTTGATCTAGTTCAAATTAGTAAAGCCTATGGATATATTGCAACAAATCTAAAATCTAATTGGCAGTATCCCAGAAGTCGTTAGTACTTTTCAAGATCTCAATCTACTACCAGCTGCTTTTGAAACTGATCTTAATACGCCAGCAATGTGGATGACGTGGTACTTCGAGTTGATAAATCAATAAGATAAATTACAAGTGGAGCAGATTCGATCATTGAAGTTCTTTTCCTTTTGCAACATTGTTTAATTCATTTTATATTTGAGTCGTTATTGAAAATCATCCTGTTCATGATGTAGTTAGTACATTGAGCAATTACTCATATTAAACATGAATGCATATCTGGTGATGGTTTTTCGTGTAATTATCTATTTCATAATTTATATATTTGAATGTAGGCCAAATGCAAAATCTATTACTGATCATCTTATTATTTTACGAACTATTTGACATACAATTCCTGATGATAAATAGCAAATGATTATTTGAATCTATCAGCAACTATAGAAAACATCAACGAATATGGATTACATTTGATCTAATGTAATTAGTAATGTAGTTGAAAATAGAATTTTCTTTTCTTTTCTTTTTGGTTGCTATTGGAGTAACAATAAAGAGTATAAAAATAATTATCATTCCATCTGAATACATCAAATCAAATGCTAGATATTTTTGATTTAGCATTATTTACTTCGTAGAGGACTACAAAAGAATTTTTTGATTTTCTTGAATATAATCTTCAAATGATATTACATGTCATAATGGATAATGACGACTAAAATTGAACAAAACAAAAAACAAACGAAAACTTTTTTTGAGATATGTAATACATTATAACACAGCACTGAAAGTATGTAAAAGATAGTGTATGCATCTAAAAAGCGCATCTTTTTAATACTTTAATAGTTGAATTATGTTCAAAAATTTCTGATTTTTCAAATGATGTAGGATTATCTTCTTCATCGGAATCTTGAGGTAAAACATTTAATGATGGTGAAGATGGTGGTGTTGGCGGATCAAAACGAAGACCGGTGTAAGGTGAATCCCATTTCTTATATGAATATTTTGCTCTTGGTGTTGTTGGCATTACTGCTGACAATGGTGTTTGTTTAGTTTTATGAGACGAAATTCCATTTCCTGACATTTGGCGTTTTCGTTTCGCTGCTGACGGAATTCTTCGTATCTTTTTTTCCGATGATTTTGATCGTGATCTTGATCTAGTTGCTGAATGTTTATTGGTCTTGTTTTTTTCTGAAATTACTGACATTTGCAAAACTTTGCTTGCCATTGGTACCACCGTATTTTGTGCATGAACTACTTCTCCAATTGCTTGACTCACACTTCTAAAATTTGATGCTATTGATGATGAAGATAATCGTTCAAATGATGAATTTTTTCGACGAGACTTGTCATCGTTTTTATCTGTTGCCGGTGGCGGAGCAGTGATTGTTGATTTTAGTATACGGCGAGAAGAATTTATTTCGGCAGACGATGGAACTATTGATGATCCAATAAGTTCTATCGAAGAAACTTGATTTGTTAGTCCATTGATGTCATTTCCTTCTGTTAAGTGTATTTTTTCATCAACCATAGCTGTTGTAGATACTTTCGTTAAACTACAACTAATTGACTCCATCGATACTGTTTCTTCGTTGATAAGACGTTCAATTTTCTTCGGAAAGTTTTCGTCACGAACAACAACAAACTGTGTTTGACCTGGAGTTGTTTTCTCAAATTTTGAACGACTTAATTCAAAATCAGAATCAATCGTTTCTTTTCTATTGAAAAAATTATTATTATCTGGTAGAAAAAGAAAGAAAACGATTTTTAGTCACCTTCTTCTTTGTGCATATGTTGACGCCCAATATTTTTGCCATGAAGTTATTGTATTCGTTGGACCTTTTACGACACTATTGGGTGGACGAAGAGGTTCTGCCTTTACTGTAATGTATTTTGAAAGTGAATTGAAAATCTCACAACTTTGTACATCACTATTAAAAAATGATGGTTGAGATGTAGTGTTGCTTTCGCCAACTACTGCTGCTGCTGCTGCTGTTGTTGTTGTTGTAGTTTTATTTGTATTGCATTGTTGTTTGCTTTTGAATGGTCTATTCAGATGAGTCATTGTTGTTGTCGTACATGTACGAGATAGTTCTTGATACATAACTTTTCGATGCAAACTATACGGTAGATTTGAAACATCGAGCAGACGCGACGGATTTTGAGGACAAAGATCAATCCAATGTTTTGTCGGTAAATGTTTTATATGCTCATTTTCAACAAAAGTATAACACTTTGCTAGAAAACCTGGTAAATTGAATTGTTGAGAATTTGATTTATACCGAAGATTTTGAATATTTGAAGCTGTATTGGATACAGATGGTTGAAATTTTATAACGTCCACCATCGATTAGGCGTAAAAGAAAAAAAGTAAATCATGTCAAATAAAGTTTTATGATGTTGTTTTATCGTCGTGTGGATAAGAGCAAGCATTTACATGCTACTCTCTTCTTCGTATGTTCTATGGATTCTAACAACAAAAGTGTTTGCATTTATGTTGCCAAGTAGATACCCATCGAGATTGAGATCTTGATGTTGAGTAAATACACGCCGTAAACAAAGTACTCCAATTGTTATCTTTCGTGTTTAGAAAAAGGTTGGTCTTGCTGTTCATTACTATTTTCAGAAATAACATCGGGACAAGTTTTTTAACAGTTTAGAAAAGAAACTCATTGAGATAAGTTTGTACATTATTGCAAGCGACATGTTTTTATTGAAAAAAAAGAAGCAAAAAAAAATATTAAATAGCTACATTTAATTTATCAAACAATTCCTTCATATTTGAATGTTCATCAGAGGTTGGTTGAATGAGATTAGATTGATAGTTAGATCCACGATGTCGCGATCGACGATTAGAAAACCAAACGCGAACTTGTTCAATATCAATACAAAGATGTTCAGCTATAGTTCTTCGTTGTTCCAATGATGGATATGGCAATTGTATGAAAAGACGATGAAGAGTAAATAGTTGAAGTGGTGTAAACCGATGACGATTCGATATGACCAATTTTTCAGACGAATTCTAAATAAAATGAAAAAGAAACTTGAAAACTTGTTGAACTGAATGTTTTGCATGAAATTTACTGGTGATATTTGTGAAATATTGATAGCAGGTGGTGGTGGTACGACAAGAAAAGGATCATAGAAGAAAATGGATGACGGTAGTGGAGGTGGAGGTTCAATCGTAGATGATAGAAAATGAACAATGAATGGATCAATGATAAGTGGCAACGGTTCATACGATGAATTCATATTTGAATATATGATTCGCTCTGATGACGACTACTGTTTTTATACTGTTCCTTGATTATTTTAATTGTTATTATTCTGGGACGGATGCGCATCAATTATTCATTCGATGTATTCCTCATCAACATCGTTGCTTAATTGATGTGATGATTCTGTTATTGGGATATGTATCCAATTAGGGAGATGTACATATGACTTCTCGTGACGCGTCACATTTTATATCTTTTTTTTATTGTGAAAATATTAGAAATAAAATGTCATTAATAAAACCTATTTTATCTCATAGAAAAATTCACTTCTTATCCAAAATGACTACTGTTTCATCGTTCTTTCTTGGTATTTTGATTACATCTTGTAGTGATATTGTTCTCAGGTTTGTTATTGCGTATTTCTATATTAATCTTTTTTCATTTTTTAATAAACTGAATAGATATCTTTGCTTTTGTATTCGCTTTGCTATATGTCAATATATTGATGGTTATAGTAGAAATTATCAAAAAAATTTATTTCAACAAGAAGTACATGAACTTTGTTTTGATTCAAATAGGTTTAGAATAAATCGATGATTCCCTATGAGATCTATGTCATTGAACGCAATACTTCATCGAATATTTTTTCCGGAAAAAAACAAACTTTCTTATCGTACTGTTATTTAGAATAGTTTCTGTTTTAACAGTTGTCTCGAACTAATATGTTTGTTACTTTTTATACCATAAATAAATATCTTACTGTGCAGTAATGAAAATACAACGCTTTGATAAGTATTACGGAAAGAGAGTTCGATGAGAAGGAAAAAAAGAATGAAATTGAAGAAATATCTTATTTGAACGAATTGTAGATGCCACCAAAATAATAGTGTGATCATCTATTGACACATGCAATAGAATTCAATAATACAATGAATAACTTTGTTTTCAGTTTATTAACAAATCATAGAAAAAAATAGATAACAACGTTTTAGCTTGTGATGATAAAGTAATCGTTTATTTTCAATCGAATATACAAATATGAATAACGTATACAAGTGATTTATCTCGGTGTAACAACATTTCCAATTCCATCAAGAAAAGAAAATGAAGATTGAGACGTTGGTGGAATCAAAGGGGCTCCGACTTGATCACGATTTGTCATTCCAGGTTTTTGATTTTTACGTTCTTGTATTGCTGCATTAAGATCTTCGATTTCATCAACTTTTATATCGATTTCTTCAAGAATAAAACATTTAATTTCATATATCATTATCAATAAATCTTACTTGTTAAAGGCCGACGAAGCATTACAATCAATTTTCGAAATATATATATATATTTTTTTCTTTTTGAGAATATCTATAAAAATTAAAAATACAGATGTTCAAAAAGAAACATCAAAAAACAAAATAATTAATTATTTTTTATTTAATAAAGACATATACAATTGTTTTTCAATCTCAATTGGATCGGTTGTAGGTTTTGGCAATGATGATACGACTTCACTAATCAATATGATAGGATGCTGAAAGTGAAACTTAATATAAAGAAAAGAAAAATTTGAAAAATATTGCTTCATACCCATCTCATCTGATGATCATTGAGACGTTTATAAAATTCATTTTGTCGGATTTTATGCAAAGCAGATGAATAATATAAGGCTTCACGGTCAACTTTCGTAGTTTCTCTAATAAACACAATAGTTTATTTTTCGCCAAAAACAAAAATCATAATTCTACCGTGGAATATCTTCTTCAATTTTTTCTCGTAGATACTAAAACAAAGAACCAATTATTGTTTGAAAAAAAGGTATCAAATGTTTTTCAGTGTAAAATAGTTACTTGTAAGTGATTATTTACTGCATTGGCTTCATCTAAACGACGAACCCATTTTGAAGGTACAAGTACTTCATCCGTGCGTGAATAAAAATCGTACCATTCATTAGGTCTATTACAAATAACTCGTTCTATATGATATTCTCTGCGCTGTTTTAATATGAAAACCTGTCATTTATGTCGGCTGGTTTTTGTTGATTTTTTTCCAATCGTCTCATACATTTTTCAATAAAGCGTTGCTCATTCTCATTTTTCTAAATTCATTAAAATCTTTCGTCATATTTTCATTAAAAGGAAATAAATAAATATGAATTCACCACCTGTCGCTTCGACATATATATATATATATATTTAATCTAAAAATAACAGTAGAAAGAAATGGTCAAAAAGACGGAAGGGTTTGTTTTCTCTCTAATGTGGATTTCTTCATTAAGATAACTATCCAACTGAAAAACGCATTCACATAAACACACACACACACACAGATGTAACTGAATGAGAAAAATCAACCTAAATAATAATTAGTTATTAAGATCTTATTGATTGTTTTTTATCATCAAGTTCACGTTTAGCTGCTTTGATCAATTCATCACGAGTATGTGCTTCATTTGAATCGTAATTATCTCGTACAGTCCAACGCCACCATGCAGCACGTGTACGATCCCAAGCAGCACCAAATGAATCAAATGCAGGTCGAACATCTAAGATTGTAAATGTTAATGTGTCGTGATCAACTTTTTCTGAATCATAATAATCGATAATATCTACATATGAATAAAAATAACAATAATTTGTTTTCAAGTCTTGAAAATCTAAATCTTACACCGCACCCGTTGACCACATCGATCAACAATCCAATCGTGACGATCAAATGGAAGTTGATAACCTAACCAATTTCTAATACGTGCACGAGGTGAATAATCTTTAGCTTTTCCACCAAACGATGCTAGACGAGGAGTCATACATTCATTGGCATGTAATGCTTCCCATTTCAATACTTCAAACCAAGCAAGTTCATTATTAATGTTATGCATTCGAACAATATTTTCCATATCAGCCGGCTTTAAAGCATCTTCTTGCCAACGCCAACCTTTACGTAACATTGCATTCCAAAACATTTGGGGAGATGGATAGACCTAAATGAAATTGTTTTTTTTGTTCTAAAACAGTTTACAATATAATAACAAAAATAATCTTACCCAATTTTCCTGTTTGTCGGATACTTTAGGTATATTTGAAGTGACACGTTCTGTTGACAATAGAAATGGTTGATCAGGTGCCGGCATTTGATTAGGTGCTGGCATCATATTTAATGGATTGACATCATTACTTCCTGATGTTCCTGCTGAACCTGACATAGGGCATTCGCTTGGATAAGTTGTTTCTTGAGTTGATTGTTTTTGAAAATGAGGACATTGATCTATTGAACTATTAACTGTTGCATGTTTAGCATCATTTGGTGGCTTAATAGTATCATTCACTCCTTGATTAGAAGTCACTGATGATGTTTGAGCACCCATTTTGACGAGCAAAAGCTATGCAATTGAATTATTTTAGTAATAAATGCACTCATTCACACACTGGGATTTAGTCGTAATTTGATTGGTCGTTGATTGAAACCAGTTGCATCATTTTTTGCTTTTTGCAGGAAGAAAAAGCCTCCCTATTACTATAGCTTCAATTTTTGATAATGGCAGTTAATGTGTTCTACGTCGACTAGTTCAATTGTTTGTATAAATAAATTTAAAAAAAAATGGAGAAACAACAAGACCAACAATTGGTACAAATGAAAACTATGATAGATTCGAATGATGACGATGACGATGGCGATTTGACATCAACATCATCGATAAGTGCTGATAGTGATCAATCAACAAATATTGCAAGTTTAATGCTTGAAAATGAACGAAAAATGCGAAGGTTAAGTGAAAGCTATATGAATCGATTTCTTTTCATTGGTCAACAAGCACAAACATTACCAGAACTGTCAAACGCTCTTGCGCTACCATCAACAATGAAAAGTGTTGTGCAAAAGAAGTCGCCAAAAATGGAACTTGAAATCATGTCATCAATACCATCATTAACTTTATTTGTTGAAACACTTAAGCAATTAATCCAAAGAGAAGAAAAAAAACGAGGTTCGTAATTATTTGACAATTTAATATTATTAGAAAACTCTTACATTTTTTTGATGTTAAAGAAAAATCATATTTGCCTCCTGATGATAAAAGTATAGCATCGGATTTGTATACACGTCTTTCTCTGGGAATTACACAATGTTTACGTGATTATGAGGGTGAAATAAATCATGCTAAACGAAGAATACATGATGTAAGATTTATGATTTTTGCGCTTCGAGTGTTTTGACATGAATTTTTCATCGAATTATTTTAGTTAAATGAACAACAAGAACATATTCTAAATGAAAATAAAAATGTTGTTTCACATTTAACTGAAGCTTTTGAAAAAAAGTAATTATTTTAATATATTTTCTATTTAACTAAAAACAACGTTTCTTTCTAAAGTACGATTTCTCTCCGACAAACTTATGAAAAACGTTTAACTAAGCAACGTGAAGAATCATTAAAGATTGGAAATTCATTGGATAATTATAAAGTTGAGATATTAACACTGAGGTAAATTATTCTTCTCTTTTTCTTTGATAATTTAAAGTAAAATTTCATTTCTAGAGAAGCATATGAAAAGAAACTTAGAGTAAAAGATGAATTAATTAATGAACTGAACGACCGATTGGCTAAAAACGAAACTGAACAGGCTGCACGCCAGCATGCACTTCATCTTAAAGTAAATTGAGATATTTATTTACATATTAAAAATTGATTTTTAATATGTTTGAAGAATGAAATTTGAATGAGTTCAAGGTATTTCAAATATCTCGTAGCTAGTGATGCACTTGCAATTTCTTTTTTTTGCATTATTTCGTATCTAACGATACACAATCCGTAACCAGTCGAACGTTAAAATTTGAACAGACATACGTTTGAAAGAATTTTTAAGGAGCTTTCATTGGCATGCTCTGATATTGCAGTAGACATGTCGATTCATGAAAGTTTCAAATTGTTTTGGTAGAGATGTTATTCGTTCTTTTTTGTTTTGTTACAGTCACATCACTTATCTGTATTATCAAACCATATTGATTAAAATTTCTGACTCATTTTTAAAAAGATTTCTCAAGGTTGTTAGTTTTTATCTGTATGATTGTGCTAATGATTCTTCGATCATCCTAATAACTTTCAGTATTCTGCATGGTATGAACGTCATTTATGATTTAAATAGATGGTTGAATAGTGATAGCATACCTCTTAATAAAATATATGCAACGAGAACCGTATGTTCATGCACAATGGATATATTTGTTTAGCTACTGAATCACCTCGCAGGCTTCTTGCATTTGAGAGCGTACTTAAAGAATGTTGTATTTTGTAGTATGCAACATTGCAATGCATGCAATATAGAAATTATTCGATAACTTGTATTCTGACAGCTAGTTTAATCTACAGATTTCTGTCAGAAATCTAAAGTAGTGAAACTGTTCAATTTCTCTTGTTGTCATCATACAAAAAACAATCACTAAGCTTTCGCGTCAAGTCCGTAAGTTTATTTTCTTCATCGATTTGTAGGAATAGTTCTTACTCTATCATAAATATTGAATACGTTTGACTCTAGCTAATAACAAATTTTACTGTTGCATTATAGGAACTAAAATAAAACTTTCCATCGAATGGGTTGCACGAAAGTAGTTTTTGGATAAAAATAGAATTTCGATAAAAAATTTCTACTCGAATTAATCTATGGAAATCTTTGAATAACGTTTTTTTTCGTACTGTTTCATGAAAAAGAAAGAGATTTTAAACTGATGGTGTACCTATTGTATATTCTTTGGCTTGTTTAGATTGAACATTTTCAGCAAAGTTTCGATACATTACAAGCACGTAATAAACAAGTTGAGCTTAATAATCAAATTAAGAATAAAGAAAATCATGATCTTCTTACACAAGTATCAAATTTACAAGTAATCATTCAAATATTTTATCTTCTTGAAAAACTAACGCTTCGTTCTCTAGCTTCAAATTCAACGTTTACAACAAACAGTAACCAGTAAAGCGCATGAATGTACAGAATTATCTCAAAAATTAGCAGCAACACTACCGAAATTAAATGAATGTGAACGTTTCGGATCTGAATTACAACGATGGTTTCAATTAGTTGCACCTGAAAATAATACATCAGACGTAAGGAAAACAAAATTATTCTTTTGAATTCTTCTCTTTTGCATTTAGTTAACTTTGGATGATATGTCGACTATTGTCTCATCGAAAGTTTCTCATTTCGAAAGTTTTAAAAAGCAACTCGATCTAATCAATGAAGATTTAGATCATGCACATATTTTAGAAGGAAGTAATTTATCTGATCGTATTCGTTATGCTATAAATCAAAACAAACAATATGAAACTGCTCACGGTGATATAAGTAATAAATATCAAGCATTATTACTTCAAACAAATATGTTAACTGGTATTATAAAACAACATAGTACAGAAGTAGCGAATCATAAAACCAATGAAGAACAATTGAAAGAATTTAATGAACAACTTTTAAATGAAAATCAGCAAATCAAAATTGAAATGCAAAATTCTCGTTCAAAATTACTTCAAATAACAAATACAAATAATCAATTAGAACATGAATATAATTTAAATAAGCAACATTCAAGAGATTTACAAATAAAATATGAATCAATAAAAGCTGAAAGTCAAGTTTTAGCTAATGTAAAAAAAAATTTTTTAAATAATTTCTTATAAAACATTTGTTTTTTGCTTCTTTTGTACGAAAGGAGCTACAAACAAAACGTGAAGCAATAAAACGCTACGAACAAGAATTACAATCTATGAAACAATTATTTGAGATATCATTAAAAGAAAAACAAATACAAAGTGATCAAATAAAACATGAACGACAATGTAAATAAAACATAATTTTATTTATAAAGTTTTAATAAATAAATCTTTTTGTTTCGAAAAGTGTTTCAAACGGAAAATGATACGCTGAAACAAATAGTTATTCGTGATGGACATGATAAACAAACTATTAGTCAAATACAATATAATAGTAATGCATTACAACGTCAATATAATAAATCAAATGAAGTCAAATTTCATTTCTAGCGTTATTTGTATTCTTATGAATTTGTTTATTTTCTAGGATAAAGAAACAGTTGATGACGAAGTACGTCGAATTTCGAAGAGTCGTTCACAAGAAGTTATTCGTTTTGTTCCAGTAAATGAAAATGAAGTAAAATTTACAGAGAGAGATTTATTCTAATTTGAAAAACAAACGAATTTCTTTGCTCTTCTTAGGACGATGAAACAAGAGACAATCGAGTGAGTCGTCGCGCAACATCAACACCAACACCAAGAGAAAACGAAAATGAACAACAATCAAATCTTCAATCATTAGGCATAACTAAACAAATTAATCAAGTATTAAACGATATGAAAAGTTTATTAACACATGGACGTGAAGTGGTCATTAAACATGAAGAAGAGATGATTCCAGAGCGAGATTTTAAAGTACAAGAACGAAATAAAAGCCGACGCTCAAAAAAAGAACGAACAACTATTGCAGATATTAAATAAAGTTAGGTCAGATTATAATTTCCTTCTTTTGAGAAAGGTTCACTATATTTGATATTATTAGCACATTTTTATAAACTTTGTTTGTTTTATGAACAAAAGTTTTTAGTAGATTATGATCTTTTTGTATTTGAATACTCTAAAATAAAAAGATAATATCTCTTCTGATCTATGATAGAGATCTGACTCTTATATTCTTTTTTTAAATTATTATATTTGTTTGGTTTGATTTCAACTATATTGATGATTGTTTCCATTTGGGATTGAAGCACAGTAGACCTTTAGAGATTTGTCAAATATGATAAACATGGCATGTGATGCAGAAAATGAGTTGTCGATAGTATTTATACATTCTACAGAAATTCATGCACATGAACAGCACAACGAAACTATTATTATACTAATTCAACCGTCGCTATAGCTGGAAATTTTAGTATGTGTTTCATTCATGCATGTTCGAAACTTGTTTTCATGAACAATTAAATTTTTTTTTATTGAAAGTTATGTTAATAAAACGAAAAAACGAGAGTATCTATGAATGAATACTGATCTCATTTCAAAATTCACTCGTGAGCTGTATATCTTGTTTTACATTATTTTATATGATCTATACGATAATATTACATATATTTGACTTCCAGTTTGATGAATAATACACGTTCCACTTATCGCCTATTTCGTTGTAATCAAATTTGATGGAAAACTAGATGGTATTCGAGTTTCACTCGTATACGAAATGTGATGCGAAGCAGGAATCTGAATCTCCTACAAATAATTTTCAATTGAGAGAAATCTTGAATAATTTTTGTCGACATGATGAAATTCATCATTGACAAAACTCTATTCTTACTTAGGGATTCATTCTTAAAGATCGATTTCGATTGAACAATTAATTATCTCAATGATTCATTATCTTAGATCAATTGTCAATGTGAATAGACCATAGTAGCTAACATATGTTGATGACGTCATTTTAATTATCTCCCAACAAATTTCTTTCATTTTCGTCATTTTGGAACCACATTTGTGAGTGAACGAAACTTCGGATTGAAGATTCGAAAACAGGGGTAAGAAGTTCGATCTTGATACTTCTATCTCACGTTTTAACCACTTTTCTATGATTTTCAGTTCTCGAGATCATCGCGTCACAAAACGACGAACAAGGTGCGTATGTCGAGAAAGAAAAAGAAAAAGAAAACACGCGACGGACTACAGAAATTATTATTATTGTAATGCTTTTATTTCACCGAGAAGTGTGTGGTGCGTCCTCACGCTTCGGTGTCATGGGCGAACATCGTCCCTGTGACAAGAAAAAGAAAACCACATAAATTGCACACGCTTAAATTGTAGCTGACAATGAAGAAAGGAATTAATACAAATCGCAGTAACATCGACTTTTCGATAAACAAGAAAGAGAAAAAAGACAACCACGTACAGACGAAGGAGAAAAAAGAAAAGGGAAGGGGACATGGATGGACTAAAATTTCTTTAGTGCAGATACAGATCAGGAAACAAAGTGATACATATCAATTTCATCGTTATCGGAGATGCTTTACAATATCCTTCACATAATCAGAAGCAGAAAGTACAATCAAATAAAGAGGTTTTTGGTGCGTTTATTAAATTAATTATTTTTTTATTCATTCTTCCTCTGTTGAATATTTTTCGTTTTTCATTCAGTAAGTTTGGATTTTTAAAGTATTCCTGTACATATAAGAGGTACATTTTATGTTGAATAAAGTCGCCGATTACCAAAGGATTAGTTCGAAGAATCGTGCCGATGAGCTTTACCCAATGAACTTATGTGAGCTCGTCAATTGTTTTATACTTACATAAATTTGACACTTCAATATTTGTTGCATCATACCATCCGTGTATTAATCTAAATACTTGCTTGTTAAGTGCTTCTAGTTTATTCTGTTTAGAAAGAAATAGGCAATAGTGGGTATATATTAAAAAGTGATTGGTAATGAGGTCTGATGTAAGCATTGTACAGCCGATAGGCTACCTCTTCGCTAAGCATGCGATTTGACGCGAGTCGTTTGAATATAGTCAGATTTTTTCGTATCTTTGTTTCTACATAATCCAAATGTAAAGAGAACGAAAGCCTACAATCCAAAATTGTTCCAAGATACTTAGCTTTACTGGTGTGGGCAATCTCATAACCATCGCAGGTCACTAGTGGTATTTGAGGTACCACTTGTCGATGGAATAACGTCCATTGCGTTTTCTCAAAGTTAATGGGCTGCTTCCACATAGTAGTATAAGTTATTAACGAAGTAATTACAACTTTTAATCTCTCCAAGAGATTAGGAATCAAAGTTTTTGTTGACCATGTAGCAGATGGAGCGATTATGACAGATAGGTCGTCAGCGAATAGGTGTTTCCAGGGTAATAGTGACATACAATTCAATAGATCATGATGATACACAATAAAAATGACTGGGCCAACACATGAGCCTTGTGGTATCCCTTTATATAAGTTGAACGCACTAGATCTAGCCTCCTTCATATCAATATACGCAGAACGTCCCGATAAATAATTCCTCAGCCAGGCTACTAATTAGATATGTTGGACAATCCATTTTGTGCAGTTTGAGCCAAAGTCCTTGATACCACAGCTGGTTAAATGCAGCTTTGAAGTCTACGAATAAAGCAGCTGCTGCTGTATTTAAGGCCAGACATTGGCCTGTTTGATCTATAATTGAGACCAGACGTACTGTCATATTGTGACCAGGCCTAAATCCTGTTTGCTCCTCCGGCAGAATACCCACGTCATTTACCCATTTTCGAAATTGTACGAGAAAAATCTTTTCATATAGTTTTGAGAAGCATGGAAGCACTGAAATAGGGCGTGTTTCCTCTACTTTAACAATATTTGATTTGGTTTTAGGAAGTAGAACCATTTTTGCTACTTTCCAATGCGGTGGAAAAATCAGTTGTGATGCAAATGACTTAAAAGAGGTACAATGTGATTGATTGATGAGACGGCGGTAATAATTTGATAATCTTATTTGAAACGCCGTCTATGCCAGTCGAGTTCTTGTTCTTTAGAGATGCGATTGTTCTTCTAATATCCTTTATTTCAATCGGAAAAGCTGCTGGTATATTGTCGTTTATGTGAATCCTCAAAATACTATCTACGTTTTCTGCTTCTATTTCAATTGTGGATTACGTACTTTTGTGTTCCGAAAATTGTTCTTGATAGAACGACTTAGCGACATCACATATTTCGCTTGTTGATGATACTGCATTGTCATTTGACATCAGAAAACCTTGGATAGGTGAAGACGACGGACTACAGAAATGCAATGCTTCGCATCGCATTAATTATTTATAATTAAAAATGAATTCGATTCATAGATATGTGTATAAGAATGCAAGAAATATTTTAATTACATCAAGTATTTAGACTAAATAATCATAGTAATCAAAATTCTCGCTTAAATAAAAAACAAACGAAGCATTTTTTTTCATATTTTCTCCTCTTGATTGTTTCAAACACATTTCGCTTACTTTATTCGTTCTGTCGGATATAGGCTCATTTATCTTTTTCTGTTTCTCCATTGCTTACCTAACATTTTCCCCGTTTTTTTTAAACGAACAGTGATTTTATTAATTTCAAATATTGATTATGCCAGAGTTTGGTCGATGCGATGATCCATCATATAATGCAGAAGCTGTTCGTCTATTTGATTGTGCTCATCACTGCATGAAAATGGTTTGCCTTCAACATTTGATTGACCATGATCGTCTGCTCGAAAACAATAGACGACAATTAGACATTGTTCAAGTAGAATTTAAACGTCTCTATTCAATATATTCATCATTGATTGATGAAGATAAAATTCGTTATGAATATGAACAAAAACTAAATGATTACAAAAAATTAGTCAATGAAGTTAATATTTTATTGGAAAATAATTCAAATAATATCGAACAGCTTCGAGTCATTATTGAAAAATTAAAGCAAAGCATTAATGAAAACATCAACAATCAAGTGAATCTTTAAGTAAGTGAGTTGTCTTTTTGAAAACACAGCTATTCTATACATTTTACTAGCTATTTTGAAAGTTGAACCAATTGATGAAGCTGTATCAACAACAACAATGAATATAGAAAGTAATAGTTCAATTAATCTATACTACAGAAGTTTCCATCAAAACTATTCTAGAAGATGAATCGTTATTTATTGGCTTCGATCGATTACAAAAGTACGTATTTGTTTATTCACCTAAGTTTTATTTCTATATGAACTATCTTTAAATTGATAGTTTAATCATAGATACTGATTATCATAGACGAAAAGGTAGATAATTATTGTTAAAATTGAATTTATGCATATACGCATGTAATATTTAGCTATGGAACATGCTAATGCAAGGTATCAATCAGAAAAATAATTTCTAATCTTATATTTTTATTTATCAATCGTAGTAAAACAACCACTAATATTGATTATGAAGATTATAGCACTATAAAAAAATGTTTTAAATTATGTTTTCTACTTTTGGTTTTTAGAATGCAATCATTCATATTCATCGTATTGCTGGTTTTTGTCCATTGTGGACCAATGGAACCAATGGTCTCAATCAAAAACATCATTCTCATCGTTTGTGCCGAAAAAAACGTTTTATTGATTTAAGTAATCATATGCATCAATATCATGGTTTACTAACACCAATTGCTAATATTATTGCAAGAACTGTTGAATCCAAAATACCAGATGAAAAACGTTTAATTTCCAATGATCTACAAGTTACTGATCCACGTCGTAGTTTCTTTTGTCCATTACGTATTGATTATCAAAGTTCATATTATTTATCAGCAGTATCTTTAAGAACTCATCTTATTGATGTACATCGTATGAATCCATCAATAGCAGATATAAAAGTTAAAACAATTAAGAAATTGAATAAAAATCAAGAAGTATCAAAAATTCAAAGTACAATTTTTCAAATCAACAAAGATATGGAATCAACAAGTAATGGTTTAAAGCAATCAGAGTACGTGACACATATCATTTGTTAGCATCTTAAATAAGAAATAAATGATAGTAGTTTAAAAACTAGATGAATGAATTAGAAGCAACGATTCTTATTTGCCAATCTCTAATCGTAGCTTATATCTAATGCGAGGTGCCGAGATTAAAAAGTGAAAACTTTGTGAGACTATAAGTTGTTTCAAATATTAGCTATTTAAAGACAAGCGGATTTTTCGATAGAATGGAAAAACTGGTCGCATGTCTAATCTAATCGTTTTTAGATTTATTCCATAATTCATACCCTCAGCAATGGTAATTAATACACATAAAGAATGCGGGTAACAGTAACTCTCAGTCTGCTCTCGTCCTCATATCAGCGCATGACAGTTTCTCATCTCATGTCCCACGGTTTGTATGAATACACGCTTAGAAGTTCGAAATTAAAATAACTATTTTGACTCACCTGTTTGATGTCATTTACTTGTGTGTTGTGACGTTAGAACTGGTTAGAAAATGCTAGATGTTGCTGCTAGAGGATAAAAGGTAAGCATATGAACAAATCCAATCTGTCTCAATAATCATTCAGGCTCTTCAATTAACATTATAAGCATATATGTTTTGTGATGCACTATTTAGGTTTTGGTCACTAGGAATATGCTCTCTTGTTTTAGCATTTCCAACGATCAGAAAATCAGCGATGATGAATAGCATGAATACGAATGATTTATAGGAGCGTTTTCTTTTTTTTTGAATTTCGTTATATTGCTTAAGTGAAAAAGAATAAGTATAACCTAAAATTTGTTTTTGATTATTGTTTTTCGAACATTACATAGATTATTTGTTATATTGATTTGACATTTGATTGAAAAAAGATTTTATAAATATAATAGTTGTAATTAGCTTAGTTATTTAAAACAGTTGCAAGGATATGCTAAAATATTCAAAACATAATTTGAACGAACGGAAACAACTAGATTTTTCCCTTAGGAACTTCGGAGTTGTTGCATTTTCATAAGCTACTTATTGTTATTGTTGAAAAACAAATCTTTGGAATTAAATTAAAAAAAA
>OENM01000003.1:224247-257522 GCA_900239745.1 Rotaria magnacalcarata
AGCAAATTACTTTTAACCCTCTATTATGTGTGCATCTCTCAACTATGTTTTCTCATAGTACATTTGCGACATCTAATGCTCATGATAAATCTTTTCATTATTTCTTGAATAGTCTGAGAGAAAATTTGTTTTTTACTATATTAGATACATTTTTATTATATAGAGTAATAATTTTCAAAAGTTCTCTATCATATATATCGATTATTTTGAATATCAAAAATATTACTGGTCCTTTAAGTCGCCACTCCAAAGTTTAGTCGATCTTCGACTTGGGAAGAATAGCATACGGTACGGTCACATACTACTTATATTCTGGCTGTATCTATCTTGCTGGTACTTAGCAAAATTTTGATTTGCCAATAAAGTAAATACATTGTTTTCTTTTAAGGATAAATTAATATTTGTTTTTCATTCTATTTTCTTTCAAATAGAATATGCGAGCAAAGGTAACATAGCTTGTTCGTTTTCTGATTTCTTAATTTTATTTCTTTTGTATGTAAATACAGTGGCGGAAGAAACGAATGCGCCGATTGAAACGTAAACGTCGTCGTATGCGTGAACGTAGCAAATAAACTTGTTCTGCAACGACAATAAAACATCTTAAACAACAAGAACTTGGAAAACAGCTTACATATGATTTGTTTGTTTTTGTTTGTTTGTTTTTATTTATTGTTTTAACATAAAGATATAATAAACATTTGATTGTTGTCTTGCCATTTCATAAGATCAACCATTAAGTTCACTTCTTTATTCTATATGAAATTTAGATGGCTTCTGCTTCAAATCAATCTCAACAACAACCGATTAATTATTCAGGTGATGCTCCAACTGCAACATCTTCAAGTGTAATAACGAAAAGTTCAGTAACTTTTGATGAAGATTTATTTCTATTCTTACCTCGTCTGAGTGATATTCTTAAAAGGTATAAAATTTGGCATCATTTTCAAATATTGAAATTTCCTCTTTTTTCAGCTTCGAAAAAAATCCAAGCGAATTAAAAGTCAAGTTAGATGAACTTCGGAAACAATTCGAATCTTGTAATGATATGATATCACGAGTTGAAGGTATCGATACAACAATTGATAGTCAACGTTCTGAGCTTGAGAGACTTGACAATGAGCTTAAATCTAAAAGTGAATTACTTAAAAAACATATTCAAATGTGTAAATTTGATTTAAATATGCCACCAAAAGCACGACGACTTCCATCTGAAACTGAACAAGAGTTAAATCATCAAAGATTACAAAATTCAACTCATGCAATGAATATTAATGATGACGACGATGATAATGAGGATGATGATCTTTTTCAATCGGATGATAATACTAATTCGCATCAAGAACCAAATAATGAAAGTCTTTCTTCATTTTTTTCTTAATTGTTGTTAGATTGATGTATAAATGTGTATAATAAATAAAGCAAAATTGTTTCAAATATTTTAGATAGTTTTTCTAGACAATGGGTCGAACTGTTTTTATTGATACAGATGTAGTAACTTCTCAATTAAATTCACTACCAACAAATCGATTTTCTTTTGGTTTTATTTGTGGTCAATCTACCAAGTCCGAACGTGATTATATTCATTATGCCATCGATGGTATTACATCAAAACAAGCTGATATCAATTCATTTTTTGAATCGTCATCAACCAATAAAGAATTATGGGCAAAAATCATTGAAATAACATCATCACTATGTGCTGGTATATCTATTATTGGTTTTTATTGTCGTGCTAAAAATGATCTACTAAAATCAACAAATTTTACATTAAAAATTCGACGACTATTCGATATTCTTCAAAGTGCAGCACGAATCTATTCACCATGGAGTTTAATACAATCATCACATAGAATATTATTACAATCAGAATTGGGTAATGGAGCGAACAAATGGTTGGTTAAAACAATGGATATGAGTTCTGATACTGTGAATTTTCGTCCTGTTGAAATGAAAACTTATGATAGTAAAGCTAATTCTATGTGGTGTATGACAACAACCATTCCAATTCAATTTAACGTATGGCTTAATTCAATCGAAAATAAAAATGATAATAGTATGAAATTATTTGAAACTCAATTTGAACAACAATGGAAACAATATACAGATAATCTCAAAGTAAATATTAAATTTAATACCTAAATGAATTACAAAACCATTCTAAGTTTCAATTGAATCAAGATAAAGTCTTCATTTAAATCTGTGATTATCTACGCATATTAGTAATAGCGTTATTTATCTGATAGTCTATGCCATTAATATCATTTTGATAATAACAGATTCGACTATTGATTTTGAATTTCTTTGTAATTCATTGAATATATTAGAATCAATTAATGTTTTATTTTTTCACGTGTTTTTGTAGGAAAGTCTTTTGTTAATGGATGATCGTTTACTTTCATTGAATTCATTAAAGTTATCATCAAAAACAAGTGAGAATTCTGTTGATATTCAATGGTTATCACCCATTGATTCTATCACATCCAATGAATATTCCGATGAAAATCGTATTTGTTATAAATTTGATGGAGGAGTAAGCCTTCGATTTGTTACATGCAGTTCAGACACAACAGGAAATGATATCAGACAATATTTTATTGAGGATCTTTTTCGTTCAATACTTATCCGTTTAAATTTAGCTCTTATTAATAATGAATCAAATAATGCTGAAAATATTTCAATAAATAAATTAATCTTACCTCGTCGTATTTATGTTAATCAACCTGTTTTTATTTCTGCTTATCAACTTATTGATGAACCATTATCAACTGTTATTGATTCATTACAAGAAAATTTTAAAATAACATCTGTTATGGAAGATGATTTAGAAGCTGCTGAAGAATTTCCACCCGAAATAACAAACGATGAAAGATTAAAACAATTTAATACAAATATAAATCAAGATACTACTCATGAAACATCAACAGTTCCAAAGAGTATCTATCAATTTGCACTTACATTTATCGAGAAACAATTCGGTACTGGAAATACTATACTGATTGTTTTAATCATTTCAATACTTATTTTACTGATTAGTATGATGATAAAATTATTTACTTGATGCTTTCTTTTTTAACTTTTTGTTTTCAAAAAAATATTTATCTTTGATGTTATTTTAAAGAAAATTGTATACGAATCGGGAAACTAATTTTTATGTATCTAAAAAAATATAAGATGCTAGATAAAATATAATATTTGCTTTCCATACACACATCGGAAAGAGACAAATGAGAGATGAAAGTGTATTATAAACAATCAAAACATGAGAAGTTGTTATTGTGTATTTTCCTTCTCAATCAATTTAGTAGATAAATTTTGATTTTTAATCAATGGATGTTGATTTACCAGGTGTAAAAAAGTTAGAATGGTGAGCATTATAACAATGGAAAACTAAAATTTGACATGTATAGACCCAGAGAAGCTACTGACAAAGTTGTCTTCTTTGTCCTTCAAGAATTCAACTTGCTCAGCGAATGATCAGTGTCTGTACATACCTAATTGAAAGCTCCTTTTCTAGTGATACAGTTCTGTCTCACTTGAACATTTTTACTGCACCTCGTTATTTCAACAATATTACAAATCAAAATCCAAAAATAATTGTTGTTAGAAGCCTGTTGTCGTGTCATGACCATTATCATCGAGAGTTCAAATATAATATGATTTTCGAGTCTTTTCTATTTTCAGTGCAATTCAAATAAGAAATCAAAGGATATTGCTATTCTGAAACTTAATTAAATAGTTATTACTTCAAATGAAAAATGGCTGCAACAAGTGAGAGAACGACTGACAGTTTTTAACATGTTTACTCCGCTGGATAATAATTTCAATTTGTTTGTATCACTTAATAAAATCACTATAAAATTTGTCCATTGAAGTAGTTCGAGCTGGATCAACGTCAATCGTATACTACGAATCAAGTTCATCTAAAAAAAATTTTCATTTGCAACACCGTCAAGTTTACAATTTGACTCTTTTTTTGCTAATGAAGATAGAATGGTAGCATTTGAATAAAAGAAAGATTATTGCATCTCTAAATCAACAGATCAGATAATATTCAGACATTAAATATATATTGAAATATAAAAAGTTTTTTCTTTTATAATAAATATTATAATGAAATTAGTTTTTTGCTTTTAAAAAAAGTTTACATTTTGGTACTTCTACATTTAAAACTCAAAATATTCGTTTTGAATTTCTATTTCTATTAGATTTCAAAAGGAAAGAACAAAGTTGATACTACTTTTTTTAAATGGTGATCTATTACAAGATAGAAGTGTTATTTATTTGCTATGTTTCAATACTTGACCTGAATAATCCTAAATAAAGAGTTACCTAATAACTAGCGCATCAATTAGAATCATATATTAAGTACGTGCAAAAATAAATAAGAACTAGTATCTTTAAAGGAAAAAAAGATAAACCGCAAGTAAAACATAATGTATAAGGTGCATAATTATGGAAAACGATAATTCAGAAAGCAATGATTATAAGAGAAAAGACGAATGACTTTCTGTGCGATAACGGCTCTGTAAAGTCAACATAGTATCTGATAACTTTCATATTGGTAATTGCTGCGATGTCAGATACATCGCGATTTGATTTGATAACTAATATGAGACATATCCATAAATATCTAACCAAGAGACAACTAGTTTAGAACCATAGAATCAAAGAATCCATCTTTTCCCTGATGCTTTCGCATTTTAAAATTTTCATTGTTCTTTGTTCTGCCTGAATCAGGTAGGTCCTGTTTTGAATATTCTGGATCATATACGTTTCAAGTGAAGCACAAGCATACCATTGCTACCCAAGAAGTTCTTTTAAAAAGATCATACGACTAACTGAATTCAGAAGATCTACAGCGATAACAGATTGACACAAGTATACTATAGATAACAAATTGTAGCTGCTACTAGGGGTGTCGGCTTAGCATTAGTATTTAAAAAATGCTAATACTTTTGTATTAGCATTGAATTAATATTAGCATTAAGTTGGCATTATTTAATACATTTTTCGTGAGTATTAGTATTAAATAATGATATATTAATGCTAATACTAATTCAATGCTAATACAAAAGTATTAAATTAAGCATTTTTTTAATGCAATATTCATGCTAAGCCGACACCCCTAGTTGCTACCCAATAGAAATTAAAAATTTTTTCTTAGTCATCGACAAAATACTTGAATTGATCAGAGGCGTGTGGCTTTAAAAGGTGATGATGATAAGAAAACGAAAATTGTGCTACTGTATCTAAAGACAAAGAAGGAACTCGGTTAGTATCTTCTATAGAGAAGAGTTTTCATTGTATGTTGATAGATCAATAGAGTTCACAATTTCAGACTTTGGATTCTAATAGTAAAAATACGAAAAAACATTCTTCATGCAAATTATTTTTTAAACAGTTTGTCGAAGATTTTTTCACAACTCGCAAACAAAAAATTGATGCTATTTATTTGCTAGTATCCAACAAAAATTAGGCTCTTAATCATTTCAAATACTTTCGTATGCAAAAAGTTGAACAAAGATTTTTTGTGAGATTTAATTTCAAAAGAAAACCAAAAGAAAGCAATTAAGAAACATGATTCTAGAAGCTATCGAATTGTTGGAGTTCTTCCTATTGTGTGTCCATAACCATAGCATATAGGAAGAACAAGTAAAAGCCCTTATTTATCTGCATTTTCTTTTCAGCTGCTGGGAATCGTTTATTTGCACTCGATTATGAATGTTTGATGATCTTATTGTTTTCTTTCAACACACAATCATCATCATTATATTTTTTCAATTAATATGTAGAGCTGGTTTTAGCCGATTACTTATTGATAGAACTACCTTGAACAGTAACAGTGTTTATCTCTTGTTTGTATAGATTAGCTCTTTCTACTCGTTAGCGAGCTATTACAACCTAAACAAATTTTAGATGCCGAGTCTTATTCTAATTTCGACTTCTTTGTCTATGGGTATCCAGATAACGTGACATCACAGTAAATGCATGTGCAGGATTTCCTTTTTTTGTCTGTTTCTCGGTAGTTTTCTCTCGCTGAATTCGACAGACGAAGAGTTGCACGAAAGTAAATCTCAACAATTGAAGATCGCGCTCATCTTTCAAGTTTTTCGAGCTGGTATGACATGCAGATTAACAACTCGCTAATCTATCGACTTCTGATCCTTGTGTGAGCCTTTATTAATATTTTACAAACAAAAATATGGACCTCTTTTACCTTCTTTCTTCTAGCAGTGGAGATCCCGTTTTTTCTCTCTTTTAATGCAGGCTGTCGGTGGCATGCCATCTAAAGTTGAAACATAATTCCGGTGAATATTGAGATTAACGAAACTTTATGAATTGGGTGTATTTAGATTTTTATAGACTTTTCTGTATTGTTATAAGCTAGTTTTTGTAAGTTTCACTACAAAATTATCGTTTGAATATGTCAAGAACAACATTTTAAGAGATGATTTGACGAGCTCTACCTAACTGTGACAACAAAATTTGATTACGTTTCGAGTTGTCGGCAGCTTAAAAAAGAGAAGAATTAATACATACATGAGAATAATAAGATAAGAAGTGCCAACACTTATCGGACTTTTTAAACGAGAAGAAATTGTAGCCATTAGTATCAATCCAAATCTCTTTATTATGAATTATATTTTCAATATAATCTTTTTTGAGTTCGATTTATAACAATTGTAATCGTACGAGCATCTCTTTTTAGTCGTAAAACTTCAATTGACTAATCCAAGTACATGTCTAGATGGAATATTTCATTCCAACTTTCTCTCCCGATGGAATAATTTGAAGTTCTGAAGAGAGCATCGAATTTCTCTCGAACTCACTCTACATAAAGCGCTGTTTTGACTCAAAATCTCTGAATCTTATAGTCTCTAGTAATAGCAGTTTATGAATTTGAATAGCATTCATAGGCAATTTACGTTTTCTTGCTGATTATAAATGATTTCCGTCAAAATCCAAAAATTAGCAATCAGAATTCCAGTAAAAACTATCATGAATTTGAGATTTATTCCGTTCATGCTTGTATTTTGTTTCTTCATGAATTAAAGTCGAACATTTTACATAAAATGAAATGATCACGATGATCTTATTCTTACCTTAATCTTTAATTTAATTTAATTATCATAATCATATCTTCTTTTTTCATTATCTTTAGAATAACATTGAAATTGTAAAATTAGTTCTCAACCAAAATATTTCTCCAAAAGAAAATGATAAAACACCAAAAGGTAGTAAACGTATTTGTTTGAAACAAAGTGTTGTAACGAAAGGGAAAACTTCACAGTTCTTTCTTGGTGCAACAACAATCTCTACTAGTATTACAGATGAAATATCTAATGATGCCAATGAAACAGATGAATTTCAAGTAAGATCATCAATTGATTTAAATGCAAGTGATTCTCTTGGTCGCACATGTGTTCATCATTTAGTTCGACCATTTCCCGATTGCACCTATACAAGTAATATTGAATTGCTTCGATTACTTCATTCATCAGGTGCATCATTAAAAAAGTCATGATCGCGCCTGTTTATCACCATTGCAATATGGTGCTATTAATGGTTGTCAATATCTATGTGATGAATTAACAAAATTAATGAATAATCAAATAAATTCATTTCAATCAACAATTGAACGTTTTTATATAAATGATCGGAATAAAAATATTCTCTGATCCACCAGATTTTTAGTCTGATGCTCCACAATTAATTGATCAATATATATATATATATATATCAAAAAAATTCATTACGTAAACAACACACTGCATATGAAGCTGGTACTTTATCTGATATGAATATAACAGATGAAGCTTTACCTGATACTCATAAGAATGAATCATATGATGTACGTCTCATAAAAGTAGATGTTAATTATGTTACACTTGGTTTATATCATTTTTATCGTATGCAAATAATAAAACATAAAAGTAAAAATAATTTATATTTTCTTTCTATACGCTGGGGACCTATTCGAGATGATGGTCAATATCAATTAACACTATATTCAACACTGAATAAATGTTGAAAAGAAATTTTTTAAAATTATTTCGTGAAAAAACCGGTAGTACTTAGAAAGATACAAATCAATTTAAAAACAAACTTAAGAAGTATGCGTTAATTAAATAACACACACACCCAAAAATATAAATGTTATAATGTATCTATTAAGTTTATGCATCTACAATCTGAACAAACGCATTCAACATCGAAACTTCAATCATCTGCCTTTAAAAATTGTCACAAAGCTTTAATTAATCATCAAGCTATTCGAATGAATATTGATAAAGCACAACTAGATATTCAATGGATGCCAGCTGTATTACAATTCAATCGTGAAACATTAGAAAAAACATGTGATTTACTAATACAAATAGAAACATATTTTACAAAAAAAATGAGAACTAATTTTAGAAACTATTTATAAATATATAAATAAATATTATACAAGAATGCTTTGACGTGGTTATGCTAATGAAAAAGTACTAATTATTTGATAATAAAAAAATTATTTCTGATTTACTTCAACTTAAATTATCATATAAAACATGTTTATGTGCACAGGTTAATTTAAAAAATATTTCACCATTAAGATTATTTACATAAATCAATGAGTTATCAATTTCAAACAATGAATAAAGAGATGGTATTGATTCACAATTACTTTTACGTTTTATGTATAGACTATAGTACATGAAAAAAACAATAAGCTAACCAAATATTTAAAATCGCACCTTCTTATAAAAATTAACGATTATTTAAAACTAATCTTGGGAATCTTTATTTTTTATGGCATCGTACTCATATTTGTAATTTAATTCATATTTTTAATAGAGTTATATCATCTAGAGAATCTTTAAAATATATTTTCAACCTTACTTTTCGTTTTCAAGGATTTCTCGTTGAGTATTTAGTTGCAACAACGACTGCAAGTTTTATTTAGGAACGTATTATATCAATATTGTATATAGACTGCTTGAATTACTATTCACAAGGTTGCGTGTGCCAAAAGAATTTTTATCGAGCAACAAACGAAACTAACAGCCGTTGTATTAGGTATTAACACGCATAGAACTGATCCCTTTGTTTATGATGCTTTAGTTCACTGAAGTATCTATTTGCATTACGAGATAATAAATCAAGGGAGAAACATCATACTTTTGTACTTTAAAGTATGGTAACGTACCTTAAAGTATCTCGAAGTATTTTAAAGTATCTTAAAGCACGGTAACGTACGGTGAAGTACAGTAACATATCTATTAAGCTCATGAAAAGCAAAAGTAGCCAAAAGACAACTTTTTTTGAGTATTTGTCTTGCTTTTTGACTAAAAAGTACGAAAAGTACTCGAAAGGTCCCTTATAAATAGTTTTGCCTGTGTAAAAAACTCGTAAAAGTACTAAAAAGTTGATTTTTAGCTACTTTTGTTTTACATGAGAACATTATATACTTCGAGTTCCCATATATGTCACTATACTTTGTTCCATAAAGCTTACACCGCTCTATACTGTTATACTAAAGATTTGATTTCTTAACATCTTGATAGAATTAAAACTTTGAGTCAATTTGGTTAACTAATACTTTCATTTAGGTGAGGGAAGTCAGCATTACCTTGTTAGAAAACAGAGGGCTAGTCACCCCGTCTTTCCGATAAGGAACGGGTACTTCGAGGAGATAATGAGTTTTGATAAAGTTTAATTAAAGCTTATCGGGATCGATGAATCAGAATCTGTAATTGGTTTCTCAAAATTGCTCAATCCAATTGCTCGATAACGGAAAGTTATCTCGAGAAAATAATGATTTTTAATAAGGAAAAAATGTCACCTGTAATATCATACTCTATAGGATTTAGTGCATTTCTACTTCGAATGTAGATAAAAAAATAAAAAAACTAATTTTGATCCGTGCATCGATTCCTTGGACTTTTCGTGAACTCTCTTAAGGAACTCATTAGCGATACTGGCTGCTAGAGTCTGGTTGTTTTTCGTAAAACTTTATAAAATTTAGCATTTCCTCGAGATAGCATTTAGTTAATAAGAAATTGGGTTGAGGAATTTTGAGAAGTCGACTACAGATTCTGATCAAACTATCAAAAATCTTTATTTACTCATAGCACCCTATTCTTACTGAGAAATTGAGATCCCAAATTTTCAAGTTATTCTTTAGTTGATAACTGATGTCGTAAGGCTAGCTATCCTATCCTAATTTTGCTCTAACAAGAATACACGGGTGATGTATAAAGATTTCTTTTCAGTTGATAGCTATCCATAATGGAAAATATGTCATGGAAAAGTAGAACACAGCATTTTTCTCTTGCTGAAGGATCCCATCAGTAACTTGATTAGTGCACTTTATTATACCTGTTGATTATGAACTTCTATTGAACTCGTAACAGTTGGATATCAGTAAAAAGATTAAATGAAAACAATTCAAAAGTCAAAGGAAGTGTATCGCAGTAACTTGAACTACATTAATCTATGCTAAAGTATTTTAAAGTATCTTAAAGTACGTAAAGTACGAAGTATGATGTTCCCCCCTTGTAATAAATACTAAACATTGGTCGCACAATTTATGAGAAAATAAATTTTATGTACGACTGATTTTAGTTGTATTGTGTTTTTGTTTTCGATGCATAGTTTTACAATTACACCATATCAAATTCTCGTAAAATGTACTATTTTTCTTAGTTGTTTGTACCTAAAGGTAATGTTAAGAATACGCATTCTCATTTTAAACTTCAAATCTCTTCTGAAATTAGTTTTTCTAATCTTCTTGGTTGCGCTCATATCAAGTACCAATAGTTGACGAAGTTTTGCCTTCGAATCACAACACTAATAATAAAAACATCTAGCGATCTCGAGACTCATATATATGCATCATCGTCCGCTTTGAATATGAATTTTTCGGGAGATACAATTATCTCCGAATTCATCTAGTATGAAAACATGAGATAGAAATTATCGTAGTCAGCCAAAGAAAAATTCATACAAAAATGAATCTGTATGTTACTATTTTAATTTTTATAATACTTCTTTCCACGATGTATTTTGAAGTAAAACTACGTGAAAATCTACATGAACAAATAAAATCCATGTCAATTCTATTTAAAAGCCCTAACGATATTTTTCTTATGTCAAATAGTATTACAGTCGATGTAAGCAAATAAATTTTATATTTATTTCATCTGTACAAATGAAGACAAGGACAAAAGTTGTTTTTATCACTTGACAATTGTGTTTTTGACGATGTATATTACATGATGAAGGCTATTCTATATGTAATTTACATTGTTTTACTCATGATGTAACTAATATTCAAAGATTCGAAGCCAAAAACAAAAAAAAACAGTTCTTTTAATATTTAATATTAAGAACATTTATTGAAAGTTCTTCAAATGTAAAATTTGAAACTGCAGTTATTTCCATAAGCAAACCGTAGAAACAAAAACCAATAAAAGTTCTTCTTTGTCTTTTTTCATGTTATTAGTTGGAAGCGTTCACTGTACCTAACTAAACAACTTGGAATAAAAGAAACTCATTTTCCCCCATATGTAATAGAAATCAACTGAATTGAATAATTATTGAAGATATTTTGCATCCTGGCTAAGTTGATACAGATATAAAAGTGGCCCCATCACATTTGAATGGATTCATCATTGTTGCTCATGATTATTAGATTTTGTTTGATCATAAATATAGCCTTGGTGTAATTTGAGCTCTAATCAGTTACAAGAGAAATTATTATTGTTGCTCAATATTTAAATTGTTATTGGATTTCCTGATTAAACACTAAGTTTGAGTTCAATTGCATTCATTATTAACATTGCATACGTATATCTATGCTAATGATGCATTAAATCATGAATAGAATATATTCTAATATTGAATAAATCAAACTCAGTTATTCTGATATATAAACTAGAATAAACAATATGAAATATGTCCATCAAGTGATCAAATAACGTTACTTGCTTTTGAAAATATGTAAAAGACCAGGTTTTTTTTTTGTGAAAATCTATCCACATAATGATCAATTATACCAATGACTGGCTGTTCTGTCTTTATAGTGGTGAAACACTGATCCTAAAGCTAATATCACCCAAGCGTTATTGTTCGAACACAAAGGATATATTAATTACAACGAGGTCTTCTCGTTCGATTGATAGAAAACAAAATGAGGATTCATTTTTTAATATTTTACCTACGAATCATTTATCATCGATCATACATGTGCCAGAGAGAAACTTTTCGATTTTCATAAACTTGTACTAAGCACGTTAATATTGTAAAGAAATAAAAATTGAATGCTTTCATTTAGAAATTTCTTTTTTTCATGTTATGCTACGTATCTTGTAATCTTCTAATAATAATAATACCAAAGGCGATCAACATAGTACTGAATTGTGTTCATAGTTTCATATTTGAAGTGGTGCTTTTAAAACGGAAAGATTTTGTCCTTGAACCTGTCTGTTCGATTAAAAGAAATTAATCGACATTATCTCGGTTGCATTTAAAATATTCAAATAAAACATTTTTATTACATCATCACTCTGAATGTTGATCAATTATTTTTCTTTTGCTGTATGTTCCTGACACAAATGAAAACGTTTGTATAGTAATTATTACTATTGGATTGATACATAAAGAATACAAAGAATGTTTGTTGACTGATCTATGAATATGGATTCATTCCACTAAATCTTCTATTTGTTCAAATTAAGTTGTGTTGCGTATGATTTATTTACGTCACCGATTGTTAATCACAGTTTACTGATTTCGTTATATTGAAATATTACAAAGTCTCTTATTCGATCGATCAAATGTAAGTGTACTTCATTTTGTTTTCAATATTTAGCCAAATGAAATTTCATGATTCGATTTTGTTACTCGTGCTTGCCATTACTTTCAATGTAATTTATTATTATTTCGTATTAAATGTATGAAAAGATACGCAATATTTATTTATTTTTTATTTATATATACCCTTACCGTTACCGGTGTGGGATGAGAAAGATACGCAATATAGCTATTAATATCAGTGAAACAAAGATAAGATTTTTACAAATAGGTTTATTGTAACGAGGCATAAGACAAAAAAGCTATCATTGATGATAAAAAAAAAGTTAATAGAAAAGTTCAGTTCTTGATTCGAAAGGAAACAATGATGCAATAGACTCTGATAAGTAAACTATGCGTATGCCAGATTATTTAAAAATATTCGTTGAATTAATTATAATTGAATTAGTAATGATTATAAATCATATTAATTAGTCCAATAATAGTAGTACAATATCACTTCTAATATTTTCTTAATGAAATAAGAAACAAATCTTTATAAAAACAAGCAGACTGTAGCCTATCGACCTCCTAATGTCGATGATGATATTATTAATATCATTTTCTCTCAAGGCTAGTAAGATGTTTCGTATTTTTACGATAAAGCCATTTTGATTGTCAATCAAATAACTAAACAGATAACATCATCGATAGCTCTTTTGTGATAAACACATTAAAAACTGATGACTTCCATTCATTAATGACTTTCATCAGATTCTATGTCAAGTATAATAAGAAGGCATCAGATTTCATTCCTCTTCCGATTTTTTACCGACATCGAACTCTAGTCAAAATTCGCAAAAACATGTGAAAACAAAATCAAGAAACCATTTATGAATATACTTCACTATATGCATTTTAAGAATAGAGTCTAATAAAAAAAAAGTAAAGATTCTCTATGAGCCACAAGCAATGTTATGGATGCCGAAATGATTTCTATTGAGACTTATTACGAAGGACATAACGTCTACTGAAACAATTATTCCGGTGTTTGTTGACCTTGATCTTCTATTGAGATACTGGCACTTCACTACTAGTAGTTTGTGTGCCAATATTTTTTTCTTTCTCTGTTTTTTCTTTTTTTCTTTCTCTTCATTTTTTCCTTCTATTTCTTTTTATTTCTCGTTCATTCTGAATGAAAAAAGGTACTTCGTTTGCAAAAGACGAGCCGCAAAACATTTGTTGTTTCTATATCGCGGTTTCTCAACAACAGTTCTATTAAGCGCCAAGAAACCTATTTTTTCTCTCTCCATAGACTGAGGAAAACTCTGAGATAATATATTTTACTCTCTTCCTCTTGTGTTTTTTTCTACCATGTGCTGCCATCGTCATTGTGTAAATCAAGCAAGAAACCACAAGCATGATTGAAATCACATTTTCATCAGTCGATGTTATTTTTTATATCATTTATAAATGTTTGAAAGCAGATAAGCCTTTGTAAATTAATTCAAATGCATTGCGATATCAGATTACTTATTGTAAATTTTCTCTTCATCACTAAATTTATATGTTTTTGTCAATATTCGGATGAACAAAGCTACTTATCATTGATTGAATTTAATCGTGGTGGTCCATCAACAAGTGTGATAATTTCATCGCCGCATGGTGGTTTTCTTGGCAGTGATTTTACATCAAAAAAATCGGGGAAAACATCAGTACATGGAACCCTAGCGGAACCACTGTCACCGTTACCTATCGGCGGTTGTTACAACAATACATTAGATCGCTGTGTATATTCATTGCGAGATTGTTTAAGATCGGATAATGATGACACCGACAAAATTACTTTTCATCCTGATGCTAGATGTATCATGGATCGCAGTTCAACATCAACAATGTATGCATTAGCTAAAGCTATTGCTGAAGAATTTTTAGCCGAACGCCGACCATTTACTATTTTAAATAAGCTCACTCGTCAATATGTTGATCCAGCAGAAGATCTAGATGTGGGAACATTTTTACTTGAAAGCTCTACTCGTGTCTATATGGATTATCATCGATTTATATCTATGGCAAAAGAATCTATACGTCCACGATCACATGGTCTTTTTATTGAATTTGTTTTTCATAAAAATTCACAGACAATACAACTTGGCTACGGCTTTGAACCAAGTCCTTCATCAATGGTTAGTAAACCGTCGCAATCAACAATAACTGATTTAGTTTCACGATTTGGTTCAAGTGTTATTAAGGGAAATAACTCCCTTGGTTATTTTTTACATCGCAATGGATTTCCACATGTTATACCACTAGAACAGCAAAGACAAATTAAATATCGTTTATCAACTCATTCTACACGTACGCATGCTGATCAACGATTTAATGCAATTTTATTCTCATATCCAATTGAACGTTTAAGGACACATACGCTTAAATTAGAAGCAATACGTATCACCAAGGCTATCGAGCAGTTTATAGAAATGAATCATATTAAATCTGACTCTGCGTCATCGTTTTTATTTGCCAATTCTATCACAATTTTGTTGTTATTCTTGTCACAAATCTTTTTTTCATAATATGCAAATGTATCATTGACATTATGCCATTTTGTTCTCTCTTTTTTATCGTGATCATCTTCTCATTGCAGTTGTTCGTTATAGTCATACATTTTTCACGTATATTTTCTTTCAATGATGACATGAAAAAGAAATGAAACGGAAACAATAGATTTTCGAATTAATAAAAAGAAATAAAGTGAAGAATTATTTTTAAATGAACTCCGATCAATTGTAAACGAAACCATCTCTGATAATAATTACATAGTTCAATTATTTTTTTCTATTAAAGTTCAACAAGAATATAAATGGGTATAAAATAACAGATGCTGTATGTCGCGTCTGAACCAATCGTGTACATAAATCGAATGGACACATTTTTTCGCCAGCTGCGCCATAATGCTCATTTTCTCCATTAAGCTGAATACAATTTATTTTCTTTTTTGTAATCATTAAATTTAAACATAAATTGATACAGAGACAAAGAGAGAGAGACAAGAGGTACACAACTGTTCTATTATGTTATGTTTAAGAGAAAAATAAAACAGACAATCACGCGGACCTGCCGATAAGTATAATTAATAAGGAGAAAGTCGAAGGAATTTCTTATCTGACAATGACATGCATTTAAAGTCAAACGAAAATCAAGTTCTATCTACACTGAATTGTATGTATAATTTCGGCAACTGCTGCCAAATGAACAATTTAATAATTCGCATGACGGACATTCGACTGGTAGGGTATAAAATAATGTTATTAATACAATGAATAATGCAATTGTTGTTGCCAATGCTGCAGTAATAACAACAAGGCGACGAACATTTTTTTTATAGCTAACATCTGGAAAAACGGTCATATTTAGCATGAAACCAGTAAGAAAACCAAAACATTGCGAATAGTTATCAACTAATGGTAGTAAGCCAACAGTAAATAATAAGAGAAGACATATGATTATTTTAAAAAACCCTGCCCATGGTCTTTTTAATGAACGCCAACCAAGAAATAATTCACTAAGATAACAAGCAAGTATTGCAAATTGTCCGCCACCAGGTCCAACTTGAACTGAATCACGTAAAAATAATGCGCTTGCTAAACTTCCAACAAAGCCAGAAACAATATAAATGATCATTACACGAATACAACCAGCTAACTTTTCTAATGGGCGCATGATTGTATATTGAAATATAATAGTTATTAATAAATGAATTATACTAAATAGAACAAAGAACTAATATATTTTTTGTATTAATTTAAATATTCTACCCAGCATGAATAAAGATAGCTGTCCAAAATCGATAGACTTGATCGGGCAAACGTGCTAAAATATATATGAATATAATTTAATAAAACATGAAATCAATAAGAAAAACTGTTTATCTTCTTACCAACGAAAAATTCTAGCATACCACAAACATTCTGAATGCAATCAATCTACATTCAAATCTTCTTTAGGTTTCTAATTATTTCAATTTTTTATCTCACTTGAGAACATAAATGAGCTCGTGGATGGTATGTTCCTCGTCGGCGATGACAATCATCTCTTGATGTTAATATACAATCTCCAAGTATGCCTGTACAGCATGGTCTTGCTACAAAAAAACAACAACATTTGTATATAAAACAAAACGATTTCTTCGCAAATCTACCTATATTTTTACATTGTATATGTGGATAAAGAGACATATTATTAACTATGCGACTATAATCTTGTTCGAGACAAATCTAAACGATTAAAATCATCTTTCTGTTGTTCTTTTCTTCGATATAGATTTTTATACCGGCCATTTAACAGCATTTGACGACCATTTGAAAATGTTTGAGTCAACTGATGTTGATGACCATGAGCTATCATCTTCTCGTGCTCGATTACCAATTAATCGTTTAGTACATGTTCTTAAAAATATGAAGACATAAAGAAGAAACAAATGAAATTTAACACTGTAATTACTCTGGTGTAAGTCCACATACAGCAGGATAGATAATATTATTTTCATCTTTGAGATTTTTACTTATGATTGATGTTCGATGCCATGTCAAACCTGCAAGTGACTATAAAAACAAATTGAATGACAACCTTATTTGAAATTTCAAAATTCTCATTATTCATACAAGACATTGTTGAGATAGTGTTTGCATACAATGACCAGTAGTTGAATCAATACAACAACCAGACATAGCTTCTAATCGTGCTTGCTTTTCATATCGAATTTTAACTTCATCATGCGTACGAATGCATGGTGTATATTTTGCTCCTAGTCGAATTAAATCGGCTGGATACGGACCAAACCATGGATTCATTGCTAAATCAAATTTTTGTTGTTTAAATATAGAAGCATTTTTCTAGAATAAATTTTTAGTGTTCAAAACAAAAGAAACATATATATATATTTAATAATTACAGATTGAGTAGATGATAATGGAGCATTACCATAAACAATTAATGAAATGACACAAACAATAATTTGAACAAATGTTATCCAATATGTAAAGTAAGGACGATGTGAACGATAAGATTCGTGAATTTCAGCTAATTTTTTCTGTTGTTGTTTTAATGATTGATGATTAGAGTGAGAAAAATGAGAAAGAAATACGTGGAGCAGGCCATTTTTATCTATAGTTTATAAAATAAGAAATTGATTAGAAGGGAAAATAAAAACAAAAGAACTATTTACTCTGTAATTGTCTTTGACTAGAAGAAGTATTAATTCGAGAAGTAACAATAGTTGGACTTGGAATACTATCATTTTCTGGACGTGTCTTTTGAGTACTAATAATAAATAAAATAAATGAAGATATTATTAATATATATTTCTTGTTTTACCCAAGATATGAATCTACATGATCATACTTATTAACTCCAATCGGTTCTGTTCTTGTTAAATCTTGTTGATTACTTTTATTTATTGATGTAATATTTTTTAAACAAATACCAGCTTCATCGGTTTGTTCATCTTCGTCCTGTTCCTATGTTGAAAACATAAAAAGGTAACTTTTTTTTATTCAAAATTATTGAGCAGAAACAAATGAAGAATAAAGCAACAGCAAAAAAGCAAATAAAATGGATGTCATTGATGGAACAATTGTTCTATCTTTATGCGAGCAATCTATATGCATATATTAATGACACAAATTAAAATAATGTGTCTACCTCATGTAATGATTCCGATGCACGTATCGGTTTCGTGTGTGATATCTCGTCTAGCTTAAAACGTTGTCTTATTATAATCAAAATATAATCATTTTGTTATTACTTACAGCAAGTAAATTTCGAACACCGGAAACAGCCATACCCAAAATTGATACACGTTTAGCACTCAAGGCTTCAGAATCCATACTGCCAGGTATGAGAATCTGTTGTGTTGGAACCATAGTTCTGAAAAGAAAGAATTTAATTCAGAAATGTACTAAATTAGAAGTAGTAATAATATGTCTTACCTTTGCTCAATGTCAGTATCTTGTTCATTAACACCAATTTGATCGACAACATCATCTTTTAATTCTCCACCAAACATACTACATTTACTTAAAAAATTATAACGTCTTTGTTGCCAATTATCTTTATGTAATGTTGGTGCAGCAGCTGTTGCTAACGCTGGGCTCATATTCAACTGCATTACACTAAAGTAAACATAGAAAAAACGATATAAATCAACAATTTTTCACAAAAGCTAATATATCTTCTTTTTTTTTGTTGATATATATATATTATCTCACGACTACTTTTATTATCTACCGATCATGTTGATTGATTTGTTCGGAAGCAGTTCGTCTCTTTCTTATAGGAATTACTGTTACATTGCCTCCAGGTAGTTGTCGAAGAATTAGAACAGTTGAAGGTAATAATACTTGTGATTTAAGTCGATTTTTAAATCTCATCGTTGATGTGGTAAGTTCATTCTGTTGTTGTTGCTGTTGTTCATCATCATTGTCGGCCATCTGTTTCTTTTAAATAGGAGCGCTCAGCTACTTCTGTGTAAAACGTGGAATACGAGTAGTCCAAGAACAAAAAAAAATTGCAAAGAAACAAATACTCCACTTCAGCTGTTCTGTTATTTGAATAGCGTCGCTAGGAAAAATATGAGAAAGACTAAAAGAAACCCATAAGAGAAAAATTGTGAAACAAGAAATAGAAAAAATTCCATTGAGTTTGTTTTGAAGGCAAGATGCAGAATAGTAAATATATTTTAGAACGAATCAATAATATTTAATCCCTCATAGAAAAAAAATTAATCTCTAAAATTATCTAGTAGTAATAGCTGAAGGGAAAATATACAATAATCATTGTAATTAGTTTCTTGTTTCTATATTGGACAATCGAGAAAAGAAACGTACTAGTTACAGTGTTGTAAACGAAGAAATTTATTCGTATATCATGAAGATGATAAATTTATAAGAAATAAAAATAAGATTAATTCTATTGAATCGGATCTAATCCGATTCAGTATTATTCGTTGGGTTGATTGATGAAAACAGAAAACTGGCATAGAACATATTTCTTAAAATATTGACTAGAAAACAGGTTAATATAGTTTCCTAAGCCAAAATAACAGTGAACTAATGAAGAAAAACCAACTCTTTTGACAGCAATTCTGTTATTGTCTATGATGATGTATGTTGTTGCTTTTAATTTAGTATTCATACTACACGGAAGTTAATCGATAAATTTGCGCGAATACATAATTATATTATTATCGATAGTAGCTGCTTTCATTTATAAATAAAGGAACTCATTGTCAAGAGGAAACGGAAGTAAGGAAGGAGTCATTTTTATGTTGTCGCTTTCTGTGAATAGTGAAGATACTACTACGTATATCTCGCTGCTTTTTCTTCTTTGTTTTTTATATTACTGTTTTCTTTCTGTTTCATCTTTCGTCCGTACACATAACAATATTAGGCATATGAAAAAAACTGGAACATTTTAGTATAGATGTAAAACTACCAATAACAAATTGAGTCACAAACATTTATCATTTATTGGTATTTGCTTAATATAATCTACGAATATGTAAATATTTCTCTCACCTATTCGACTTATTTATATAATCATTGTCAATTACAATTGTAGGAGTCGAGGATGAGAAAACTAAATATTCATTATTTTTTATTTCATCATCTTGTTCGATAATTTGGTTTTCATTAATATGGCTGGGTAACAAATGATAATAAATAATAGAAGACCTTGATGATATCATATTCTCATCAGCCAAGACGCTACTGTTCAACGTATACAAAAGACATCAAGTTATGATGTTGAATACGTTCTATCGAACTCTTCTGTATACATGTATGTATGTGTATGAGTGTGCATAAAAAGTCTCATTCTTGTTCCATGTACATAAGCAAACTTGTTACTTATACACGTCTTTTTCTTTCTTGTGTTATTTTTTGCTGGCTGACCTTATCTGCGTTTGATCGCAGACATCAGCATATCGACTTTGTTTTTTCTTCTCAATAGGTTACAATCACCACTGTACATAAATTTCTTTCAGGTGGTACGATATTTTTTCTTGATACTACATCAGATTGTCTTCTGTATACGTCAATAGAGCGGTAAACTAATGATTGGTAGGATTAATAATTCGCTTTTCTTCTTCTTCTTCTTGTTTGTTATTATTGTTCTAGTTTCTTTGATAAATGTTAGCAAAGTTAATTTTGAATCATATTCAGTACTTTCTATGAAAACGTTCCGAAATCCGGTTGTATGTTGTTATTTTTTTCTCGTAGAATTCATTCGGATATATGATTTTATTCTCACGTACGCAATTCAAGAATAATTAAGTTGTACATTAATATGAGAAATAAAATAATTCCGAGACCAACTAAACAATGTATTCGAAATCTTCTTATCTAAAGTTGACACTTATTCCTAAATTATTAATCTAATATATGTATGTGTACATGTATAGAAAAAGTTAATTATTCATGCGCTGTATATAAATGATTTATAATTGAGTTAATCTTATATTTTCTATATTCTTTCCATTATTATATTATATTATATTAATCAAAGATATGTTGGGGATAGTAGAATAAAATGAGATTAAAGGCGATTGGATCAGATTACATGATGAAAATTGATCTAAGAAGCCTTACCGCTTTGTTAAATTATACCACCCAACCGGCGCATTATTATTAGTGAATGAAGCCATGGATGTTGAATTTGGTGTAAATTTTTCACGTTCAAGTACGCCTTCAACAGCAACATTCCATAAAAGACGACCACGTGATCTACTTTCGTTTCCGTTTCCTTTATTATTCGGATTATTCGATGATAAAAATAATTTTCTCGGTTCGCGATGCAATGAAGTTGTCGATGAACGAGCTACAAAAATAGACTTTTACGATAAAGAATACTGATAAGAAAAAAAAACAAAAAATTGCATATATACGTTTTTGAGTTGACTGAAATCCAATATGATGATTCTCGCTTTCAGCCATTTGTTTATCAACAAGATATTCTCATTTACATCAGATAATTCGAGTAGTATTAATTGGTTTTCTTTATTTTCCAATACTTATAAAAATAAAACTCTGATTTGATCACTTTTGATAGTGTATCAGTAGAATTATAAAATAAATTAGTATTCTATGTAGATACGTCATACATCGTATCAATAATTCAATTGATTGATAGTGATGATTGGATACTGTGATTTGATGCTGAGAGACATCTTAAAATGTTATCAATTTGTAACAGAGGACGCTGTGTAACGACTAAAGGCACATTTATTTTCCATGAAGAACAACAAGATTACAGTATAGAATAACAAGGCACTCTCGTTGATGCCAGAGCGCTATACTACAGTATTTCAAATCAAATTCACTTGAGATTATTTATTATTTTATTTTCTTGGTTTCTTTATCGTTTTAACGACGATTGAAGCCGTGCGACAGACCATCAGCTCCAACAATCAAAAGACAAATATTTTATAAAATCATAATGAAATATTTCAGAGTCAATAATGTATTATGTTATATTTAAAATAATGATTCTATCGTTCATTACAGTTATTGAGATTCTTATATGTATGAAATTAGATTGTTTTCATAGATTATATTCTAGGTAAAATAATCATGTAACGAGGACATAAAAATATAGTTTTGATCGTTATCTAGGACTGCATATTATATTACTAAAACATGAATGTTTATCATAGAAAGTATTTATTATCAAAGTCATTACTTTATCGAGTATCTTTTGCTTTCTTTTTAACGGCAATCCCACGATGTTTGTTGTTTTGATATAATTCAATGCACCTTAACGAAAAATTTTGTCTTATCTGTTTTGTCTAACTAGTGGGTGGTGCATAAAGAACCGAACTTTTTGTTTTGCCTATAACTCCGCCGATTTTCACCCTATCGATCCAAATTGTTTTCCAAAAGATTCCCCCCATTCAATTCTCTACAAATCCATGTAGTCGTGTTTTTCAGATTCTTNAAGAATCTGAAAAACACGACTACATGGATTTGTAGAGAATTGAATGGGGGGAATCTTTTGGAAAACAATTTGGATCGATAGGGTGAAAATCGGCGGAGTTATAGGCAAAACAAAAAGTCCGGTTCTTTATGCGCCACCCGTTATATACCTTTGAGGATGTGAAGGTTTTTTTTGTTCGTTTATATTTATTTATTTTTGTTATCGGTTTTACTTTCCGATGATATATAAGTGGCCGCACTAACATCATAAAAAAATACAGGTGTGTGTGAGTGCAATAAAAGAAATATAAAACTATTACATTAGAGCTGCGCGAATCTAGAATAACGAGCAATTTTAAACAGTCATTATTTTATTTTTCACCATGCCAATACAATCGCCTATTTATCTAATTGCTAGTGGTGACTCACGTCTTGCTGCTAATCAAACATGTTGGGAAGCACAAAATAAACTCGAACAGGCATTAGCAACAGCTCTTCAATCACTTGGTCACACAATAAAGCGTGCACATGAATACGATGAAAATAAAAAGCATGGTTTTATTGATAGTCAACGTATGGGTATGAATGTATTTGCAAGTTTACCATCTAATGATGTTCCATTGATTGTTGCTGAAGCTGTTTGGCAATATTCTCATCATGTCTTAGCTGGGTTGACAACACATAAAGGTCCAATATTAACTGTAGCTAATTGGTGTGGACAGTGGCCAGGTCTTGTTGGTATGCTTAATCTAAATGGCTCATTAACAAAAGCTGGTGTGAAATATAGTACATTGTGGTCAGTTGATTTCACTGATGAATTCTTTTTAAATAAACTTAAAGAATGGCTTGAAATTGAAACTATTCAACATGATTTATCGCATGCACGGCCATTAACAGAATGTAAAAAAATACCAGATGAATTACAAGAAATAGGAAAACAAATAGCAGAAGATATATTAAAGCATAAAGCGATTATGGGTATATTTGATGAAGTAAGTATAAGTATTATTTTTATTTTTATTAGAGCTTTAAAAAAATTTTTTAATTAATGCTTCTTTTTTTGCCTAGGGTTGTATGGGAATGTATAATGCGATCATATCTGATGATCTTCTTCATAAAATTGGTATTTTTAAAGAACGTCTCAGTCAATCAGCATTGTTTTTTGAAATGCAACAAACAAAAGATGATGAAGCTCGCGCAGTATATGATTGGCTCAATGATAAAGGCATGAAATTTGATTTGAAAGAACAACCAAATGATTTAACAGATTTAACAGAAGAACAAATTCTTTCTCAATGTAAAATGTATATTGCTGCTGTACGTTTAGCAAATGATTTTGGTTGTGATTTAATTGGTATTCAATATCAACAAGGTTTAAAAGATTTAGTTCCAGCTTCAGATTTAGCTGAAGGTCTATTAAATAATGTTGATCGACCACCGGTCAAAGATCGTACAAATAATAATATTCTTTTTGAAAATGCTGCCATACCACATTTTAATGAAGTAGATGAATGTGCTGGCGTTGATGCATTTATTACTAATCGTGTATGGAATCGATTAGGTTATGCACCCGAAACAACATTACATGATGTACGTTATGGTGAAGATTATAATGGCGTATTTACATGGGTATTTGAAATATCGGGTGCTGTTCCACCAGAACATTTAACCGATGGATATAAAGGCGCTATTAGTTTTCGTCAACCACCCATGTATTTTCATAAAGGTGGTGGTACAATTCGTGGTGTTTCAAAACCTGGTGAAGTTGTTTGGAGTCGTATTTATACAGAAGATAATCGATTGAAAGCTGATATTGGTCGAGCACTTGCTGTTGAATTGCCAAAAGAGGAAAATGAACGACGTTGGCGTGATACAACACCACAATGGCCCATTATGAATGCACAATTACTTGGTGTTAGTCGTGATCAACTCATGGCAAAACATAAAGCTAATCATATTCAAGTAGCATATACACCTACTGCAGATGATGCACAAAAAGCATTAGCAGCTAAAGCAGCATGTTTTCAAGCATTGGGTATTGAAGTTATTGTATGTGGCACTGAATCAGGACTTGCATAGATTAATTGAGATTCATTCGTTCTTGATAAATTAATTTTTCTAATTTTTTTTAGTAATTTTATTCATCATTGTTCTAAATAATAAGAACAACATCTTTTTTCTAATTAGAAAAAAAACAAAAGAAACATGAAAATGTGTACTAAATTATACAATGTAAAACTTAAACAAACAAAACTTTTATACAAGAGATTCTATTATAAATGCTTTGAAATAATCTAACAAATTAAGATAATCGATCGACTTTGCGTTTCGGTGTCGTTGAAGATAAGGAAGTTTTGGAAGAATTGAGTTCTGCTGGCTTTAAGCGTCGTTCAATATCATTAAGCACAGGCTAAAAGTGAAATATTTTATAGTAACAAAAACTTTTACAAAATGTCAATAGAATTAAAATTAAGAAGTTATATCTGTCGTTTTTTTCCGATATGAAAATCTTTAACATATATACTCGGTCATTCACACGAGCTCGTGTTTCGTAAAGAGAAATTATTCGATTGAAATATTTACCATAAGATATTTTTTCCATGCTAAATGTTCTTCTTGATCATAATCATCTTCATTGTTTTCATTCGTTTCAACGGTATTCGGAAAATTTTCTTTTAGTATACGATATGATGCTAATGTTTTTATATTAAGTTTACTCAGGCAAAATGCAATATTTGCACGTTTTCGATCATCACCACTAAAATGAATTGAATAGATAAAATCTAGTATATTTAAAAATGATGTTGTTATTTTTATATTACCATGCTTGTTTAAATTGTCGGCAAAGGCGTTTAACTAATATTTCACAATGACGATCATTTTTAATAAATGAAAAGAGATAAGAAATAATTTGTTGAAATGAATCAGTTGAACATATATTATTCATTGATAGACGCGATATGATATCGGGTAGTACATTAAATAAAGCGAGACCACGTTGACGTAATGATAGTTCATCAAAAAAATGTTGAGCTATACTTGATATTGGTGTATGAGAATGAAATAAACACAATGCTATTTCACTAATATAACCACGAACCTAATTTAAATTAAAAATCAAATGAAAGATTGCTATCTCACTAAAGGAGACTTTTTCCTTACTTTTATCATTTCTCGTAAAATAAGTATTGCAATAGTACATAATGCTGTTTCACCAACACTTAAATCTATGTCATGAATTTGTGCATAAAATTGTGGTGTAAATGGTTCAATTATATTTGGATGTCTATAATGAAAAAAAAAGAATTAAATAATGAAATCAATAGGGCAATTAATTTACCGTAGAAGAAGATCGCCAAGAGAAACAATTAAAGCAGAACGTACAGATGAATACGAACATATTTTAGAAAGTTCAAAGATTCGATCAACATATTTTGAACATAGAACTGATGACACATACATCATGCGAGTACAAGTTAGAATACTGGTTGAAACAAGATTTTCATCATACAATGAATGATCTTCATAGATGAACTAGAATGAAAAAACAAGTCATAGAATTCGAAAATTTCCGTTTGATTGAATTTAGTTGAACTTTGGACATTTTACAAAAATAAATAATCATGTTAATACAATTATTTACAATGATCCTTTCCACTGAAGCTTTATCTCAGCCGTTGATGAAACAATATTGATTCACATTATTCAACTGAGAAGATTGCTGCGATGAGATTTTCACTCGAAACAGTGTTGACTTCACCAGAAAAGTTCGCTTCATTTTCATCGTTGTTCAACAAGACAGAATAGATCGACGTAGAATATATGAAAACATTCGTAAGACTTTTGAATGTATTAAAGACGATAAGATTTCCTGCTCAACTATGTCTAAAGTATAGTTTCTTTTAGCTGGAATTACTAGAGTATTCGCAAGCAGATTCAAACAAGAGATTATAACAGATTACATTTGCAATTTTCGTAAATAGATCGGAGCTAATCGAATCTGGGCGAGAAAATTCTGATTGTGATTATATTTGTTTTTGAAATATTTTCTCAACTTTTCATAGTTTCTAAATCACTGAAGGGAAAACTCTGCTGAATTCAACTAGAAAAACTAGAGATTTAAATTTATTATTCTTACTGTTTCTATCCATTTTTCAATTGAATAAAAAAATGTATTTGATTGAAGTAATTCATTTTCAAGTTGGCTAAGATCAGAATTTTGCTGTTGAATCGATGTAGCATCTTCTTGGTTATCTGTATTGTGCTGATTATTTTCATCAACAAATCGTCTTGATGATGATGATGACGGTAGCAACGAATTTTCATTGTTAGTTTCATTATCATCATCATTGGTAATAAAAGAATCGTTCTCTTGTTGAATTCTTTTAATTGATGATAAATTAATACATTCAATTTTTTGTACTCGATGACTTAATAAAGCATTTATTGATGCTAACATTCGAATGAATATTGTTTTCCATGATATATCATGTAATTTTGGTTGATAATCTGTATAGTCGAATGGCCAATGAATCTGATCAGCTAATGCCTGATGAAATTTCATCATGAGATCATTGGCTGATATTTGATTAGGTTCTTTAAGAAATAGAATAGTTATGAATTGTTTCATACAATTGATCCATAAATGTTGATCACATTTTATATCAGAATCAAGCAATTTTTTAATGATTAAATCATAAAATTCATTGGGAATGCTATATGAACTTTTTGTTGTTAATATATTTGAAATAATTTGCAGCTGATAGCGAACATATTCAAGGTTCTCGGAACTAATTTTACGGAGAAGATTTTGAATAATAGAATTGAGATGTGATGATAAACGATGTTTTCTATCATAGGGAATAACTAATGATATTAATTGTAAAAATGATGATTGACGTTGACGAATTAGTTTAATAAAATCGTCAGACGAGTTTTTTTTTGAATTATTTGTTGTTAATTCCAAATAGTAATCAAGAAGAGCATCAATAAAAGATAACATATTCGTCGTTACTGATGTAGATTCGCTGAGAAGTTGTTTTAGTATATGCTCAAATGTTAATGTTAAATTTAAATCGATATGATCAAGCAATTTTTCAATAATAAGTTTTGATGATATCCTATAGAAGAATTTAAAAAAATATATAAATCAAACTTATTAATCAGCCGATTGATTTTTGTTAAAGGAGCGCGGAAAACAAAAATTGTAAATCTGATGAATCTATTCGTCAGATTAATCATTTATTTTTATAAAAATAAATGATTAAATTTCATGGTTAAATTAACTTTTTATAAAATAATATATTCTATAGGAATTAATAATACATTTTTTGAGTAAATTTCAACTAATTAGTATTGAATATCTGTACGTACTTTTCATCTTTATTATCTTCATCAACTTTAATACAAATTCGTTTAAATGCATTAATAACAGCGTTTGAAATATTTTTATCATTTGACCAGATCAATGAAAACATATCTTGTTCAAGTTTCTTGTACGCAGTCGATTCACATTCAAACGTTGACCACTGATAAAGAAAGAAGAGAAAAAATGATTTTAATTCTTTTGAAATGTAGTTATTTTAAATCATACCAAAACAAGAAAATCAATTATTTCAAGAACATCACTTGTTACTTTTGAACTTAGCAAATAGAACGTATCTTTAGCAAGAAATCTTCGAAGGTGATTACAAAAATCAGTTGCATTATGTAGATAGGATCTAGAAAAATGAATCAATAATTGCCAATAAAAATAATTCATTTTCTTTTGCTTACACAAGTTTCGATTGTTTAACCATATTATCGAATAATCTTGTTGCCTTTTCATCTGGTTCTTCGTCATCGATTATTTCGATATCAGAGTGAGTAGGTAAACAATTATTGAGTTTACTTTGCAATTGTATTAATTTACTCATTTCAACATTATATTTTTCAAATGATGGTAATGATTCGTCAGCTGAATACATTGCGCAAACGCGTTGTTTTTGTTCAACAATACGTTCAAATAAAACATGCTGATTATCAAGATCATTCTCGTGTTCTTCTTCATACGTTTTATTTACATCATCTGGAACACTTTCTACCTTTAATGTTTGTCCTAATAATTTTTGTAATCGAATTAATTTATTCATTTCAGCATTGTATTCATCAAGCATTTGATCAATTGGAAGAAACTAAAGAAATAACAAACACTATTAGTAAAATGTCTGAAGGAGTTAAAATATGAAAAACTATTTGACTGCTACTCTCATATCACAAGGAGATCGTTTTCCCAGGATTACATTAATCAATAGAAAGAAAAAACAGATTCATCGCTCGATGGCAATTATTCAAAACGGAAATATTTATTGTTATGTCGTAGTAAAATCAAGTTCACTGATTGAATTAGACTCCTGAATAAGAACTAAGTTATGTTTTATACTGAAATATTTTTGATATGCAGTTATTACTGCCTTTGCGAACTTTATACTTCAACACTTATCTTAGATCAATTTGTTTTATATAAAATTTCCAATAAACTATCGTTTACCTTATCTGTATACGGATTAAATTTGAGTAATTTTGTTGCTAACTGTATAGCATGTTTTCTTACGATACATGATGTATCATTCGTTCTTTCAAAAGTTGCTTGTATTAAATGACAATAAAATTTAATTGGAATTAATTTTGATTCAACCAAATTCATACATAAACCAATGGCATGCGATCGTACATGAACGTTAGAATCCAGAAAATATTGATCAATTATTAAAAGAAATAATTCACCACGTAGTTCTTTATATTCAGATAATGATGAACAATAACGAATTATATTTACACAAATATTTAACAAACAATTACGCATTTGTAAACAATCACTATCGAATAAATCCAATAAACGATTGATATAAACTATTAAATGATCAGATATATGAGTGGATAATTCATCCAGTAATTTTGCCATTGTACGAGAACTATTTGATTCGTTTTGCGTATTTGACTGTGAATTATTTGAACGACATGAACTATTTGATAGAGACGATTGAATCATTGCAGGAGATAGACATACATGACAAATATCACTAGAAATAAATAAAATATTATCCTTGCCTTTTCATCATATGTTTAGATATGCTCACTTAATAATTCTTTCTAATAATGTGTCTATTCGAAAATGTTTTACATGACAAACAACAACGGCTGAATAAATGGTGGCTGTATGTTCTTGAATTTGTAACATTTGAATAATTTTCATACTAGACTCTAAAATATGAGAAAGTATCATTAAATAACGAGAATAAATATATTTGACTGGATCTCATATCTTTGATAATATTCAGTTTTTTCTTAACGACAGAATCAGATTTCTAGATGATACCATCTGAAATAGTAGCGATTTCATTTAGGAGCAAATCAAGTAGTATGTTTGTGAACATAAGGTTTTTCATATTATTTTTGCATAAATGTTCTATGAATTCATGAATCAATATATATACTCTAAATAGATCAATGAGTAATCAACATGGAAATATTCAGATGACGATTACATTTAATCATTCATTATTTAAACTTATAACTGTTCGAGAAAATGACAAATTAATGTAGAACAGTAGGTGTTCTATTATTTTTCAGTGTCTCGTTTTCCAAAAGAAAGGATTTATTTGTCATTCTTAGATATAAAATGTTGATATTGTTTCAATCAAATAATCTTTTAAAATAGTGATACTAGTCAGTAAATCATTCTGATAATAAATTTGTGTATAGCAATATGCTCAGATGTTATGAAAGTAGAGCTTTGTTGCTATTCTATGAGTAGTTCGGTTTTAGTCTCTATTGAATAATAGATTAGATCTAAAATATGAAGATTATCACCGACGATCTCGTATCTTAAATTACCTTCTTCAAGACGAAATAATCCAATAGTTAAGGCTAATATAAATGATAAATAATCTTTCACTGTTCTTGATCGTGATGAAAATTGATTATTTCGAATAATTGTTAAACATGCATCGACAATCGTACTAAAAGATTGTTTTTTTTTCAAAAAACAAAAAATACAATAGAAACAATAAATATCTTACTTCCCAATTTGTTGATCTTCTAATCGTTCAGTTTCATGCCAAAACTGTCGAAGGTCAAGTTTAATGAAATTCGTAAATAAATAAAGTATTTCATCGCGTTCATTAATACACCAATCAGTATAACAAGTTTGAACGGAACGTTTCTGTTTTTTATTATTTTGAGTTCCATTACGTTGATCATTATCACTAATTAAATTCTCAAGTACAAGTAAATATCGACAAAGAAGATCTAATGAGAAAATAATAATTTGACGGTAAACATCATCGCCATTAGTTTGCTGATTTGAACTGATTGACTGAATTTCGCTTTGTATGGCTAAATAAATCAAATATTTTCATTTTTTTTCTGATATCTTTCACATTTCTTTCTATTTTAGTATGGAAACGAAAATGCTGAAATCGATAATGAAGATCTTTGTCTATGTTTTGACTCTTCGCTTCTACATTAGATATTTACCTTCTTTGACAAGACCACCGAATACTTTTCGAACGTCATGTGATCGTTCAACATGTCTGAAAAATACACATAAAAATAGTTTTCTTTTTTTGTACACGTATGATACATACTCAATCAGATCATCGATAATAGCATGTAGCTTTGAGAGGATATGAGATGGATCATTACGTTTATGCGATTGACATTCTATGAAATTGATTTGAAAATATAAGGAAAATAGTGCTTTATTTATTTTAATGTACAAACCTTTGAATAATTCGTTTAATTCTTCCTTGGTAATAACCATAATGATGGAATTTTATTAATTATTTATTTATTACATCTAAAGTTGAACAAAAGCGCCATTATTATAATCACAAACTACGCCTATCTTGTTTTCTCTTTAATGGAAAATGAATCTGTTCAGCTATCAAGCACAGAACAACAGTCCGAATCTCAACAGTACGATTTTATTTTATGCATATATGAAAGTATTCATTAATGATACTATTGTTTATCCTAGAGAGCAGATAAAACCTAGACGACATTCAAGTTTATCTATATCTTTATCAAGTAAATCGAATAATAAAGAAATGTCGATATTATCTACTCATTCGATGTCTCATGTGATTTATTTTGGATGTGAACAACATTCCGGAAATGAACTATGGGATACATCTTATTTCTTTTCACTACTATTTGAACTCCTGGACGATTATAAAGATATTTCAAATGAAGAATCTCGTCTGGCTGCTTTCATTATATGTCGTTTTAATGACATCAATTTAAATTCACAAATACCAATCAAATTAGTTATTCAAATATTGAAATATTTTAATAATATTCGATTAAAAATTCTTGTTCTACTTGAACTTTTAAATATGTGTGAAACAATTGATTGTACTCAAGCACTTATGTTGTTATGGGAATTTTCAACTTATGGTTATATGATACTCTTTTATATAATAGATCGTATTAAATTTTCAATTGTTGATAAAGATGTGGAATGGAAATCACTATTAACTATTTTCGAACCACTCGAAAATAGAAAACATGCTGCTTACATTCTGTTAGATAAAACAAATTTTTACAAACCAAATAAAGCAACAATTGTTTTTGGATCGAAAAAGTTTGAACGATATTTTTGATTTTTATTTAGTTGACCGTTCGTTTCGTTCTCTCTCTCTTCGTTTTGGAACTTTCTATTGGACTATCCTAGTGTACCATTTATATGATATATATAGCGCTAGATGTCAGTCACGTGTGATTACAGTATACTCTAATTTGTGAATATTTCAAAATATCTAAAATCATTATGAGTACTGATTTTTTTAGTTTTCCCTACTGTTGAATATTATAAAGAAAATTGTTTTTTTTTCGAAAAATAAAAGTAAAATTATTTGCTTTGCATCTTCGAAGAAGAACGCGTGAGAATGTTTGTCACATTGTTGGATTCGTCTAATGGATGTAAAATACATGAATTACTATATATATTTCTACGTAAATATTAGCATTGTAATGGACCTGTTGTATGTCGAAAAGTAATATACAGAAACCAAAAACTTAATTTTCGCCCTGCCAATTTTGTGAAACACGATCTAAAAGGAGTGTTGAAGTGTATAGGCTAGAAATTTATTTAGCTCGTTTAGTCAATATGAAAAAATTCGATGTCTTAGAGAAAAACGTTCGATTAAATTTTTAAAATCTTTAGAAGTAATGAGACTATGAATGATATATATTTGAAGTAAGTGCTTATAGTACTATATACTCATTACAATTTAAAAAGTATCAAGTAATTGGTTCGCTGCGAAATAGAATAATGAAATGAATCTTATACTTATAGTAATGTCATCACAAATGGCAAGAAACAACATTAATTAGAGTACAAATTTTAAAATTATTAGGGTATGATGAGTGTCTCTGATACACTCTAAACAGAAAAGTTCTTCATGTGTACCCGAAGAGAGAAGTTTAATAAGTTACGTACTAGGGGCGTAACCAGAAAATGTTCGTAGGGGGAGGGGGGGGGGG
>OENM01000003.1:262610-273456 GCA_900239745.1 Rotaria magnacalcarata
CCCCCCCCCAAGTTTTGCTTTCTCGCGACACCCATGACCCTAGCATTTTGAAGGAAAAAAGTTTTACACCCCCCCTTCCCAAAGTTGGAATGATTGGGGCACCCCTGCCTACGGTCGATAAATAGAACTAATTGTTTTTCGCTGTCGTCTAGTCGTATATGACGTACACGGGAAAAAATTATATAGACAAAGCATAGCTCACGTCTGATAAGAACACGAGTAAGACATTGACAATGACACAGCAGGTCGGACGGATATAAATAGTGCGTACACAAACAATAAACATCATCTTTTTCTTGGTTAAACGATAATGTACATTGACATCTATAGCACAGTGAGTAATCGTAGCCATCTTGTTTGGTTGAGACTGAATACTTATTTAGACAGAGTCCATGAGGGAACCGAGCACAGGGGGCACTTGATAAAATGTTTTTTATTGAGTGTCTCGTATACTGATTTCATGCATTTACACGTGCTGATCAACTCTTGTCGTGACTATCCACGCGTGCGAATGTGATACAATATAGCTAGAGAACGGAAATGAAAATTTCGGTTTTGGAAACGCTTACAATTCCTTGATTTTCATAGTTGCCATGATATATTTTATAGAAAATCAAACGAAAAATAAATCAACGCGTTAAAACCGTAAAAAACTCCTATTTCTTGTACATGTCAACGTCAATAATTCAATACTCTAAACATGAAATGAAAAATTCTATTTAAAAATGTCTGGTATTCAATAATTTCGGTCAAAATCACGCATAAAAAACGAAAGAATCGTTAAAACGCTATCAAAATGCCTCAAAACGTACATAAATGTGGTTTTTGTGGTGTGTAAACGCGTTTTTGAGAAATTTTGTCTGCTTGGGTAACGTCAAATGTCGTAAAACCATTCGAAAATAATTTGTCCTGTTACGGATTTCTCTTGTATTCGTCGTCATTGTTTTGTGTGTCTCTCTCTTTTTTTCTCATCTATCTATTTTTCTTATCATTTGAATAACTCATGAATTTGGCTACTGTTATCTCTAAATCATAGTGAATGTTATTAAGTTGTAAGAGAAAATAAACAATAAATTTACATATATAAATCTGAATGTGACAATACTGCAATCAGCTTGTGAGGATGAGAAAATTGATCGTGGTTTGATGACTCAAAAAGGAGTGATTATGGGTGTGGGTGTAGTTTGTTGATGCAAAAAATAACCCACATCCACACACACACCCTCAAGAATGGTTTACAGTAATTCAACATCAAAACCTGATTCATTATACTTTCCTATTTCAATAGAATGATGGCTTAGATGGAAAGCAACATTTTCTTCATGGACATTAAATAGAAATGAATAAATTAATTTAAAAAAATTCTTTCATTAAACCCAATAAAAATGATAATAGGTTAATTGAAATTTTGTTTTTGTTTTTATTATATATTGTTTTAGACGTGAATCTAATGATATTCTTACTGTTCATCAATAGAAAAAGCTATTTCGAATGATTGTGCTCAACTTAAATCCAATCGTCGTTATGAAATTCATTTCAAAAATTACATTCTGAAATCATATCTCACCTCTTTATTACGACGCCTTATTCTTCTATGTTTTAGCTCTAACGATCATCTTGTTATTCAAAGTATTGTCGAACTCATACATTGAAGTGTTTTTGTAGATTAGTCTTTTGAAAATTGCTGTTGCAATGTGTTTTTTATGAACTGAACTGTCTTATAATTTTGAATATTGCCGCTATTTAATGAATCATTGAATGTGTCTTCAGTTTTACATTAAATTCTAGATATCTTATGGACGAAGTCAATGATTTTCAAATTGATTATAATCCTTAATCATAGTGACATAGCCATCAAAGTCGGATATCTTATTTACAAAATCTTAGATACACGCATTGCATGATCTATAGATTAAAATTTATGCTTCTAACTTTACTTAGGTGTCTACACGAACACATCGTTATTTTTTTTATAAATATCTGAATGATAATGAGTGGTTTACAGCAGAGAAAAACATTTTTGAAAATAGGTTATGGGTAAAACAGGTTGTGATTGTATCCGAAATTTTAAGTGTTGTTTTTGTTCTGCTTTCAGTTAGAACAGTTCAAATATTTATAAATCAATATAAGAAAAGATCAGATTCAGTTGTTTTTCTATATTTGAACGACAAGTTAGTTGAATCGTTATGATGAAGATAAAAATCTTAGCGAAAAATTATAATTCAAATATCAACATTTACAATAGTACAACATACTGCTTCTTTGGTTACTTTAATATTCTAATTAATTTTCATTATAAAGAGAATAGTGTCTGATGGATTTCTTTGTAATATTCAGAGTTCAATTAACATCATCGCTACTTAGTACTATATACACGTAACATGAATATGAATATCTACTATTGCCATTACCATCATTCTTTATGAAGAAAAACTACAATAACCGAAGATCATGACAACTAAGAATAAATTTTTCTTTTATAAATCTGTATCTAAAATTTATCTAATTTTCACAAATACAAAAAAAATCATCTAATAATATCAATTTCGACTACCAAATACACCTTTATCTACAATAAAATAATTGCATCGATTCAATTTAGGAATATGATAACAATAATCAACTGATAATGAACGTAAATGGACCACATTTGTTTTAATACTTGTTGTTGATTTATGTTCATCGAAGACAATTTGGGATTGTTGAGAATCTGAATGATGTTCTTCAATATTTTCAGTTTTACTCAATTTTATTCGACAATGAACAATAAATGCCCAAGTAAGACCTAATGCTGGAGCTAATGTCATCGATTGAGATACTAAAGAACCATCATAGATTTGACTAAATTGAGTTTGCACCTAGAAATGTAGCAACATTAGAAAAAATACAATCATAATAAAACATCTTTTAGAAAAAAAAATATATATATATATATGTTGGGGGCAGAATTGGGATCCGGGCAAAATTGGAATATTGGATTATTTGACCAATCAAAATTACAGAAGAAATTAGAATTCCAATTTTGCCTAGGCAAATTCCGAATTTGCCCGGATTCCAATTTTGCCTACAACATATATATAAGCATATACCTGATTGACGCACACAATTGCAAGATTATATCGATGACAAAGTGTATGCATAGCGAACCCCAAATATTGTAGAGTATTTGCTTTCGTGTGATGTTCAAATAAAATATCTTCAGAACGAAAAAGAGCAGCCAATGAATCAATAATAATTAATCGAATGCTTGGTTCACGGCTAAGTAACAGAGGAAGTCGATCAACAAGCGTCATTTCTAAATGACGCTAATACAAAAAATGAAATTTTAAATACTAAGTAGAAACTAAGAATTTATTTACATAATGTCGAATAATATCAATATAAATATTATCAAAAAAATGCTGCTGTAAACATCGAGCATCAGCTATATTAAATGGCTTATCAGCTTTTGCACGGTAATACGAAATATGTTTTAATCGTTTATCAATTTTTTCAATATGAGATTCAGTATTGATATAAACTACCTCTGTTAGAAGATGTGTAAAAAAGAAAAATCAGCATTAAACGATATAAAAAAGCTCACTAGCTTCCTGCCCTCGAGCTCGAAATATTCGTTGAACTTCCAAGGATAATTGAATACATAATTGAGTTTTTCCACATCCACTTTCACCGTACAATTCAGTTATTTGACCAAGACGAATTCCACCACCGAGAGTATTATCCATGATTGGACAACCTGTGGAAAATGTTGTTATCAAATCACGTTCCTTTTCTATCATTTGCCAAACTACAGATAAAATATTTCATGATTGAATAAAATAATTTTTTCTTTATATTACGAAAAACACACCAGACATTTGTCGTCTCGTAAAAGGATAAAATGTATTTGAAATACATTGTAATGCGAGATCGATGTCTTGATTTTTCAGTCGAGTTGTACGAATCAACTCATCGGGATCCAATTCCAAGACATTTTTTAGAGAATACTTAGCACCATAAACTAAACATACGATTTAGATACAAAATATATATTTATGCATAGTAAATATGATTATATAAAAAAAGCAACCTCGACGGAGTTTTTCTTCAACAACCAGTGGCAAATCAATATCATTCAAAGTAAGAGACATATTTCATATCTATAGAGACAAAAACTGAATCCATATTTTCCTCAGTCAAATGATAATCTTTATGTTTCTTAGTTTTTACTAAGAATCAGAATAAATATTCACTGTTGAATGTAAATATACTTTTTGTTTTAGAACAGTGATCATCGTGTTTACAAAATGAAAAAAAAACGTAAAAACAATAAACAATAAATCTTATTTTTTGCTAAAAACGTTTGTATACAAGATAAAAATGTTAAAATGAATAACACAGATTTATTTCTGTCCGGATTTCATTCAACAACAACTGATTTTGTTGTATCTTCTTCGATTGTTAATTTAGCATGAAGATCATCTTCGAGTTCAGTGCTATTATCAAAATAATTATCATGATCTTCATCAGTTGTTTGATCAATATGGAATTTTTCAGAAATAGCATTTCTAGTTACAACAATATTATCATCATCATCATCATCATCGTCCGTTGTTACAGCATCATGTTGTTCAATTTCCTGAAATTAAAAAACAAATACAAAACTACATTTTTCTGTTTTTTAAAAGAAATTGATCATTTTTAGATAGCCATGCAAATCGAATTAACATGCGAATAAGAGCGTAATCATAATATTGTCAATCCTTTCCACTTGATTTTTTTTAAACATCATGCTCATTTCACTATACCTGAGCTGTAAGACGAACTGCTAATTCCTCTCTAAATTTTTCTTTTGCCCATTGCAAAAAATGAGCCGTATCATATGTCGTCGGCTGATAGATAATATTAATTATTTTTGTTTTATTATAAATAACAAATGATAATAATGATAATAATACATACTTCTTTATTGGATGATATAAATGCAAGATCAACGAGATCATTTTCTAATGCTAATTGTTTTTCTACGTCTTCTTCTAATTTCAATTGCTGTTGAAGTTGATCAAGTGATTCAATAATGTTACCTATAAAAAGTAATGTTAAGAACAATAAAATATTGTTCATTGAAAAATATTTTCTCACTGTCTGTTGTGGATACATCCGATGGTGGACTAATAAAATCATTAGTTGATGTATTATTTTCGTCATCGTCATCTAATACAGATTCTTTTAAATGTATACTTGTTGATAATGAACTATTTCCACTATCATCTACTGTAGTTGTTATTAGTTTTGTTGCTGCTGTTGCTATTTGAGAATCAATATTAGCTGTTGATTGATCTATTCCTATTAATTCAGTATTATCATCTTCCCACCATTCTTCAATAAGATCAATATCATTGGAATCATTTACTGCAGAATTATTGATGTTACGTCGATTTGATTTTGGTCGATTATTCGAATCATTTTTTCGTTGATAATTATTGTCAAAACCATATTGACGAGGATCATATAATGATAAGGGAAATTGATGTTTATCTTGATGATATGTTCGTGGTTTTGTTGTCCGTCGTCTTTGATATGATGTTCCCCAATAATTATGATTATTGATATTTTCGTTTTGATATGAACGATCGTTCGTATTCAAATATGCAGCAAGTGGAAGAATATTGCTATTATTATTATTAGTATTAGTATTAGTATTATTATTATGGTTGTTGTTATTATTTCTTTGATAATGATTATTATTATTTGGTGAACGAAAAAAGTTATTATTCACTTGTTGTTGAGATGAAAAATCATAAAATGATCGTGGACGTGATTGAAAACGATTATCATTACTTAACTGTGACGAAGATTTATGTAAATGTTCGAAATCACCCGACATTGGACGTTGTTTAGAATATTGATTTTCTTGATCTGTCTGTTGCAAACGATGAAATCGTGGTGGTAAATCGACAGACGAATCTTCTTGTTCTTGATGTGCATGAGAGGTCGAAGATGAGGGAGTTGATAGTTGTGTAGGAGGAAGAACAGGAGGTTGACACATGGATAATGGTTGAAATTGAGATGAATGATGAAATTGATGACGATTAGAATTTTCAAATGTACGTGTTGGAAAATATTGATGAAAATGAGATTGAGATGTTTGTGAAGACGGTGGACCACTAGACATAGGTGAGGGTGGATGAGCAAAATAAATAGGACCATTTCCGTTAAACGATGAAGATTGAGCTGGTGATGGATACATAAAATTATGAGGATACATAGATTCTTAAGAAAAAAAAACAGATTTAAAACAAAATATTATTAGATTTCAATGTTTAAAGAAGAAATACTTACGATCTAGTTGATCACCACCGTTATTAAAAAAATGGTCCATGCTTGAATGTTGACCGTTAAGATTTGTCGGTAAGAGTTGTACATGAATTGGAGGTGGTAGTGAACTATTTTGCCACATTGGTATTTGGGGCATATCTAAATGAAACTCAGAGTTCTCTCCTGAATAACCATTATTATGAATTGCTGATCGACGCATTCTCTCTATAAATAAATTGATTTAAAATGTGTTGTTTCTTTAATACCATGAAATCATCAATAATTTTACCTTCTCGTCGACGTTGTCCTGGTTCTTGAATTCGTTGCTGCTGTTGATTAAAACGTCCACTGCCAGCACGAGTAGCTAAAATTTGACGATTAAAATATAAATTTTTATATTATAATAAGAAATAAATTGGAAATAAACGTCAATCAGTGAGAACATACGCAAATGAACGAGAAATATGAGAAAAGAAAAAAAATCAGTCATGCAATTATCCAACGAACTAAACCAGAGTAAAACACTAACCTTCGACAGTAAGGCTTTTTTTGAAAATGATCAGAAAGCAACTGAGCACAAAAAGAAAATCACTAGTCAAAAGATAATTTGCTTACTTATTGGGCGTTTACTGTTGATTCTAATTAAAACGATGGTCTATAACAGAGTGTGCATTGGTGTGTCTCCCTTTCTTTTGTCTTCTACTGCTGCTAATAGTGTAAAGTATGTATATACATGCAATATACAGTATAATGTCGCCTATCGTCTTTTCACTCTCTCTCTCTCTCTCTTTCTCTTTTCTTTTCGTCCATCGGCAAAGACGGCAGAAACGTGCACATCGATCATCCAGGTATATCTACCATTTATCATTATATATATATATGTATATATCTGCATATCATATACACACGCCGTATATGAGGTTTCAAGGCATTCAATCAGCTGATTAAGAAGCACCCTCAATAGCATCATGCAATGTCAAACGCGAGAAAAAGACAAAAGGAAAAAACACTATGGAAAAAATATAAGATAATCGAAAAAAAAGGTAGTTATTCATTCCATGAGCAACCAAAAAGCCTATTACCTACCTTGAGTGTTTATAATGACAATTTTGTTTGCATGTGCCGGTTCGTCGGCATCTACGCACAGATATTAATTCCATAATAATTTATTCGGTTATATTTTTAATATTAGGATAAATTCTCTTAATTCTTTAAATGAAATGCTTTTCATCAAATTCCAACAAAACGTTTGAGAAAAAAACGTTTTTCTTACATTTCTATACTTTTTAAATAAAGAGACTTTCAACTAGAATATCTTACCGTAATTATTTTCTGATCGCTGACAAAATGGATATGTATATTCTAGTAATTCAGGATTGATGGAAGTATCACTAGATTGTTGATTAACAACTTCTTGAGCTCGTTCACGTTTTAAACGATTGTAATCAACTCGTTGAACACGTTGTGGTTGAACATCAGTACGATCCTTTTTAATGAATATAAAGCTTTTATTAATTTGAAATGATTTTGAAATGTTTACATTTTCGAATTTTCGTCGCACCGGTGGTCGATGTGATTGTTCGTATGGATTTTTCTATAGATTAAGTCATCATTTTAAAATAGACAATAAAACACAATATAAAAATAAAATACCTGAAAATTTTGTTGAGCTATTGTGCTTCGACCACGATTTTTTGTTGTCTATAAAGTTTTGATAAGAAAACAAAAGTTACATATAAATGCTCAGTAACTTACACCACGCATGGTTATTGTCGCTTCTTCTGTCGATTCAACTTTCGTTAGAGTTGTGATTGCACCTGATTGCTTTGCTAGTTGTCGGTCTTCTTCGATTTCCTTCAAAAAATATAATCACACAAGTAAACACGCAAAGAACAAACGAACGACTTTGTGGGCTACAACATATGTATCTAGTTCTTTTTCCTCAGAGTGACACCTCTATCAAAACACGCACACAATACATAACACCACACAACTTCATAAGAAACAACCAACTATAAAAAGGTAACGCGGTAAGCGAGAATAAAAAATGTATTTGAGGCACGCAATCACGCTCGTTACTGGTGTACAAGTTGTCCCAACGGCGTCTATTGAAAGTCTATTATATCCCATGTTCTATATACACGTTTATTCTCTGTTAGAAGCGAAAGAAGACGACGACGAAGAAGAAGGGAACGAAACTGTCAAAAAAAAAACCTTTCTCCTCTTACGAAGACATTCGAGAACACGTTGAGAATAAAAGAGAAAGAACAGACCTCTTAACCAACAAATATCAATCGTCGGACATCTCATATGCTCTCTTCTCTTTCTCTTACGCTCGTACGGCCTTAAGTGGATTGTTTTTATACGCACTTCAAATAAACAATTAGTATCTATTCAAATACAAACTTGATGACGTTTAAGTAGTTCCAAATTTTTTATGCGCATTTCAGCCATCTTTTGATCAATTGTGGATATGAACGATGCTCCATCCATCGATGTTGTCTAATGAATAAATCAATGGATAGTTTATCTGAAATAGTAAAGATCATCAAACAAACATTTGCTTACAATGAACAGTACATAAATATATTAAAGTAGCATAGATAAATAAATTATATGATTTATCAGATAATAAAAAAAAAGAAGAAGAAGAACGATAGAAAATGCAAAAATAACGAGGTCAGGTAAATTCGATGGGGCAATTTACTTTGTTAGAGAAGATGCATGTTTCGAATTTCTATTTCAATTCTTTTTGTATACTAGTTACAGATGATTGAAAAAGCGTTGTGTTCATTGACCTCACACGCTTCTTTTTGTACGACTATTATTTGCTCGCTTACCTAGATATCACATAAAGTAAATGACAATCAATTGTACGATTGAAAATTATAAATGAGAAAATAATCGTTTTCTGATGTGCGCAGATGTATATGTAGCGGCAAGTGACAACAAACAATTCAACAGCTATCGATATTTCAGTGAGTCTTACTTTCATATTTCATAGCCATTGTATAGTGTATATAAATGTATGCATAATAGGATGAGTAACATGAGAGAGAAAAGAAAAAGAAAGTGCTATATTGGAATATCTACTATTGCGAGAAAGTGTGAAACAATGGGAAGAATGTATTTGTATTTGGTTTCTTTTTGTGTGATAAATAAATAACTCTAGATCAACAATTGCAAATTATGAAGTATTATATCGTTATCATATCCTTGAAAAAGAAAGGGATCAAATAAGATTCGCTTTTGTAATATATACATACTCGAAGAAAAGAATAACAGACGGAACATCGTAAAAAATGATATTTTGATTGTCTTAGTTGTAAGTATACGTATAAATATGTTTAGAAAAATAATCGATTGGCTGCTGTTTACTTTTCAGAATAAATAACAAAAAAGGAGAATATTCTTATGCATACATCTGTATAAAATGAAACATATTAGATAGAAATAGAAAAAGATTGGATATTACGATGAAATATATGCTTTAAATTAATATACAACTCTTAGATAAATATGATCGATCAATATGGCAGTCTCACTTCTTAATGAAAGGTGTTGCTGTTCTTTCTTCTATAACGTCAATTAACAACTTTCTTCTTTACATGAACATTTCACTTTCAATTTTAACTGAATCTTTTCGAAAAAACGATAGATATCAGTATGACGAATAAAATAGTTTTATTCTAATAAGTTCATGCAAACATGATAATCGAATGTATATCTATAATCAAATAGAACACTGATTGGATGTCTATGATATAGGATATCAACACATAAATTTAATAAAGTGATAATTATCCTTGGTAAAGTATAAAAAATTGATACCTACTTCAAGTCAGATTATTTTGATGTAACTAAGTAACCTCAATTTTTGCAATGACTAGTCTGAGCGCATCTATCTGAAAACAAACACAAACTCCTTATTAGTATTTGTAAATAGCAATAATTACTAATATAATGTTTTTTTTTCTATTGAAAAGGATATTTAGAATAAAATCACTGGAGACCTTCTAAAGTACTTCATCAGAATACAAAAAAAAACAATATTAGTTAATATATATATATACGATGAGTACTTGAAGTGTTTTTCCCAAAGTTTAGGCTTGCACTAATGAGGACAGCATCAACTTATGTTCGGAACCAAGTCAAACATTGAGAGAATGATCATTGCTAGTTTTTTCTCACCGTCATATGATTTAACTAATTAGAATACACAATTAGCGTAATTAGACATTTTTGTTTACTTAACTAGGAAATTTCAAATTTTTCTCATGCATTTCATTGGACCGTTCATGCACCAACTAATGCATTTTCCCGTAGATGGATATATATGTTGGAGAGGAAATTAAAATTCAGGACAATTTCAAATTCCCCTACGGCAAATTAAAACTTTTTGTATTTTTTATATAATTTTCGATTTTTCTGAAATAGGTAAAAATGTACTGTTTGTGCGATGCGTAGGTGATGTGGGTCTATATGTGGGTGTGGGTGTGGGTGTAAGTGTGGGTGTGGGTATGAGTGTGGGTGTGGGTATGAGTGTGGG
>OENM01000003.1:273695-367088 GCA_900239745.1 Rotaria magnacalcarata
GATTTAGAGGTGTACTGCAGGGTAAGTTTTTCTCGTATCATATACCAGTGGCGGCGGAGCATCATTAAGCCAAGTAAAGCTCATAATGTTTTCCTCCAGTCGAATTTTTCAAAATATAAAGCAGAATATAAGTCTTCTTTTCCTTGAATTTCAGTAGAAATCATAATGACCAACATAGAACAGAAATGAAAGATACCAAAAACTAGTTTTCTGTGATAGTCTGTTGATATAAAAGTCGAACAGAGACTTTTCAAGTCAGTAGAACCTTTCTCTTCTATGTATATATGTTACAGGAGAAAATTAAAATGTTAATCTCTGCTATGCTGAGAGAAAGATCTTGCTGTTTCTCCTCTACATTTTATAAGAAAATATGAAGATTTCAAAGTCAACTAGTCTTAGATTTTAATTTCCTTAGTAACATATATGCGTCCAATAAAATAGATATTTAAATGAGTTTGTGTCATCTGTACGATAAAAGAAAAGTAAAAAATCACCAGAGATAAGTGAATCACTCTATAACAGAGACATTTATGAGAATATGTATTTGAAGGGATTAGATGCTTAAGATAATAATCTGAGAATAAAACATATTCATATTCATTCCGATATCAAGTGAAGATGAGTGTAATCTCCTGAAATTTGGGTGAGGCTCAAGCCTCACGGGTTTCAATCACTCCACCGCCACTACTTTAACATTGACCCAATATTCTGAGTGTTTCTACACAATGTGCAGTGCATAGTATGCACTGCATACTGTGTAGAAGTACTCTGCTCCGTTCTGTTCTATTGAATAGTCAATATTTTCAATTGTGACCAATCTATTTGCATAATTTTTACTTGAAAAGTTTTTCAAGAAAAACAAAGTAACTCGACAAAGTTGATAAGTGATTTTAAGAAAGTCAGAAATATTGATAGATTCAATTTCTTAAAATATTTTCTATTCATGATCTTGAAAAGCAAGATGTAATTATTTTGAAATAAATATGATAATTTAAAATCAATTTTTTCCAGAAGTTATTCAACTGAAAAGAAAAATCTTTCGAGAGATTTTTTGTTGTTTTTTTAATCATTAGTACAAAATAATTTATATCATATACAAATTTCCTTTCTATCAGTAGTACAAATTCTCATATTTCATTTGTATACAGCTTAAGAATTGGCAAATCTATATTTTTAAGATCTTTTGATGAAAACATGAGAGAGAATTGAAAACAAAAATTTCATATATTGTTCTAGATTTTGCTTGACAAGTAGTCGATTTAAAAACTCTGAACGTCATGTTCATTTCGAATGCTTGATTACAGATAAGATGAACCATTGATAATATCAATATATTATTTTTATGTCTCCTGTATATAGATAGATTATATCAATATATGTGACATTTATAATCATCTGTTTTCTAGTTGTAGCATTTCGTTCATCCTTAGTATGCATATGTTGCAGTGTAATAAAGCTTGTTTCACTTGTCATCTGGTTCTTATTCAGAAGAACATATATTATCTTCTTTGATAAATGTCAACACACTACTTTGTCAGAAATAATTCTCAATTCAATGCTAAAACTGAAAATATTGTATTGTTAACAAATCGAAGTTTAAAAATAGTATCAATAGATACTTTTGCAAAAATTTCGATATTGCTGTCGAAATAATACCTATGGTGATAAGTATTTCAAATAAAAACATGAGAATCTAAAAAATAATTAGTAGAAACTATCGACTAACGAACACTATTGAACTATTTTCCGATTGAAAAGATACTATCCAGCATTATTTTCTACTGCTATCTATTGCTATTTTTAGAAGCAATTATTATTCATCGAATTCTTTGTGAATAAGTTTTAAAATATTTTTAATAAGAGAATATGTTGTTTATATAACTGCCGAGACATGATCTGAATAAATAGAAGAATATGAAACAGAAAAAGAAGAAATAAAATAAAACTCATGAATTCAACCACTAGATATTTTCAGTGGCGGATCTACCAGTTCGGCTACCCGACGATCGCCACCTTCCTCAAGATTTTTTTTTCGATTTTCCCCAGCAGAAATGAAACAGAAAATAGTCGTTCTGCCTCAAATAGACTTGAAAACCCGTTTTTTGGTCAGGAGCGCCACCCCCTAACAGATTTTCTGGATCCGCCACTGGATGTTTTTAATTCATCCAGGTTATTTATTGTTTCATTAACAGTTGAATCTTCTGTATCATAAAAAAGCATATATCTACACTGGTATTTTTTTTAATGTAGTGAATTAATTCACGACTCAGAATATTTTTATAAATAATAAACGAGCGAAAAAAAGAAAAACTTTTTAACGAAACAGAAACAAAAAGAAAGCTATTCGCAACACAGAAAAATATACTACTGACATCACCGATTCGTTATAGTTGTTGTTATAGGCATGTGTTCATTCGAATCAATAGCAATATTATTCGTATTATTTCCTGTACTACGCCGGTTATTTGTCCAATTATCAAATAAATGATAACCAGTACCTGATGGCTCCCAATCATCACTAGTAGATTCAAGTGAATAAGTAAATTGTCTTCGTCTTTGACGTTTCCGTTGAAAATAAACAAAAGCAACAGCTATACTGACTGAACCAATAATTAACAGAAGTCCTAATACAATTATTGTTGTTACAATACCACCACGTATAGCTCGTTTCATTTTTGGTATAGTTAATCGTGACGCTGGTTCTATTTATGAAAAATACAAAGATAAAGAAAAGTGTTCTTTTTACTAAGACAAAATCTATTGATATTTTTTTCATACTTGGACATTCGAATTCATCGTTGCCTGGTGGACATGAATGATAACCATCACAGTGAAATGTTTCATCTATGCACCATTGATCTGAACTGCTTGTTGAACAATTATATTGATTTGCCGTACACGGACCTATGAAAGAAAAAATTTTTAAATGAATATACTAAATAACTTATCGATTTTATTTGCCTTTTGTGAAGTTTGATATTAATATTTCGAATGCTTGTATATTAAATTTACATAAACTAAACGTTAGAGGTAAATCAATCATCAACGTTTTACGGTATTTTCGATTTAATAATTGATAACTGTCTAATTCTAAAGGCTGCATATTTTTATTGAATACATGAACTGATGAATTTAAGTCGAATGTATCATTTATATTAATTATAAATTGTTCTAAAGAATTAGATAAATATAATTTATCAATTGTGATATTACAACATGTTGTATAAGAAGATAAAGAATTTGGTGTGAAAATTATTGATATAGGAGATGACATATTCATCGTTTGATTACAGAAAGACATAAATTGAACTAGTTGAAAATCGATAAACAATAAATAACAAAATGAAAACAGAATTTTCTTTATTTACTTTGTGTTGAACTTGAATAAATACTTTGAATAAGTACTAGTAGCCACCAGAACCAGATTTGGATTATTTTAGTGTTTGCCATTATTCGAGGATTAAATATATATTGTTCAGTCATTCAATCGTGCGTTTTGACGAGCTGAATAGCAAACAAAATTTTTTTTCTTTCATTCGGATATGTATTGCAATCTATCTTGAATGCTGCTGCTTCTAGTTGATTGTCAAATCGGCTGCGCATGTTTCTCTCATTTTTTCCTCTTTCTTTCTTTCATTCATTCATTCTTTCCTTCTTTCTTTCTTTCTTTCTTTCGCGTTTCTTCCGACCTAAAGCAACAATTGCACACATATCGGGCAGATTCTTTCTATCGTATTTTTTTTTTGTTTCGATGACGATGATTCAGCTTCGAAAATACGCGAGAGAGCGAGCAAAGGAGAAAAGAGAATAACAGAATACGTTGTACGTGCTACGCTTTCACCTTCGACAGTTTCTATATGTTATCGTTCTAACATCATCATCAAATAGTAGCATTAAGATGGAACGAGCGAAAAAAGAAAAAAAAAGAAGAGAAGAAAAGATGAGTCGTTCATTGATTACTAAAGGAATGCCATTGATGAATGATTAAATGATGAATCAAGATGAGATGTTAACAAGTGAAAAAAGAAAGAAAAAAAACACGAAAAGAATGCATCTAGTCAGTTACATCTAGTATAAGTGCAATAATAAACTCTTGATAAATTGATGTGTGTTCAAAAGATTAGATTGACCGATATAATCTAGTGTGGTGTTATACCATCTCTAATGTATGAACTAGATTTCCCCACGGAAAGGGAAATATTTGAATAAAGAAATCTTAATCTGTGTTATATAAAGAAAAAATGGTGGACTAAGTGAAATATTCTTGATTAGTTTCTTTTCGAAATTAAGTTTTTATCAATTAATTCTAAATCATGGCCATTTGACCTTGTTCTTTGTTTTCTCATCAATAAAAAATCATTAGTTACGAGAGAGAAAGTTCAAATGCATATTTTAAGAAGAATTGATTTCTACAGTTATGCTTTTTTTCGATAAAAACACAGAATTATGTTGATAAGTTAAACTCAAATTTATTCCGTGTTGTATAGACTTGAAAAATTCAATGGAAGGATTAAAAATGTTGAATGATCCTAATTAATTTATCCTTAGACAAAGAAAAATGATTTACAAGGAAATCAGATTCTGTCTACACTTGACATAAACAAAAGCTCGAGAGAATAATAAGAATAGAGAAAATTTCTATAATTTTCTTATGAATTACGTAAATGAAAATCTATTGATTTGGTTACAGTGTGCTTTGGGAAATACCATTGAAAAACATTATGAAAAAATATTCTCTCAATGTATGACTTATTGTAAAATTACTTAAGAGATAGAATAAATAGAATATTTTTTTGCATATTTAAATGAAACATAAACATTGTTGCTTTTGGATGCAGTTAATAAAATTCACCTTGCTATTTCTAATATGTGCTATTTTCTCTTTCCTTTTTTATTGCAATTTTCACATACTTCTGGTTAAGTATTCGATAAAAAGGTTATGCTACATGCTTATTTTTGTCCTACTAAGATATAGACACAGCGAATATATTTTATTGAATTTATTTATTTCTTTATAGATATTTTCCAAGGACATTTATTGTACAAGTTCTTCTTCCATTTAATTATAGTAATAAAGTATAAAATGAGAAATTTATAAAAAACGATATTTCTATTATTCGTGGGCGATCTTTTTCATTTATAGAAAAATACTTCGAAATTTTCAGTGACTGTCTTTTTTTCCTTTCTGACAATGTATGATAAATAAGCAGAGATGAATGATTTTTGTTTCTATATGAAATATTTTCTATGATTCAATAATAACTAGAACAGCTCATTTCAATATTAAATCAAAAACAGAAATTCTCAACCGTTACATTATGAAAAGAAAATCAAACTTGTTGATTTCTTTGACTAATTTATCGAGTCTTTTAATCTCCTGAAGTTCATTATTGTAGACGAAGTCAGTAATCCACAGAAAACAGGAAAAACAAGTATTAGTATCTTGATTACAGTCGATAAAAATATTCCCTTGTAGTTTTCTATAATCGTGACTTTTTATTTTCCGTTACGATTAGTATATTTCGATATTGAAAATAAAATTAATATAAATTTGTTAATCTCTATTGTAATTTATTATTTAAGATTTTCTATCACGCAGTTATGCTATCGAGCATAAGTATAAAAGCTTAACAATACGTAGAAATCACAAAATACATGTATTGCCAACACATTACTAATGAGTACAATTATATTCTCGAGTATAATAAATGATGCATTGTTTCTGGAAAACTTGGAGTTTATATACTAAGTATCTTTTGACCATATGTTCCTATTTCTAGACTAGTAATTGAACGAAAAAGATCGGAAAAGTCTTTTTCAAACTATTAATAAAGAGATGTTTGATGTAAATAATAAAATAAAAGTAGTACTTATAATATAAAAAATATTTTAATTTTAACTATGATTAAAAGAAATGTTATTATCTAATATGCTTGATGATGGCATTTATATGAATGGTTAGGATAGTAAATATTGGTCTTGCTTCTTTTTTATTGATTTTTGTTTTGATTTAATCTGCTAACTACATACTGTCAAATGTTTTTGTTTCTACCTGTCCAAGTTCTATTTGTGTTTCAATAATTAGATAAGCCGAATACCTTTTTGTGTGGATTTAAATTTTGGATTCTCTTATTATTATGTTTTATTTTGAATTGGACTAAGCTATGAAGATATAAATGAACACGAAAGGGACCGATAAAAATAAATAGAACAATCTTTATTCTATTATTAACTAAAATGTTATTTGGGAATCATAATACTGTCAAAATGCAATAATCAATGTATGAGCTCTTCGAGCAAAGCATAAAATTATCGATTATCTATGATAGATACCAAGTAGATGATTGTGAAGTCGGCAAAAATATAATCTAGTAACAAAATTTTCATTATCTTACAAGTTAGACAAGACACAAAAACTCATAAGAGCAGAAAACATGTTTTTCAATGATTATATATATTGTGTTCTCTATCTGAAAATATAGCTAAGCATCTAGCTATTCAATTTCGCGTGTCTTAATACTATTTTATGAACTACTAAGCTGATAAGAACAAAATACTTGACTCGTGTTCTTTATTCATAAACTATCTTGTTCTCGTCTATCTCCCACTACTTGATAATGGCGATAATCGAAGTGGTTTATTTCTTACGTATCTAAATGGTAGACTGTCACTATGATTTACATTATTATTCATCAATAACATTAAACTTTCATTGTGACATTCCTCCTCTGTTATGTACATCGTAGGAGTAGATAAATGTATATTTAAGGATTATCATTCACAAATGCTCTAAAAGACTATATATATATATATATATATATATATTCAATTGACTAAGCATAATAAAAAGAAAACATTATGATTGTCACTATTCGAATTGGCTTTGTATTGATATTAGCAGTATTATTCGTTGTCGTTCATGCGAGTACTGGTAGAATAAATTATAAACTACTTTATTGTTTCTTTCTTACATATCAATATATTTTATCTTTTATCCCAATAGTGACTCGTTGTCCTGATAACGAAGAATACCGTGAATGTGGTAGTGCTTGTCAAGAAAATTGTACACATACACCTAAATACTGTACATATCAATGCATTCCGGGTTGTTTTTGCAAAACAGGCTTTGTCCGTGCAACAGATGATAAAAGTAAATGTATACCACATTCCAATTGCTCTTGTCGTGTCAATGAATTTTACAACGAATGTGGCTCAGCTTGTCCCGATACGTGCACAGATAGATCGCAATTATGTACTAAACAGTGTATACCGGGTTGTTTCTGCAAAAATGGTTTCATTCGTTTGAATAATCAGACGGACAGTCCATGTATTCCTGAATCTGAATGTAGCAATGCTTTATGTCATGATCCCAATGCAGAGTACACAGAATGCGGATCAACATGTCCACAGACATGTGACGACGAACGTAATCCAATGTTAAAATTTCGAGTTTGCCCAACAGTTTGCCGTGTGGGGTGTTTTTGTAAAAGCAATTATGTCCTTGGAGAGAATGGTAAATGTGTAAAACCCGAAACTTGTTGTCAGATGATCAATGGATCATATGAAACATGTGCTACAGTTTGTCCACAATCATGTACAAACAAGACTAGCTTGTATTGTTTTCTTCCTTGTGTTTCTGGTTGCTTCTGTGACCAAGATTACACACACAAGAGTAATGAAATAAATAGCCCTTGTGTTCATAAAACAACATGCTAAAAAAACTTTTTGTCGAAATTTATTTCAATGTTTATTTGTTTCAAAACATTTTCTACACGATATTGTTATAATATGACATTACCTGTTTTTTTTTGTGATACAATATTTAACAATTATGTTTCTCATTGTGTTATGGAGAATAAATAAAATCATCTACTGATTAGTTTTGGTTTTGTGTAGCATTTATTGGGAACTCAAAGAAAAGTAAATGCGGTTTATGATATACAATTCTATTTGAATACGAATAATACTTACATCTATACTTCTATAATAACTTAGTCATTCTATTTGATGTGTTTTTATATGATAATTAGTAAAGTAAATACTAAATCAGTTGTTTAGTTCGATATTTGAACGAATAATATGTTTAGATAAAAAACAAAACCAGAAAACGAAATCCTTTTATGCAAATAAATTTTCTTGAAATTTCTATATCGAATATAAAATCAAGCGAGAAAACTGAAACACGACGATGGATTCTCATTTTGCTTTTTTCATGAAATCGAATGATAGAGATCTTGTGTGAGAAAAGTTTGTTGATATGCTATCAGAGGAAAAATAGTTGTTTTTCCTTGAGCATATCGTTCTTCTCTATTTTGGAAAAATGATGGCTATTTCGGGATATGTTCCAAATTTGAAAGCGTGCATATAGATCTTTGCATCTATTATTTCAAAATTTCGACTACGCTTTGAGTGAATTCGTAAATCGATGAATCACTAGATTAAAATAAGAATTTTTCATCTTGATAAATATTGAAACATTGACTCTTTCTTTTAAGAAACTTTTTTTGTAATAATATAAATGTAATGTTAACAAGTGTATTTTAATTTTAATTGAAATTTATTTGTCAAAAAGGTTCGAGTGAGTGTGGGTGTCGTTGGAGGGAGAGTGCTCAACGACGATATAGGAGATACAAGAACTAAAAGGAGTAAAGATGATAGCAACGTCTATAGCATAAAATTAGTTATAACGGAGTAAATCTAATTCCGTGTGAACTCCTCCAATCGAAAAATCTTAAAAAGTGTTGCAAGTAACAACTGAGACCAAGATGTCATCGTGATTTGGCTTATTCGTACGAGTTGGCATTTGTATTTTATGCTTTTAAGAAATTCCATCATTTTTTGTTCATTTTTTGCCTTTCGCGTTTTCCTTTAGCTCTCATATTTGAGAAGCCTTAGTTTAAATGATTTTGTTTAAGCATCATTGCTATGTAAATAATTATTTGTTTTCTTTCTCGATTGACGATTTTTCTGCTTAACGAATTCGTCTCTATAATTATAATAATAAAATATGAGAATTCTTCATTATTAGAAATAAAACTAATTCTGTAGCACTTATCATTATTCTATTTTCTTATACATGCTTTCGATTTCATCTTCATTTCTAATGTTTTTCCTATTTTCCTTTCATGATGAAAGTATTTTTCAAAACGTTTCCTAGTTTGTTTAACAATTAAAGTTGTTCCCACATTCATTTTTTCCGTCTATAACGCATCCAAGTGTTCTAAATTCCATTTCTACTAAAATGTTCGTTTCATCCCAGTAATTAATAATTAATACTACTAATAAAATAATAGTTAACAAAGTAATTTCATATAAGTCAAACTTGAACTTGAATTCAATTGAAAATTGAAAACTTCAATTTTCAACTTTTAAACCAATAGCATTCTGAAGAATCATGACTCACACATATATCGTTATGAGTTGAAAGTTGAAATTTTCTGTTTTCAACTGAATTCAAGTTTCAAGTTTGACACTACTGCATTTTCTATACAATATCCAGTGTGACTGCAAGACTAGGCTAAATTTATAGCGTTGTTTGCGGCATCTGATCATAATTTATTTCGAAGTCAGTTTAAAAAATAAGACAATTCTAAAAGCTCAGGTACTTATCATCGAAATTTACACGGCAAATACATTTGACTTTAGCAACTGGTGTTGGGAATGAATGTTAGCTTAGGATCGCAAAATCTCTAGATAAACGAATAGAAAAAGACTGCTTACGTTTTGTCCGTAATTATTTGTTTTTTTGTCTCATTATTGAGACATATTGCGAATATTTATCGGAAACGAAAAAGACGACAAGATAATAAATGTCAAACCAATTACTTTTTATTGCATTACATTAATCATATTTACATATTTCTTTTCATAGAATATTTATAGCTTCAAAAGACGAGTATTGATAGTTTAAATAGTAAACATCGTCAAATATTCAGGCAATAAAGTCAGTCAAAGTCAAACGCTTGTTTTTCAAACTTGAGAATTTTCTTTATTCGCATGCTTTTACTGGCAATGAACAATCTAATACAGCAATATATAATTGTTATATTTTAATATAAAATATCTATCTTGTACCTACATTTATTAGATGTAGGATGATATTTAAAAAAATATATCAATAGCAGATATGGAGAAGACAAAGTCACAATGGATCAATTTAAGTGGTATAGAAGAAAAGAAAAAACTGTAAACTCTCAGTGACTGTAAGTCGAACGAGCATCCTATTAAACAAATAGCATTAGATATGACGAGCACCGATATATAAGTGGTAGACATGAAAAAATGTACTTTAATCATAATAAACTACATAGATAATTGCTTTTTTACCTTCAAGATAAAACCAAGAGAAAATAATAACAACAGTGGAGACTTAAAGTGCACATTTATCATTGATTACTATTTCAAAATAGAAAAAAATAAAACGAAAGTATTATTGAAAATGTTTTCATACCATCATTGAACAATATTTAATCGACTAAATATTTAATTATGCATAGATCTTAGATATGTTTCATATAATTAAAGCAGATACAGCGAAAATTTTCAATTGTTTTTCCATAAGTCATGACTAAATTTTTATACAAGGGAGTAAAACTAGCTTAAATTGTGTTTTTAATAAGACATAAGAGTAGTTATATTTTCTCTCTAATCCTTATAATTAATATTTTGTTAGAAAGTAGATGAAAAAGACAATGCTGTTGTTAACATGTATTTTATTAATTAAAACATTTGCTATAGTGTTTCGACATAAAAATTGACTACTAAAAAACACATGTTCATTAATCTGACACAGTCTTTGTTACGTGTTTATCGAGATCAATATTCGCATAATGAACATTGATGTACTTACTGAAATTATATTTGATTAAAAAATCTATAAAATAATTGTTCACACGCTATCATAGTTCAAAAAAATGTTTTTAACTTTTTCCCACATGGTTCTAGATGATGATACGGTTAAATATATCGACGAGTATATATAGTTCGATTAGCACGATAAAGCTGTGAGAAAAACATTTCATTGTAAACAGATTTAAAAAAATCATACCAATGACGTGACTCCATTTATCGTTTTCTTCCCATGTACATACTTGGTATAAAATCAATTTGATTAATGGATTTGTTTCATCCAAATACTTCTTATCATCGGATAATTGAACAAGTAGTCTTTGAGTTTGAGCATAGTCATTTCGTGATGCGTTTGCTTGATAGCCACGATGAATTAGAGTTGAATAATCACTCAATGCTTGTCTGTTATCGGGCTCATCCTCAGCAATTACATCAATATGGTCATAAGTATAAATTAATTCGAATAATAAATCAATATATGAATCCGCTTCAAATATGAAATCATCATTCACAAGAAAAAAGAATGGTGTAGATACTGTATTTATGAAATAATCATGAGAAGTAGACGGTATATTTTCTTCTGGAATATTAACAATAAATAGATTTTTGCTTAAACGGTATCTCTTAATACCATTCGACGAATCTAAGTAGAGAGATCCATAATTACCATCAGAGAGACGATTTAAATCACTAGCAATGTGAATAGTTGTATTTGGAAAGTATTTTTCAACATTGGTAAGCATTCTTTCGATTACATTATGTTGATCATCTGTTTCAATAGTGTTTAAGAGAAATGTAACCCATTTGGAAAAAACAAGAAGAGTCAATGAAGAATTAATAGATATTTTACCACTTTTTAGATAAATACACAATGTATCAAGAGATGTCGATTTATTTGGTTCATATACTAGTTCGTTTAGTATTGTATTACCTTGAGCTTGACTAAGACTCGACAGTGAAGTTCTATCTGAATAAATGATCACTCCACGAGATACATGAATATTGATATTCCATCTAATATTTTTCCTAGCTAAGGTTGAATCTAATTTTAAGTAAACAGCACCATGACCATGAAATCGATCGTGCTTTTCATTAGTAAAAATATAAAGCGGACGATGAATCAAACGTATCCTCGTATTCGTTTGACCTTGAAACGAACTGTTTGGTCGAATAATACCAAGATTCAACTGATTGTTAAGACTACCCATCAAAGAATCATTTTTTACAATAAATTTATCACTGATATGACCACAAAAACGAAGTGTATACCTTTTATTCATTAAATCAGCTGATAGTAATGATAAATCTTTTTGCATGCTATGACGTAGCTATAGCTGATGTTTCTTTCGACATAAATGGATACAGACGATATGACTCGAGTATTTTAAAATTAGCTAATCCACTGTCACTCGTATCTTGGTATTGATTAAAATTTTCTGTAGATGCTTTTGCTCCAGTACATTCCAAATAATATTTATTATAAACTTGAATATCGAAGGTAGGTAAACGAATCTGACGAAGAAATTTGTGATGAGAACGAAAACTCATCAAAATAATATCGGTTCCAAAGTATAAGGCAGGTGGTTGTTTCTTGAATAACTTTTGATAGGAAGAAGATAGAGACTTTCGGTTTTCAGTGTTCGATAGTCAAGACTCAGGAGCATCTATCATAAAGCAAGGTCTCTTCTCAGGTGAGCTCTCAAAAGTGGTTTTTCAGAGTGTCTCTGGAAAACTACGCGGAATTTCCAAAAACTACTCTATAAACCCACTGACTTCTCCACATATTCTTAATGAACAGCAAAAGGCGAATCGAGTCATATAAGTATCGAAGGATTTCGAAGACATTTTTTTCGACGAGTACTCTACCGCTAGGGGTATCTTAAAAAAATGAAGTTGGTGAAAATGCTGTTTTTATTGTTTAACAACTCATTATTTTGCGTTCTAACGTCATTTTACGAACTTCGAAATCGTTTTGAACTATCCAAGTGACTTTTTAACCCATTTTAGTTCTTGAGGTACCCCTTGCGGTAGGGTGCTCGTCGAAAAAAAATGTCTTCGAAATCCTTCGATACTTATATGAATCGATTCGCCTTTTGCTGTTCATTAAGAATATGTGGAGAAGTCAGTAGGTTTATACAGTAGTTTTCGGAAATTCCGCGTAGTTTTCAAGAGACACTCTGAAAAACCACTTTTGAGAACTCACCTGAGAAGAGACCTTGCTTTATGATAGATGCTCCTGAGTCTTGGTTATAGAACGCTGAAAACCGGAGGTCTCTATCTTCTTCCTATCAAAAGTTATTCAAGAAACAACCACCTGCCTTATATTTTGGAACGTATAATAGTTGCCATACAGAGACCTGATCTATTTTTCAAACACCATGAGCAATCGTTACCAGAATCTAATCGATCTAATTCAATAAATGCATACGCAGATAATGGTTGCAAAATAATTACATCTATATCAATATGGGTTTCACCATACAGATACAAATACATGACGTTGACATAATTATTCATATGTAAATAAGAATTAGTATGTGATGATGCATTTAAATGTGTTAGAAACTCTTTTGATGGAAAATTTAAATACCTTTTCCATTCAATCGAACGTTCAAAAGAGATATGAACACAATATATTTGATAACCATGGGAACGATATGATGCAAATAAATTTATACAGTTAAGACTTGGTGAAAGTATGATGACAGTTGCTTGAGGATGATGCATAAATATTGAATCTATGACAATTAAGCGCCGCTCACGAAATGTTGCTTTGCCTAAATTCCATACCGTCCAAAACAAGTCAAAACTGTTTGATGGTATTATCCGGGTAAATAGTCTTTGAATGGAGTTGTTGTCTAGTATAATGATGAAAATATCATTTAAAAAGCAAATAGTGATGAATGCATACTGTAGAGTCATGACACTAAAATCATACTTTTGTTATAATTCAATGTAAATATAACAAATATGATATTTCATATAAATCTGTCTAGTATTTTCCAATGAGCAGACAACGTGTTTACAATAATATAAAACTATTTTATGTTAAATAGTTATCAACAAGATACTTTCGATAACCAAACTTTAAAAGTGTCACATGAAAAAATACAAGAGATTATGATTGTTTTATATTCTAAATCTTCAAGAATCATATAAAAACTTCTCTTTTTTAGACCTCGTTTTTTAAAACTCTATAGCAATAAAACTGATTGATTTCTTTTTTACGGTTACCGATTGCAACCGACAGTCATCTGTACATTCTATGTTTTATATGCTCCCGACTATTAGTTGTCTATATGTCTGTAGATAAGAACATTACAGTCCAAGTGGGAAACTATTAATTTTGAGTTTTGATTTAAAGTGAGTTTGATGATCTAAAATGATTTTAGCTGAGTCTGAATGATTTATTTCGAGTTTCAGCTGAGTTCAATCAGTAGTTTCCCCCTTGTCACAGTCGCAATAAGCGTACCTTTGTTGATTTCTAGAGGACTTGATGGCATTACAAACGTACCTAAACAGCGGAAAAAAAATAATCAAGAGAATATGTGATGCCAGACGAATAGTAAATTGCTTTCGTCATGGTATTCGTCGAGATGCACAATAGAGCCAAAATCTTTTATCGCAATTCTTCATGCTGAGTATCACTTTAGAATGTAGTGTCACAGAATGACAATCTGATTGCTAGGTTGCTTTCAGTCGCGCATTAAATGCCATAAATATCTACTTTCTGTCTCATTATATAGCTGCCTATCATCACGACGACTTTTTTTTTATGAAAACGATGCTTTATTATTTAGTTCGAGTATAATCAACGAATCACAAAGTAAAAGAGAAACACTGCATAGTTATAGTGAGAATAACTCAAAATGGGCGATATTCACTGACTTTTCGATCCTTTCCTTCGCCGCTAGTCAAAACGTAATGAGCCGATTAGCCTCTAAAAAGGACGAAGCACATGATTTTATTTGAAAAAACTCGATCTTTCAGATAGTATCTATGTCACGACACAAGAACGAACATTTTGAAATCCCGCATATTTTCATTAGATTTTCAAGAATTACTCAAAGGTAGTTGTCGTAATAAGAAACTAAAAGTACGAAATCCTATACATTTTCTCTTATTTCATAAAATTCTAGGAATTCATTAATTACTTGGTAATTTGTATCTTTTGATTGTCAAATAGAAAAAATAAAATAGGCTTCATAGTTTACCTAAAATCTCAATAGAAAAATATTTCTTTTGCGTATGATAGATATTGGTATTTGAATTTAATTCGTATTCAAGGTTGCACATATGGATGGGGACGCTATTGTTGATGCGAACTAGAGTAAAGAATAGCTCTCGATATCTATATTGACATCAGAAATCACACATACAAATTCAAATAAATAACGAGCTAACGAAGTAATTTGCATAGTTACCTCATTTTTCTGGCTGCATTGGGCTGCTACGGCAGTACTATAGTTTACAGCAAACAATTAAACTACTTTATTAGAATTTTTTGTCGACCCTAAGCTTTTAATCAGCCAGCAAAATATGGAAAAAATTTCGATGAACTTGATAGTAATATGATGATACATCGTTGCACGTGGTTATTTATACTCTTCTAGCTATCTTTTTATTTTCCAGCAATAGACGAAATCGATCGGTGCGATAAATATTCATTTCAAACGGAAAAGTGTCGTTCAGGTCAAAAATAAATTCTTTTCCCGTTCTGTCTATAACAGAAGACAAACTAAATTATATAGCTAGATTTTTATATTATTAATATAATCCTCTATGGTGAAACTCGTGTATTTAACTTTCAACGATCTTGGCAATAAGCAGCTATAAAAAACTTTAAAAAAACTATGTAAATCTTGCAGGTAGATGCTTCATAGGCGTTAGAGTTGATCATTCACTTGCATGCCTATTCAAATTTATGTATCTGAGAAAATCAATGCTGTACTCTTACAAATCATCGAAGATCAATAAACTATTCATTGACAATTGAATTGAATTGACGTTTTTTTGTAAAAGATAAACTTAGTAATTCGATGAATATGATTCAATTCTTTATCGTTTCATTTACATCATGTATGATATTGACCATTTATTTTTTTTCGCTTTCTTTTGAAAATCGATCAACCGTATCTCACATGCAAAAAACGGTGTATCGATACACGTGCATCGTCTAATAAATTCATTTGCAAGCGCACTAGCCTCTTATATCATACAGTAAAAAATTTGACAAAAAAAAGCTTGAAATTCATACAAAATGGCGTGGAGTGTTCAAACCTGTAAAATATTGGCACTAACGATGGGTTACATATGTATAGCTGTCTTTTTTACGTTGACAAGTTATATCGTTTATGTTTATTATTCAACTATCGCATCAAGTGCACTCGAAAAACAAGCTTATAAAAAATTTGTTTTTCATTTTATATTCGGTAATTGGCTTCTAATAAATATTTATTTTAATTATTTTATGGCATGGCTATCTTCGCCGGGTCTTGCTAAAGATTATCAAAATTTAGCAAGCCAATATCNTCGTAAATGCAAAAAATGTCCAAACAATAAACCACCTCGTACTCATCATTGTAGTTGGTGTAATTTATGTATTTTGAAATTTGATCATCATTGTCCATGTAAGACATGTTTAAGTATTTTAATTAACTTCATATTCAAATCATTTTTTTTCGTGAAACAGGGCTTAACAATTGTGTTGGTTTTTATAATCATCGGTATTTCTTTCAATTTTGTTGTTTTATGACATTAGGATGTTTGTATGCTGGTACGTTTGGTTATCGTGAATATCAAATTAGTCTACTCGGAGAACAAGTGTAAATAATATTGAAAAGCGTTATTTTAATAAATCTATATGTTTTTAGATTTTCTTATAAAGATTCAATTTTTCATCCCTTTATCATTCTTGAAACAATGGATATATCTGGTTTTATCACATATTACATATTTCTTGCTGCATTAACAATTGGTGTTTTATTAGTTGGCCTTGTTTTGTGGCATGGTCGAATGATTAGTCGTGGTGAAACATCAATTGAACGTGTACTCAATCAAAGTTACGCTCAACAATGCACTGAACAAGGCTTTGTTTATGTAAATCCTTATGATTTCGGTTTCGTAGGAAATTGGAAACGTTTCTTAGGTTTTCAGACCATAAGTGAGTTTGTTCGACGAGTACTTTTGCCAAGTACACATAAACCAGAGGGTGATGGCATCACATGGGATGGTTATAATGTTAATGCTAATTTAGGATTACATCAACAGAAATCTCACCAAACTACTGGATCTACTGGTGCTCAACCAAATTTTCCTGGTGGTTATCCCTTTAATAGACATCGAGTTGTGATACCACCTTGGGAACAGCAAAATAATCCAATGCGTATTTCGGCTGTTTATCAGCCGAAAACACCACCAACAGAAGCTAAAGAATCAATAAAAGACCGTTAACAATATTCTTTCTTGTTGTTTTAATAGATAATATTAAGTTTCAGAAAATAAAAAAAAAGAAGAAAATAAATACATCAGTTACTTTACTTGTATATCTCTATATTGACCTACAGTGGCGGCTAAGAGAAATCTCATTAGCATTTAGATATGTTCGATTTACTTCGCTTTATTTGCGAACTTATATTTGGTTCTTCATTATCTCTTTCACATGAATGTTTCGACTATCTTTCGTTTAGTCTTCATTCTATAGTCGTTCAACTCATTCAACAATCATTTTCCATTGCATTAAGATCAAAACGAACTCGATTATTAGGTGATGATTTACAAGTAATACTTAAATGTCGAGCTGTATCTCCATTGTACGGTTATTGTTGTTCAGTAGCTACAGATAAATTAGAATTGTTCGAAACTACCCGTCAACTTGGACGCATATTATTTATTCGAACTGATATTCCGATTGATTTGAAAGAAAATCTTTTAACTATTACAAAGTAATAGTATCGTTTTGAGACTAAAATATCTGAAAAACAACATTTATTTTAGTAACTTATATCAAAATAAGAACTTTTCACATACAAAAACTCGAAAAAAACATGCTGTTTCATGTGGTGATATTCTTCTTCATGTCGAATGGTTAGCTTTAGCTGGTGAACAAAAGTCTTCTCCAATAAAATTCTCATTACTGAATAATAAATCAATATTAAATAGTGAACAACAATTATATTTATCGTTTCTTCAATCAAAAAACTTCAATGAAGAAATTTGGAAATTTTTAAGCTCTGATCAAACTGCATTAAATACGGTTGTTTCAAATCTGATTGATTGGTGTCGAAATAATATTTGTGATTGTCTTGTACATAGTTGTAGACTAACGAAACGTTGTCAACTTGTTTTTTATCTTACTATTATTGATTGCTTACTGCAAAACCCATTAGTAACTATCAATCATTATTTGCATCATCTATCACCGATAGTTATGACGTGTTTATTGTATGAATTCGAGGTTAGACAGAATGACGTAATGAAAATGTACTTTGAATTTTTATATTTCAGGTTGATGAACGGTTAGATCACAATGATCATGACATGAAATCTGCCCTTAATACTGGTGATACATGGTCGGTTCGTTTGACAGCTGCTCGAGCATGTGTTAAAATATTACAACGTTCAAATTTTCTCGTCTTTGACGTCTTTTACACTCGTGTAATCTCTCGATTGATTTGTTCACTTACTGATCCAAGAACTCCAGTTTCTGTGATTTATGCTATTCTTTTTATATTTGAACAATTGGGTGCTTATACTTCTCGTGCATTTCTTTTACCGTATTTACTAGAAATCGATTCATCAAAACTCTTTTCTTCAAAATCAATAATTGAAACACTTGAACGCATTGCTGTGATGATCTTAGAGAAATAGATTTTAAGAATATTTGTCTAGAAATAAAAATTTGCTTTATTCTTTCCACATCAAAACAAGCAAAATATGTTATGAAATAGAAAAGAAACAGGTAAAATAGATTTTGAATTTATAATAAATAATTCCTTTTTACAAAAAGCTACATAAAAGATTGATAATTACTATTTGATAATAAGAGAGAATGATTGTACTTTATACGTTGATAATCAAACTGATAGTACTACTACTCTGGATCATAATGAAATAAGATATCATTCACAAGTTCGATTGACATGTAACCTTGAAATCTGATCAACACTTCTTTGAATCGTCAACCGGAAACTTATTTCTACAGATCTATTCCTTGTCGACTGTATACTAATTCTTCATTAAGGATACGCAATGTAGACTAAAATTCAGCTTTTAACTTACCAATTTGATGGCCTGTACATATTTTCATTGTAGGACATAGCCAAAATAGTTCCTTGACTATTTAAAAAATAAGCTTTCGCTGTATTCGCAGCTTTTAATTGATTTTCAATATACTTGAAAATAGTTTTTGTTAATATTTCTTTTTACAATCAAGTATATTAATCTTCAGAAATACAAAGTCGAAGGGGTTTTATACACAACAAAATAAAAATAATTATACGAATTAAAGATATGTCAGTTCGATGATGAAAACATTTCTTTTTCGAAGGGCAGGATGATCCAGGTCGTCGCGGTGTGCTGACAGGCTGGCCAGACCTTCTGAAAAGTAGGGAAAATTTCTGCAATTTTTGAAATTTGAAGTCTTTTCTGAATTTCTTCTGATCTTCTGATATCTTCTGATTTTTTTTCCGAATTCGAAACTATTTCAGATCTCAGTTTTGCTAGTGCAATTCAGTACAATTATAACACATTACTATGATAGATGTATATTGCGGCACCTTGTTTTTCTCAATTATCCGTTGGTAATTTCTGACTTATATAGGCAACTTCAGCAATGCACTAGAATTTGATAAATTTCTTTTCTTGATTCCGAGAATCTTATCTAATTGAATATTCCACTAATGAAAACAAAACTATCTATCGGATGATATTAATATGGTTGAATTTGATTGTAAAGAGAAACAAATCGAAGTAAATTAATTAGCCACAGCAATATCATTTCGACATATATAGGAAAAAAAGAGTTTTTCGTAAAGATTCGTTATCGATTGATGAATATTCATCTTTATAGTGACAAATCTTTGGAAATGAAGTATCAGTCAATGACATAAAAGTAGTGGAATAGTTAATGCCAGCATTTTATACAGAAGTCGCTATTTCACAAAAAATGATCTTTCTGATAAACTTCTGATTTTCCTAAAAAAAACGTTCTGGTCCTTTTCTGATTTTTATAAAAGAATTTCTGATTTTTCAATTTTCGATCTGGCCACCCTGGTATGCAGCCTTCAATAAAATGACATTAGAGCACACATGAGTAACTAGATTAGAAAACGAATCATATTAATCTAGCAATAAATAAATATGATTGCTACTATTGTTATCGCAAATATAGGGTGACATGCCATGGATTTTTCTTTCTTGTCTATTTATCCTTCTCAATTCTATAGGAAAAGTTGCCTTTTTGTTTTCCATGCGATTTTGAATTATTTACATAAATAACTATCTATAAATGCTGAAAAATCTGAAGGAGTTTCGTTCTTTTTCAATATTTCCAAATTTACCTAATGTTGAGGAAAATTTTGTGCACAAATAACTGTATTCTATTATCAGAACAAAGAAATATATTTTTAAAGAAATTTTACAAAAAAGAACAAGCAAACAGAAAACGATAGAACAAACATCACTGCCATTTTTCATGGTTTACTGAATGATGACATAAAATGATATTGTCGCTGTCTTGAAGTAGTTTTTAATCTTGAATTAGATGATCTTTGATGATAAAAACCATTTCCATATAACATAAAAATTAATAAGTGATAAATGCGTGATCGACATAATATAATAAAAACAACAAAAACGCCAATTGAACCAATTAATGATGGGATAAATATAGGATTTTGTAATGTAAAAAAAGCTTGAGCTAAACGAGATGTTGCTTCACTATGATCAATCATAACATGACTATCAATATTGTCATCATCATTTGACATGAAACGATTTTGATATTTCATTATGTTACTAGCAAAAAAAATAAACGAAAATTATAATTGTTAAAATAAATAGAAAAAAAGCTTTTACTTGTGTGATGCCAACGTTGTTGCCAACGGTTCTGATGGTTTAACTGGTCGATTAATAATACATTGAGGTAATTTTCTTTGTTGGTTTGTATTATCTAGATCATTTTTTTCAATGACACGAGAAAATTTATGTAAACGACTTGTATTTAATCTTTCTAATTCAGGTACTTCTAGATCCATTTGTTTATTTTCATCTAATTGTAAAAATAGTTTAGGTACACGACTTGATGTTGTAAATTCTAATAGAGCCAATAGAAGCCAATAACAATCACGTGCAAGATGTACCGAATCAATACAGTTTGAATCGCCATACACTGCTACACGCCCACCACCAGATGCTTCTACAAGACCGAGAATTGGCATTGAACTAGGCCGCGATTTGACTATAGATTCAATATCTTGTTGTTGTTGTTGTTGTTGTTGTGTTGCGGGATTTTCATGATCTTCTAGATTTAAATGACGTTGTTGAGGCATTTTTGGAGAAATAGGCATTCGTATTATTGTTTCACCTTGATCAATTAATGGACGATAGATTAAATAGCCATCAGCTGGAAATTGAACTATATGTGTACCTTTCAAAGAAAATATGCATGAACGATCAGAATACAAAAATAATTTGTTCATAGCCAACGAAAAGGTGACTTGAATTTAGACAGTTAATGAAGTTCTCTATCAAATTCATCGCTAATTTAAAGCCCATCAATGGATAAGAAGCGCAAATTTTTATTGAAAATTCAATAAGATAATTGTCAAATCTTAGAATAGAATATAAACGTTAGTTATTAATTGTAAGGGTATGATCATAGAGAATATAAAATAGTAAGTGAACTTTTTGTTTATTGTCTTTCCTGAAACGTTTCCATCACAGTTATTACTATCATACAAATGTTGAAAAACTAAGATTTATCATCGCATTTTCAACACAGAAGCTACAAGAAAACAGACTGGTCGCACTCAAAATGTTTTTAAGTAAAAAAGATCCTCAAAAACGTAATGAAGACTAGTCTTATATAGGGTAGGATGTTCTTGAAGCTAGTACATTGATTTCTGCAGTTTTTTGATGTTTCAAAAGTTGAAGCTTAAATAAAATATTCAATAACATAAAATAAAAATCAACACAAAGTTTATTGATTAAAACTTTTGTACTGAGAATACGAAATTCATTCTCAAAAAAAATACACAATAAATTCCTGTCGTTATTCATAATTACAGACTATATTTGTCTTATTATTAATTAGTAAATTAGTTTTATTGTAAATCCCCGCTCAAATAATAAATGTTTTATTGAAAGATTCTGTTCTTCAAATTAAGTAGTAACATAGTTTCTAACAGATAGACTATTCTGAATACTTTCACTCATGAACACAATTGTTTTCGTTTACCTGATGCATAATAAATCGTATGTTCACCAAGATCAAAATTGCCTTCTAAAACAGTATCACCTAAGGCAATGCCAAGTGGTTTTAGAAGATTATTTAATGCTGGTAAATTAGCACCACCGGTTTCTGGTAGCCACCTTTAAATTACAATATGTAGATAAAACATAATTTTAAGAGAATTTTCTTAGCATACCATTGTCGAGTATTTTCATCAAAAAATTGAACACGTTTCATAACAGATACATTATACCAATCAGCAAATACAATAAGTGATAAAGATTTATTAGCAATATCATTATTTAACTTCGAAATTTCTTCAACGAAAAATTCTTCTTCTGGATCAACAATTAATAAGGTTCCTATATATTATAGTAAACATATGAAAAAAAAATTTTGATCCTAGGAAAAAAGCAATATTATTACCATAAAGAGAAGCATCAAAACATGTATAGGGTTTTCCTAATACTTCAATAAAATATCCAGCATTTCTTAAATGTTCATAAACATGACGAAAATTCGTATGAATATGATCAGCATTCCAGTCAAGTGGATCATTTTTCTGTCTTAAATCATCACGTGGAAAATAGCCAGGTGGATAACCAATTGAGTGATATTGATCCCAAAGTATACGATGAGAACGTATTGGTGTTGGAATTATACGTACACGAATCGGTAGCTGTAGATCACTTCGTTGAGGTAAGCTTTCCGAATCCTTAAAACAAAAATATAAAAACAAAACTTTTTGTTGGATGCAACTATGAATTATCTATCCTATTACTTTTGCTGGTGATTCAACAGTTAATGTAACATGACCTTGTACTATTCCTTCGAATCCTGAAGCATTCTGATGAACACTCATCGATAATGCAAGATACCCTGACCATGGCCATAATCTTGATGAAAAATCAAACGATAATTCAAGATATTGACCATATGGCTCTTGTGGATGCCATTGAGGCTATTTATCAAAACAAAATATTTTTTGTTTGTTTTACTTAGCCTGATCGAAAAAAATTACCTGTCCAACAATTTCACCAACAACGTCCATTCCATTTAAAAGGGTGACATTAACAATAATTGGCATCGCACTATGATAAAGTGGTTGTAAACAATATGGCCAAAAATATGGACATTCTGTAAAGTCAATATACGATGGACTTAGTCTAAACCATAAATAATAAACTAGATATTATTTAAAAATTTCGAAAAAAAGCAAATGATTACTTACGATGCTTGTGGAACATATTGATTGAGAACACGAAAAGCTCTTAATAAATTTAATTTTCCATGTCCTTGTTCAAACATATTCGCATGTCGGATACGTTGAGCAGATGCTAATAAGGCTTGTTTTAAACTAGCTGGATTAATTATATTCGGTGTACGATGAAGTACAGAACTTAAAATAAAATATTTTAATGTTGACTAGCGAAGATTCGATCTAAATACAAACCTTGCTAAAAGAGCAACAGCACCAGCAATAACAGGTGATGCAACACTTGTACCCGATAAAACTTTACATCCAGATACAAGATTTGAACCTCTAACAAGTGAACCATATGTTACTAAATCAGGCTTCACTCGACCATAACCATCGGGAAGCTAATACGTAGAAAGAAAAAAGACAATTAATCAGAACTATGTCGAAAACATGTTCAATATTATTCGAAGATTTAATAGACATTCTACGTATCAATGAAGTTAAAGACTCATGTGCTATTTTCAAATTTCGCCATAACTAGGATGTAGAAATCTTATAAGATTAAGTGATGAGTTGCAGTTCAGACAGTATCTTCGTAAAAATAAAATTTGTAAAATTAGCAGACAGTAAAAGAAAGTTTTGCTAAAAAATAGACTTTTCAATACATGAAAAGTCAAAATCATATATAAAATCTATATTTTACCTCCCATATTGTCATTCCTCGAGATGAAAAACGTGATATAGCATCATCTACAGTTATACTTCCAACTCCAATCACATCCATTTGATCAGCAGGATTATTTAATGTACTAAAAAATAAGCATTCACATCTACTCATGAAAAATATATAGCATAAGATAATTTACCCATATAAAGGTCCATCATTTCCAATAGCCGATACAAGAATAATACTATTTGATGTCAAATCCCATACCTAAACTGAAGTTCGTATTCTAATCAAATTTTTACCAAACAAAACTGTCAATACCTTATCAATAAATGGTTGATCCATAAAATCTGGACCACCAATACTTAAATTAAGTACATGTACTTTCTTAACAATAGCATAATTAAAAGCATCAAGAAACCAAGATGTATAAGATATCTAAATAATATTCTTTTCGTTTATAAATAAGCAAGAACAAAAACAACTAAAAAAAAACAAAAAGCATACATGATTATTCGTAAAAACTTTAAATATATGTAATTGTGCTTCTGGTGCAATGCCTAAGCATTCTCTATTACTACCAATGATACCAGCAACAAATAATCCATGACCGATGGCTAAAAGAAAGATTTGGATGACTACAATAATTTAAATGAAAAAAGCTCTCATACTATCATAATCATTTTTTTCGTCCGTCCAATTGGTTACTTCGGCAATATTAGGAAAATGTGGATGACCATCTTGAATACCTGTATCAAAGACTGCTACACGAATACCGAAACCTCGATGACCCATTTTCCATAATTTTGGTGCTTGTAAAATTTCTGCTATTCGAATATAATTTGGTGGACTACGATGTAACTTTCTTTTATTGCCAGTTATTTCATGTTCTTCTTCAACTAGAACAATCAAATACAGTTTTTAATTATGAATTAAAAATTATCAATACGAACCAGTTGAAAAATGAATATGACGAATAATCTGTCGATGAGGACTAATTGCACGAATTAATGGACGTTTCTTGAGAGCTTTAATTATTTGTTTATCGCCACTAAACTATATTTAAAATAACAAAGAAAACTTTATTTAATATATATATATATATATATACGAGCTAATTGCAAGTTTATTGTACCGTTCGATAAAAAAAAATCGACGAAAACAAATTTTCGATTTTAGGGGTTATGAGTCATGCATCTTAGTGTACTAGGCGAGAGAAGCAGTGGCGGCGGAGCCACTGAGACCCATGAGACTTGAGCCTCACCTAGGTTTCACAAGACGAGGCTCAGCCTCACTAGCTTTTGTACTGAATATTGCTATTTTTTTATTCTTGCATTAAAGCAGAAGCAAAGAAAAGTATTTTTTGGTATTTTTCAATCTTCTTTTTTTATACTGACCATTTTTATTTTTACTGAAGTTCAATAAAAAGAGGACTTATTTTCTACTTGATGCTTTCATAACATTCCACGGCAGAAAAAAATGTTATGAGCCTCACCTGGCTTAATGACGCTCCGCCGCCCCTGGAGAGAAGAATATGCATAAATTTTCCCGACTACCACTCTTAAACTTACCGAGCTGCAAGAGCTTTTGAAAAATATATATGAAAAGCCATCAAATTATTAGAGGCAGTGCGGTCATTTTTCATTCCCCCCGATGTTTTACAAAAAAAATCAACATGGTGAGGATCAGCATTGAATTCTGAATAAAACTGGCTAGTTAATTTTTGGCAGAAGACAAAAACAATTTTTTCAAAAAAACATTTTTTTGCTGTGGTACCCCTCAGTAACGAAAAATTTTTTTTTCAAATTTCGGATCAAACTTAGATGATTGGTAGGTTATCGACATTGCTGATCACGAATATGATATTCATTTTAAAAATGACCGTAATACTACTCATATAATAATCTCGCGTGACATTTTCGTGAGAAAATCTCCCGTGACATATTGACGATATTTTTCCTCTTTCTCGCGATAGACAAAACTTCTGACTTTGATATTTTAATCGATAGTTGAGCAGAATGAGTGGGTAAAATGATCAAAGTTTCGTCGCAATCTGACTTAGTATAAGAGAGTTATGTTCCGAACAAATCGAAAAATCTCCCGTGACATTTNTTTTGTCAACAACAAATAGGACAATTTTCTCATCGTGTTTAGTGGTTTTATATAGTACCAACTGCCTTTTATTTAACACCAGCCCGATCAATTTTAGACGAGTCACTAGGTCCCAAAATGAATTTTAATCTCCCGTGACAGAAAATTGACAGTTGTTTGTACGCATGATACTGTTAGAAAACTACAACAAAAAAAACACGTCAAAAGAACGAATGAGTTCTATATCGAGAAGTGTAGACTGTATACTGTAAATATCACCAACTTTCAAAACTCAAATGACAAGTAAAGAATTGGCCATAGGACTTTTCCTCTAATATATGACAGCAGATATCGGACTTTTGAGCTTTGTGCAGCCAATATCTCAGGGCTCATTGAAGATAACCTCGTGATTTTGTATGTGGTGGTGAGGAGTTTTTAGTAGAACATATGGTAAAAAATCACAAGGATTAGTTGAGTAGAATTCGATATATTCAAATTTTACGTTCAAGAATACAACGGTACAATAAACTTGCAATTAGCTCATATATATATGACAACGGAGTTTGAAAACTCGAATTCGAGTTGCCTAACTCTCTTTATTCACTAAAGAACATACTCGAACAATATCAAAATCAGACGGATAACTTTGCATGAGATTAGTTCTTTTAATTATTTCATAGTCAAATACATTATTACGTTCAAAGACTCGTGCTAAATAATTCTTACGAGTAACTTCAGTATAATAGCCGGTAAATTGAACAATGAATTCTAATGAAAATAAATTAAATTATTAGAATTATAAATTCTGTTCGATAAATTCTTACCATCTTGTATCGTTTTCGCTTCATATTCTATACTAAGCTTTTCTTCATTTAGATTTGTTGTTTCATTACAAGGAAATATTTCATCGCTATCAATTGTTGCTGTTGATGTATAAAGAAGAAAATAAATAAATAAAGTTTTGATTAACACATTGACCATCGTGGTCCATGCTGAATAGAAATAAAATAACTCCAAATTAACGTTATTTCATTATCTAAAAATTAACTTAATTAGACAAATACAGAGAAAAAAAGAACAAAAGAAAAAGAAGATAATTATTCATTTTGTACACATGTTAGGCAGATGGTTAATTCATTGCTTCTAAAAAAATAATTTATCAAAATAATGAATGATCTTTATGAAATTAAGTTACATATTTGTTGAACAATAAAGGCAATATATCTTATTACATTGTGAGCATGGCATGAGATGATTTGAACAATATTGTTTTTCACAATAATCACACATTGACAACATTGGAATCGTACAGTGCAATGATGAACAACACGAATTTACTTGAAATGGTTTTATGTCTAGTAGAAACACATCTGTACTTATACAATCTTCTAAGACAAAAAGAAGCACGAAGAATTTACCATTAGTTTTTGTAGAATCATTTAATTTTCGAAAGAAATTTTTTGAACCATCATATAATTTTTGTTGTGTTGTTTCTAAATTATATTGTGCTGATTATGAATATTGCATTTGAAAGCAATGATTCTATACGAGAAAACTACCCTTGCAGCTTGTGTGCAATACATCTGTGAAATACGATATCGTGAGGATACAACTAAGCACAGGGAGATTATATTATTTTATAGATTTTAGGATATCTTTTTTCATCATCGTTTTACTTAATCCTTACGAAATACAATCAGAAGATGGTTTATATAGCAGAACAAACTATCAATAATAGACGGCATACGATCATTTACCAATCATGTTGCTTGTCATCATCATGTACATTCAATGAACATGAAACAGAAATATATCTATTTAACATAGGAAACAATGCATAAACTAACTGATTATATAAATCAATGGAAAATAAATGACAAATATTTCGAATAAAAATTATACCCTTATCATTTCTTTATTCGAATTCCTAACGAAAAAAACTTGCGAAACTTGAAAACATTTTCCTCGACATATGTTGACGTACACATAGAGTACATGTTTATAAACGAATGACATAGCAGCATCATCTTTTAAGTCCATCGTATATCCAACTTTTTTTCTTTGTACTTCAACATTCCTTTTATATCGTATTTCACATGCGATTATTATGATATAAGACTTGATTACGTACGAAAAATAGTGTTGAGATGATAACTAGTCATCCTTTGCCGTTGCTTCACATCTTGTTCGTCATTATTATTCTCAGAAAATTTTCTTTTTCTCGACATCATCTGAAACAAAGTTAAGCTTCAATAAATGCCCATTATGGATATATTTGGATAAATTGTTAGTATAAAAAAAAATGAAGTGATTAGAAAAAAATGAATTGAGAAAAAAAAATATCACAAAACACGAAGCACAACTATTTATAATTCGTATTTCACTTGTGCTGGAGATTTCATGTTAATATAAACGTCATTTTTCGATGAACCGATAATTCGTATAGCCTAAATTGATATAATAAAGATCGTTTGCATATGTGAAAAAGAAATCTATTTCCTTTTACCATGTAATTTAAGAGTGATTCAACAGTGAGTCCCATCTTATTTTTTAATTTGGCAAAACTTTCTAGAAATAATTTAAATTCTGTATAGAGAAAACAAAATATTTATTCATATTACCAGTCTCAGTTGAGTATCGTGCTCGAACAGCTTGTGCTTCAGCATCAGCTCTATGGTAAATATATGTACATAAACATTTGTTGTTGAACAAAAGATAAAATCTTACTGATTTAAAATAATGGTACTGTCGGTTTCAGCACGCTCATTGATAATTTGAGCTTGTTTTAATGCTTTTTGATATTCTGTACGAGCTTGTGTTAATAATTTTGGACGCTCATTCTCAGCAATCTATGAATAGATACATTATTTTATTGTAAAAAAGAAACTATTAAATTTAAATTGAGAACTAACTTTAATATTTTCTTTTGCTGCTTCTTTATCTTTGACAGCTGTTTCAAAATCTCCTGGTCGACGAACATTATTTACCTATTTGAAAATAATTGATGAATACTAATTTATAAAAACGAAATAAATACTTGTAAGTCTCGAAGAATTGCATAAAATGGAGTGAATGTATTCTTCATTTCCTAATAAAATTTCATAATTTAGGCTAGTTAAATTTAAACAAAAATGTATTCTTTACTTCGAGTAATTTAACTTGAAAAAAGCCTCTCATACTTTGAAATGCAGTTGTATTAAAACTAAAATAAATCAATTGTGTAAATCATAGAGAAAACAACTTTTTCTTTGTCTACCCAAAATAACAAAGTCATATTTTAGGTTTTCGAAATATAACCATTGATTTAAAATAGCAAAGCTCAAAAATATAATATCCTAGAGTTGCTCGCAAGAATTATTTGATACAAAATTTATAATCTATGAGATTATTGAGCTAAGTGAAAATCAAATGTTGAGAAATTTCATAGTAAGACAAAGAGAGAGAGCAATGGCATTTGTTGGACATCTCTCATCTGCATATCTGTTTTTGTTTGTTTAAAGTTTTATGAATTGTGATAAAATATGTAAAAGACTTCTGTCATGCTTTATATCGTTCTTAAATAAAGAACTGTCATATTGTACAAGATAGACAATAAATGAGATATCTTCGGGTTTTTTTTGTTCCGTTGACGTAATTTTTAGACTGATAGTGGAGCTTTTTTCAGTGTTCTACATTCCAATAAGATAATGAAATACAATAATTAATTATTAATGTTAGTATCATGAAAATAATTTCACCTAATATCAATAAAAGCAAGGACTATCTACTGTGTAAATGCACAGAAAACAAATATTAAGAACTGATTTGTTTATCTACTGAAATTTATCGTACATAAATGACTAAATGTCATTTTGATTTCTTAGTAGTCTTTTCGAAGACCACCAAAAAATATCTATGAATCGCTATAGCTATAAGAAAAAAGTTTTAATTAACTTCTGTCAAAAGACAATAGATCAATCCAGTTGTTCAAACCGATGTCAAAAAATTCCAACGGTTTTATTGTAGTCCTATTCATAGTTTAACGTGTAGCCTTCTGATTCGTGAAATCAATAGATCATATTCTAAAATCTCACTCAGATTCAACCAAGACGAATGGTTATATTTTTCGTCACTAATATTCATTCATATTGTAGTATTTGTTTTGTAGAACTTACTGAGCGCATGTGTCGTGAACAGCAGCTCGACCTGTAGCATAAAGGATTCTTTTATATCCTTCAAAATCTTTAAATTGTACAACGATTTCATATATATTGTTCGGATCAGCTTTGAATTGTAATGTTGCATCGAGATTAATCGAGACACCATCTTGATTAAGACACTAAATCAAAAATTTCAAGCGATTCAACAAAATCCTAATTATTCTGAAAAGCAAACTGATATATCGTCGAATTCCATTGACGTAAATACACTTGGAAATTTAATAAATGTAAAGCCTGGCGCATTCAAATGTAAGCCAGATGCTTGAACTTCTCGACTCAATTTTTTCGATATTGTATTATACGAAATAGCAACTTTAAGAAAATGAAATTCATTATTATTGTTCTCTCATAAATAAATTCAATACAAACTTTGGTCAGTATTAAGTCGACCCATGCTTGCAATCAAAAGAGATAATATGGTAATCAATGACAAAGTAACGCCGACAGAAATCAACGTAAATGCTACTTTCCACATATTTGAAAATAAGTAGAATTATTTTCTAAAAACAAAAATGAAGATCATTCAATTTCGTTTTATTCAAGAAACCAAAATGAGTCTTGCAAATAGTATTTTAACGACTAGTAAGTAAATAGATAAGAGAATGAATTACAAAAAAATGAACAAATGGAACTGACAAATGTATGATTGAAGACAAAGAGATTATATAAATGAGTACAAATTGTTAATTGAAGCATCTATGGAAATTACAAATAGAAAAAAAAACAAGAGGCACTATGAACATCTGACAGATGAAATCATCTGATTTATTTTTTCGTTTTGTCAAACATATATATCTGACAGATAAAATACATATATTAGATCTGATTTGTTTTTAAGGCTTGGGACAACTCTAAATAATATAAAAATACAAAACATTACCAAATAGAGATCAATATTTTTTATAGAAAAATTTACTTGATCTCTCAAAATTTCCCATTCGTTATATGCACGTTGATAATTTTCAAATTCTTTACACCAATCGTTGTATTTTTCGATATATTTTTCAGCTGTTAAACAGTTACATTCGCCATTACCTAAAATAAATCAATATTTTCAAATTATTAATAACTGATTTACAACAATAAAAACTATTGAAGTAATAAATATGCTAAATATAATCTAGTTGTTATGTCTAATTACAAAGAAATTGCTTTATTTTATTTATTTGGAACATACTACTTCTTTATCCTTTCGTATAATCCTCTAAAAATGTCATGAGGATCCAATACAAATATTAGAGCAATATTCTATGCATAGAAGTAAAATTTATGATTGTGAGTCAACAAATTCTACGGTTGATTTTTTATGTTGTTTCTTCACGTATCTATGACGGCGGGTGTGTAGGATGGAAAATTTTCTAGGTTAAATACTTCAATACTCCTTTTAGATCGTGTTTCATAAAAGATTGATTACTCTTTTTCGCATTTATCCATTAATAACGCATATAAGAAACTTGATCAAATAACTTCTAGAGGATTGTGAGCGTCTCTTTGTATATGTTTGATAAAAATTACATAATATTCTAAAATTAACGTACGTCTTGATAAATTGGTTACACTCGTAGCAATATCTCCATATACAAATGAATCTAACAAAAAGAAAAATGAAGTTAGTTACAAAATGAACTTATCGATTCTCTTACTTCGATCTGTTTCAAGAGAATATGAAACAATCGGTTGAGGACCAACAAAGCAGGTATATTGACCATTGAGTGAATTATTCATATTAATAATAATTAAGTCTAAATAATTATAAATTAGTATAAGAAATTCAATGTTAAAAAGTCGTTTATCTTTTACTCTGTTCTTTTGTTAGAAGAAACTGGTTAAGTAATGTATCTTGAATACTTCGACCATTCCAACGCCATTCAATTGATGAACGCAGATGCTCATTGACATCACATTGTAACCAAACAGTTTCACCTTTTTTTCTTGTTAATTGAAGTATTTTACCTACGAAAAATACTTTCGATTAAAAATAAAACTCAATAAAAAAATTTTAAAATCTATACTTGGTCGTTGTACAGACTTTTTACACCAAGATTCTGGTTGTAAACGAGAGATAGCTAATTTTGGATTACTAAAAGAAAAGTTGACTAAATAAAAAAATTCCGTAAAATAAAATTCTTATTTACGTTTCATCAACATTTAAACATCGATTTAGTTGAACATCATAACGGCATGATGGATCACGTTCACATTCGACACAAAGCATATAATGACTACACTGATTAATTGGAAATTGATAAACTGCTAAATCTGTTGATACATACAATTGTTTTGTATCCTAATTATTAAAAAACTAATATTATTTTCCAAAAAGAAAATAATCTTTAATTTACTTGAGCAAGAATCATATTTCTAACAGGTGACTTTTCATTATTACTTTCATCTAATATCCATGATGTTAATAGAGTAAATTTTTCTCCTTTTTTCTTTTGTACTAATTTTAATACTTGTCCATCTTGTGTGCCAGCATACAATAATGTTATTTGATTTTCGTTATTATAATTGATAGAATCTGTAACAAGACGAGTTATAAGTGTATTTGATATTTGAAATCCAATTTCTAATGGTGGTGATGAATAAATATTTCCATTCATTAGAACATGTGAACGAAGAAAACTTAATACTGTATCTGGCAATGATCCATTTGATTCACACTAAAGTAATTTTATTAAAACAAAAATATACACAAAAAAGTAATATCGATCATACATTTTTCGGTACACCATCAGGTACATGATCACGTGGTAGTTCTCTCCAAAAACTGCTGGAATCAGCTTCTTTAAAATTTCCATCAAGAATAGAATCAATATCTCGTCGAGAATATTCACAAATTATTGATGTTGTTAAATCACCTCTAGATAGACAAAAAAAAACGTTTATTAGTATTTGCTGTATTTGCAAGAAAAAATGTCTAAAATTAAATATTTTCCCAGTTATTCAAGATTCCCTGTTGATTCATGGCAATGATTGGCATTGCCAAGTATGACAAGTGAATACAACACTCGAATATCAAAAGCCATAGAATGAAATGAAAGTTAAACATTGACTTGCAACTAAATCAACATTAGCAGAACAAATGCCTAGAAATATCTACTCTGTTATGCGACGAATGTTTCAAAAAGACTACGAATCATTGTTGTTTTATTCTCTTTTAATAATTACATAATACATGTCGATTTAAATGAACAGATAGTTTTTTTTAATGTCTTGATAAATGTAGTAAACTCATAGGATCACAAAAACAACATCTTCTTGCATATTTCTGTTCATAATTATTTTATTCATTCTAAATAAAATGGCAAATGAGAAAATGACTTGATGATTCTTTTTAGACAGAAAAATCTTCGCATTATATGTTTACAAAAAAAACATCTTTCTTTTAAAGAAGCCTCTTAATCTTCAATACTGTCTAGACAAATATCTAAACTGAAATTAGATCCACTTTAACTACAGCTGTCTCTAAGAATGAATGTTACATTTCTAACTTTCTATCACAAGTAATAAAACAATTCATGAATAGAATTTTAATATTTGAATCATTTTTCATATTGCAATACATTTCTAATCAATTTTAGCTGAGTAACATCAAAGCTCATTAAGCCAAACAATTCGATTTAATGTTTCTGTGAAGTTAAAATCTACGATCAGCGATTGTGTTCTTCAACAGAAATTTACTTACGGTGAACTGATAAATGAAACAAAAAAGCGATCATCATGAAGTTTTGTTACGGCACCTAAATTTACAAAAAAATTATTTCTCAATAAAAAGAAAATAATCAATAAACTCCATCTTACTAATATCATTAAATACAAATGGTGAATCATTTACACCACTTAAACAAGTTATTCTTGCTTTACGAAATGTTGTCCATGTATTTGCCATAATTGTTGCAGTATCAATATCATTCTTTAAAAAAAGTAAAAATCACTTTTGAATAAGAAAAGTACACAGGAGTTATTTTTACTTTGCATAAACGGCCAACACGAGAATAAATTCTTGGAAATATATCGCGTTGTTCTTCAGCTTTTTCTCGAAAGAAGAAATACACATTTGCACCAACATCAAACGAAGCAATAAATTCAGGTGCTAAATACAAAAACAAACATAAGAATCATTCATTTGTTTGATAAAATAAATCATTTACCACTCAACCAATCGGTATCATATTGAGGTGTACGTAAGAATTTAATATTTCCATCATCGGACGGCGGTCGATAAATAATCGGTTCAGTTTTTGTATAATCAATAACAGCACCCGTATAAAAGAATCCATAATTTTGTGGATTCCCTTCATCTAATTAACAAAAGAAATGACCTTAGATGAAAATCAAATGATGAAAATCATACCTGACCAAAGAGCGGTATTGTTATGGCGAGGATCTCGTGAACAATAACCAAAACCTTCTTTACTCCCTTGTTTTTCAGTTAGATCAGGCTGAGGAATATTATCACAAATGAAGAAAATATAAAAAGCTTAAAAATGAATTTCTTACATTAAAATAATAAAGTTTTGGTGAAAACGCGTTTGTTGAACAAACAAATATATCATTATATTTTGTTTTACGTCGTAGCAATACTCGAACATGATTTTCACAATCGAAAGCCTTGAAAAATGACAAGATAAAAAATAAAAAATATATTGATATATTATCGTATTAAAATGTGTACTTGATTTAATGAATGTGCTAGACATTTTTGTACTTCATCACGTTTTGATGGAAGATCAATTGATTTGTAAATCTATTTAGAAAGCAAAGAATTCTATTTCTTATTATACTCTTCATTAATGACTTACTGAGCTCGTTCGATCTTCAATGTTATCTCGATCTAATCGAACAATTAAATTTCTATTGAATGAAAAGCGAAATGAGATTATTATTTAGAGAACGATTAAACATGCAGAAAACTTACTGTCCACCAACATAAAGACTATCATCATCGAGTAATAAATTCCAATAATAATTTAATCCTGATGAATATCTGTGAATAGCTTTAAAATTAAAAAAATACAAATAAAATCTGACTGGTTATCGATTCAAGTTACTTACAACTTGGAACATATTTTGATACGGAAATAGATGGTAGTAAAGAACTACCAACCAATGTAATACCAAATAGAAAAATGATAAAATTAGATATCATATCTAAAATTTGTTTTGATGGATAAAATTTATGAAAAACTTGAAATATCAATTTTTAAATACACAGACACATTCAAGTTCTTGAGGTTCGAATCAGAATAAATCGTGATTTAAATATTTATTCAGTTTGTAAACACATGAAGAAAGCAATGAGATATCAAATACTACGAACAACTGAAACTCGAAAGTTAAACAATAACGATAGAAAGAACTAGTACTGGCATGAATGTCTTTCTGATACAACTCAGTGCAATTTCTTCTATAATACAATTCTTCTTCTTCTAAATACTTATGAAAGACAATAACTGTATGATTTATTGGTGTAGGCGAATCTACGAATGAGTCAATGACGTTATATAACGATGAGGTGTGGAAAGATTATCAGTTCGTGTGAAAAGGATATCATCTACAAAAGAGATGTAGGCTTAAATGGTTGATTTTTTTCACCTTACCAATTTTATATTCCGTCTTAATCCGTATCATTGTGTTCAATTTGGTGAATATCGGAATTTACTGGAAAATATTTGAAACTATTCATACTCTAACATGATATACTTAAATAAAATTAGAAAAATGAATTAAACAAATGGGATTAACGACAGCACGAATTTCCTTAGTAGTTTCCTTCTATAGAAGTGATATTAAAATCTAAATGATGAAAATATTACAGCATAGTTAAGCAAAGAGAAAAAAACTCTAATATTTTATGTTGTATTTAACTTTAGTCAGACATGTATAACTATTCTAACATTAGAACTCGTTTTGAACTATTTACTTCCAATAGATTTTGATGGTTTTCTTCTAGACATGTACTTTGAGAAAAGATATCTAAAAAAAACATAAGATATAATCATACGAAAAAGAATAGAATTAATATCAAACAATGACAAGTGATCACAGGAAATGTGTTCTTAATCGGAAAAAATTCGACATACAGTATTTGAACTAGTAGATTGTTTGATTAAACAATAAATAAGAGAAACAAAGCCAAAATGAACAGATTAGGTAATTTGAGTATCTTACTTTCAACTGTGTGACGATGACCTTCTTCATTTCAACATTTACTGATGCCATGTTTGAATCGCTAATAGTACATATAATTATGATTGTGACTGCTAGCGACATCAGGTTAAGCTATTTTTGTTAAAAATACTTATGATTGAAATATTTTTCCAAAAAGACACATACAATAATGCCTGAAGAATGTTTATAGAGAGCCTTTCAAAATGTAAGATTTCAATCGGAACCTAATGCCCTCTATCACAGATCCTAATCACATGAAAAGCAACTTTCGTTACACCAGTCAAACGACTGAAGCTTGATTTTCGTTAGAATTTATTCAAAAACTGCATTGAATCAAGCTATTAAACATTACGCAACGATGCGTTGACATCTTATTGTAACATCACTAGTCGAACATATTTTGGTTTGCACATGAGAAACATGAGCTTTTAAAGTAAGAAAGTCGTGCACATCTCATACGCGTAATACAAAAATCCAGGCAAAAAGGGTAATTTCATCTTCCCATCATTTTCCCCTTGGAGTATTTTTCAACTGAAAATAAGATCGACTTGTAAAAGTATGGACGTATACTGTTTGTAAACACGATTTTAGCGGCGTTTCTTGTCCTATCCACATGGCTATCTTGAGACTTTTGAACAAATCTTAAGGTAAAACCTTGAAAAAAAGAATTCGACTAAGGATGTTAAACGAAATTAACGGATATTGTTTCTACACACTATAATGGTTAAATAGACGAAATATTGATGCAGAAAATATTTTTTAGTCATAATGATCAATTCAAAAAGAATCTTTTTTCATGATTTCTTTATCTTTAACAATATAGATAAACAAAAAAAAAATTTCAAACACATAAACCTATATATAATGCTGACTATTAAATCTTTGTCAATGTTTGAAACTAAATTGAATTGAGTTTCTATTGCAAGATAATAAAAATAGATTTAGATTCATTTTGCAGTCAAAACAATGTTGAACTGTTCCAACAACTGATCGACCTGTCAGCTGATGTGGATGACTCATCCTAATTTTCAGGGGCGATCCATTAATGCATCTCTTAGGATCATTTTTTAAGTTCAATTCATCTAGAAAATAATTTCATCGAAAAATTAGGCAAAGTTCAAAACTCTATGATATCATATTTATGTCTTGATCATGTTTACCTTTTCAATTCTGCTGGTGTGATAACGTAGCGTCATCTGAATCATCAATAACCAAACTCGAAAATTAATGACGAAATAACCGACACGGCACCATCAAATAATTTCCATACCCGTTTCGACCATCATGTTCTAGACATCAACATCAATCTGTTGATATTTCAGAGCAAATAAAGTTCAAAATCCTTCCGTGTGCCTCGAGCACAGCTGATTGGTAGCGTGCGTCATCTATTATTGTTTCTAAAAATAATCAGACTAATACTAATCAGAAATGATCAGTAAAATTCCACTGATTATAAATATATACAAATTTCAATGTTTCACACAGTTTCAGAAACATATGCACATAGTGCATTTATGTATCAAAAAGAACGTCATGATTATATATACTATACGTCATTTCTCGTTTTTTTGCTATGAAATATTTTTCATAAATTCCTTTATTGACTCATATCATGTGTTAGAACAAAATTTATTTTAGAAATTATTTAAATCAATTTTTGTTCCTTAATCGTTGTGATTAATATTCATTTTGGACGGATCATCAACTATGATGAGCCGCATATCATTTATACTTCCATGTTTTCTTCTGTCAATTATTCAAATGACCATGTCAGATGTCTATGTGGTATGACGAAGAAAACTAGAATCATTTTTTATTTTTCTATTTATTTATTAGTATAATGATGGAAATAAACTTGTTGAAGATTATGATGATCAACCAGCTAGTTTTGGTCCAGCATTTACGTCTAGTGGCATAACCGTAAAATGACTAACAAAAATTTTGTCTTTCTATTCATTGCTGAATTTGATTTTTCAAGGGTTATGTGACCTTAACCAATCCAAGAAATGCATGTACGAAAGTCGCACAAGCACCTAATTTTCCAATATCTAAATACCGTTGGATTGCATTGATTCCACGTACAAAATCAGAAGATACTTGTGATTTTGATCTTAAAGTAAAATTTCTTTGCCATTTTTTTAATCATTTTCTAACATTTTCATTATGTTTAGGTATTAAATGCTCAAAATGCAAATTTCAGCGCAGTCATTATTTACAATTATGATGATACACTTATCACAATGGGTCCGCATGGGAGAGGTAAAAAAAAGATAAATTATAGTTCATAGTTAATAGTCTTCTTTATAATGTAAGATATAAAAATACCTTCTACTTTAATAACTCATTCTGATGGAATATCTATTATCGTAAATTATGTCTATAACGATTCATCGGCAACTTCAACTCCACAGTATGTATTTCATTTATACATATTTATTGTCATTGACTGAATCGCTTTTTGTTTTGCTTTTCATTCATAGATTTCGTATAAAAATTAGTACAGAACAGTTATTTCGATTTGGTGCGTATTTAATACCGTTTATTTGTATCATCAGCGTATCGTTCATTTCTCTTATTGTTTTTGCGGTAAAGTTCTATTTTGAATGAAAAAAAATGTATCTATTTCGGATTTTGTTTTCCAGTTGGTTAGATGTTATATACAACGACGTCGTTCACGTCGTCATCGTTTGCCCCGTTCAGCACTGAAACAATTGAAAATAAAAAAATTTGTGAAAGGTGATCGCTGGGAAGTTTGTGCTGTTTGTTTAGATGATTTTGAAGAGGGTGCAAAATTACGTATATTACCGTGTGATCATGGTATATCATCTTCTTAGAACTATGATGTTTTTATTTGCTTATTATTGAATGTTTAGCTTATCATATGAAATGTATTGATCCATGGTTAGTAAACAATCGACGTCAGTGTCCAATATGTAAACGTTATGTATTTCCTAATCATGATAACTCAGATGAAGAGGAAAATAATGGCCCAACAATGACAGAACGTACACCATTGATACCATCGTCTAGTGATAATTCAGTTTCAATTCTTGCAAGAACGCATCAATCAGGTTAAATAAAATAGCATCTTAGCAAAATCGATGTCTTCTATTGTAGTTTATAGACTAGTTTAATGACTATTCAATGTTGTTTTTTAAGTCGCCGAGAATTGAAATCAGACTTCTATGAGGTTTATTTCTTGATAAAATAGTTGAAAGCAAATATGAATCACCCTGACTTAAGATTTTATCATTCATCTTACAAATCAATAGTAGAAATTCATGTTTAATAGATAAGATCTTGAGTAAAATTATATATTTCCACCTAAGTTCATAATTTCATGAAGAGTATATTCTGTATTTGATAAACTTTTAAATTCTAGAGCGTCGAATACTAAATTCATCTAGTGATGCTATCTCTAATTTTACATCAACGAACATTAACGGATCATCCGATTCGGATGACGATAATCGATCGTCACCATCAAGACAAACAACAATAAGTCGTATAACTACTAATGACCTTGTATTCGATCGTCCATTATTGACTTCAGAACGTTATTCTGATTCAAAATTGCCGCGTGTTGCTTTACGTACATCAAGCTCAGAAGATATTCACAACAATGCAGCAGCAAACACCACCACAACAACATACGGAAGTCTTCATGACTCTTCATCGACGTCATTCAGAACACCACGTGCTGCTAATTTTTTTGTGGGTTCAGTCGGTGGTACAACTGATAATACAAATATATCAGCACGTTCAGTGATTGAAGATGGTAGCGACATTGAAACAGATGATACTGATGAACGAATGCATTCGGTGTCGACTGATATTGAAATTAATCACGCTTATGTTCCTGATGATGAAACAACAAATGAACTACGAACGAACTTGTAAAATTTTTTCTCTTGTTTCATTTTCTCGTTTTGTTTTTCCAGGCATTGAACAGTGTACTTTTTTTCTTTTATTTCACTAATCAAGTCATTCTATGTCGCTCTCTCTCTGTTTGTTCATCATATAACAAATCCATATATGCATTAGTGTAAACAATGTATCGATAGTTCATTGCTATTTTCGTCTTTTTTTCTGTACTATATTTAATTTTCTTTGGGCGTGTTTATTTGGAAATACGACATAATTTATGAAACCAAAATAGTTGTTTATAATGAGAACCTTTTTTTGTCAAGCTTCTTTTAAATTTTCAATAATAATTATGGAAATGTAGTGGAAGATTACATATTGAGCGAACAGAAAAAACAGACATATGTCGCCAATGTAAATGAATCAACATTTAAGAAAATTCAATTTAAAATTAATTCTATTCTTGATGCAATACTTTCAGTCTGCTATAAATAAACAAAAATCGGAATGGAAAAGAGAGAAGTGACCAACATCTTTGTTTTTTTTCTCGTCATATTTGGTCGTCGATATAGACAGATATGTATGATTTAGAGGGCAACATACATGATCGAGGCACATACATGAATAGTCATTGTTTTCATCGTCGACGCATCACTCTCTTGCTCCCAATTATATCATTTCGCTTTTTCTCCCTCTGCCCCTCTCTCTCTTTCTCTCTCTTGTCTATGATTGTTTCGTCCGTCCGTCCGTCCGTCCGTCTGTCACGATCTATAAAAAGCGAAGGTCATATACATACATGATTCCACTTGTTTTTTAACGTCGATTTGGTAAGAGGAAGGTGAGGGTACAAAGTAGTATGAAACTTTTTCGGACGCAATCACCGGTTATCAGGAACGCTTTGATATACGACTCGGCGTGTCTGTTGACCGGTGAAAACGGTTTGAAAATCGTTTGCCATGGATTATTGTTTCTTAGTGTATTTTCACTGTTCGATGTGCCTCCCTTGAGTAAACGATGCGGCTAGGGAGATGCAGGGACGGTGTCAATGCGCGTAAGATTTTATTCATTATGTCGTTTATTTTTATCGAATTTCTATGATGTGTGTAAGCTACTGTTCTGCTTGTGCCACGCTACGCGATTTTGATGTGAGCGAAGTACAGCAGCCAGTAAATGACTGCATCAATATTCAATTTGATCAGAGTCGTTTTTTTTTAATTTCATTTTCTGTCAAATAGACAACTGTTCAGTTATACCTCGCTTTGATATACGTAGGAGCGAAGCATTACTGGACAGTAGTCGAATTGATAAACATTCGGCCAGATAAATTTCGGATCTTCATCTCACTGTATTTCCTACCTCGCTATTGGCATTGAAACAGCGAGCGTAGGCAATGTCAGTGGTCTGAAGTTTGTCTGATAGTATGGGTGGATATAGTAATTTTTCGTTATTCTATTATTAGCACTTGCATCATTATTTCTAGTCAATTCTAACAAATTTTGGTCAATAAATACTGACACTCGATTGACGATGATACGGAAAAACAAATAGAAGTATCATTGGGAAATTTTAAAATGCATTTCAGAAATTTATTCGCACGGCGATGAATACGACTTATTGTGTAAATAGAATTTGAGATTAGAAATGTTAATATGGTTACATAAGAACTGTTTTTCTCCTTTACAAGTCAATTGTGTATAATCTATTCATCTGCAGTCGAAACAGAATTAAATGTATTCAACGTAACAGTTCAATCAAATATGGACTATTGAATTTCAGTATCACTAATGAAATATATGTATGGAAGAGTTAAAGCAATTTGTCTAGATTGCATTTTTTTTTCGTGTGTCAATTATAAAAATCATATGGAAGATAAACATTCTCAGCATGATTTTAATGATTATAGTAGTATTTTTTTGAATATCGATAGAAGTTATATTCGTACTATTTTATCATAATGCAGTCATTTGAAAATATTTACTTCATGGAGAATTTCACAGATCATGTACGAAAAATGCAGCGAAAAGTAGAAATGATCTCATTAATTATAGTTGATTGTATGTACTTACATAGGACCAATTGCTGTGTCACTGCTCTTTCCAGAAGAAAAACAAACACGAGTATAAATTTGTAGAAAACAGAAAACAGAAAAAGGCAAAAAAATCGAGAAAAATTCAATAGTATACATCAAGCATAGAATTATCGTGACCGTTTACATTAACTGAATGAGGTCTGTGATCTCGTGATGCACCTGTTACAGGTCGAATAGAATATTGAGAACTACTCATTAATGATCCATCGGATGCACGTAGAATAAATTCGTTTGTATCAAGGAACTGCGATTGTGTTGTTTGTTTTCTATTTAGATGTGATGGTTGTAAATGTGATGGTGGTGGTGGCGGCGGTGCTGGTACTACTGGTCGTTTCATTTGATTTTCATGTAGTCTTGTCATGATAGCTGCATTATTATTCGGATAACTTGCGTAGAGGGGATGTTGTAAAGGTGCTGAAGTAATTCGTTGTTCAAGAGGTGAACTAAGTTGGTGCTGTTGCTGCTGATAATAGTGAGGCGCTGGAGTGATACAACTTTGATATGACAACAAGTTTGGCTGTGAACCGACCATTATTGGAGATGAAGCCGTCCAAAGTGGATTTGTCGAAATTGGAGCACCACTTCCATTGACAAGACGACTTTCATAACGAGGACTAAGATGCATTCTAGGTTGTGGTTCATACAATAAATTTGTTTCGGAACGAGTTCGATGTCCATACGGCATTTGTCGTTGTTGACAATGAGCATTATGATAGTATGCATTTAATTCATTTTTCAATGCTGGATTTTGTTGCGGTAAATTATTCGACAGTTCATAATTGTTATTACGTGTAAAAAGTTTTCTATATAATATCAGATACAATATGAGAAACTAATAAGAGAAAAAAAATGATTCACTTCGTAATAGCAGTAATTGGTGGTGGTCGAAAACGAAAAATTGGTTGTTTATCTTGTTGTTCAGTTTCAAGATGTTCAATATTACCATCATTCTCAGTCAATATTGAACCTGTTTCATCTTTAAGAAAGTCAAAAGCTAAACTGACTGTTTCCACCTAAATGAAAAGAAAAAGAATGGTAAATTTTTATTATTTTAAAAGTTCATTTTATTCTTAATTGTATACCGGATCCATAGTGGTGTCACTTCTCTGAGTAACAAAACGTGGCCTGCCATTTTTATCAATATCACCATTGTTAAGTCCTAATTTTTGAAGTTCATCTGTGCTAGAATAATGATTTGCTGAAGTATGATTTGAAAATGTTTGTCGTCGTGTTTGATTATTATCTGGATCAATCGGTGTATAACCCACAATAGTCGGCTAAAAAAGAAGAACAATCAAAATCAATTAATCTATTTTTTATTGAATTTCTACGAATTTGTTTTCAAGAAAAAAGAACTGTCGATCACCTTCGATCTAAAACAATAGCCACAAGTAGAGCGAAATTTCGTAGTTAAAATAGTCGTAAAATTTGTTGGTTTTAAGTTATCATGTTTGAAATGAATCATGATGTCATTTGATTCGAACAGCACGTACAAAAATGTTTATCGACTAGTCTTTTTACTCAGACAGAATAAAGAACAAAAACGAAAATGCAAAGCTCTTTATCAATGAATGATGCGATTAAACTGTTGTCGTTGAACGTAAAATGCGAAAGACACCGAGAGTAGTGAGAAGGTATGTATTTACTCAAGAGAACATCATGAGGAAGAAACAATGGCGGTAGTTACCTCAGATCAAAAAAAAGAGAGAATACAATCGTTCACTAAATTGACATCTTATCTCTTTTTCTCTTTTGACATATTTATGTATACATACATACATACATACATATACTGACATCAACAAGGCTTTTTTTCGTAAGAAGAATTCTCTGTTCAATACATATAATGAGTTATTGTTTGATCGAAGCAAGTTAAGATAACCCTTTATTTGAAGTACAAGTGAGCACGCGCCATGTCATAAAAATTTTGTATCTTATTAAAGTTTCATTCGATGAAGATGATTTTAGTTTCTGTTACCTCTGTGCTTTTCCATGCTTGAGCTCGTTGAATATTTCCATGACTAGCACGTACTGTATCATAGTCTTTTGGTGGAAATAGAAGAGGCTCTTGTGATTCAAGTTTTTTCTGAAATTCTTCTGTAATTGATTTAACCGGATCTAGTCTATCTTGTCGACTACTACTATTAGTTGATGAAGATGAAATATTTGTATTTGTTTTATCAGAATTTAAAGTTGTCGTATTTGATGATTCTGATTGTAATTTTAAACTATCATAATGATCAAGATTAAGTAAATTTTGAAGAAGTAAATGTTGTTCAAGTTGTGTAATCTTCGAGCGGTGATTTTCATTATGAGTATAGGCACGGAGACGAGATAATAATTTTTGAGCTGTACGTGTTGAATCACACCGGTATACATGAACAAATGCTGGATAATGACGACCCGTAAGTGGTGATATATAAACAACACCTAGTTTAAAAAATAAATAAATTTATTATTTGACTTTATAAATTTTTATATTTCTATCTAAATTACGTACCAATGGTATCATGTAGAGAAGATTTTCCTGTAGTTGAGCCAGCAATCATAGATGTTGGGACATGTGTGGAATATTTATGATCATTACCATAGATTATTTTTACACCATCTTTCGATACCGATACAGTTGTTTTAATAAATTCACGTTTTGGTTTATTTTGTCGAATAAAATTAATTGCATCTCGTATTGATTGCTCATTTAATAGTAATGTTGCTGCTGTACAACCACAATAATCAACATGAAATGATTTTATTTTGGAAAATTTGTGCAAAGCCATTGGACAAATCTATGCATACGAATTATAAATGATAGAGCAATAAATGACTGAAAGCAAGTCTGCTCATCTACGATCGAAGTTTGTCAATAAAACAAAGAAACAATACAAGCGAAGAGGAGACTAATGAATAACCTCTACTAGAATAGATAGGACCTTGAGACAACAGTGCTGTCGATAAATTTTTGTTGATCTTGGAGAACGTGACTTTCGTTTTGTTTACGACAAGGAAGTAGAGAAAGATAAATCTGACCTATTAATTGAGACACATTGATGCGTCTATCTATCGCCTTGTGCAGTTCCGTTTTCTGATCTCTTCCCACTATGATAACCTTCTTTTCGTTCTCTTGTTTTTTTTTCTTTCTGGACCATTATAACAATTCTCTCTCAGTACTCTCGTATTCTCTAAGATGTCCATCAGTTGACTTTACCTATTTGTTAAAACATAATATCCATATCTAATTTAATGAATAATTATCCTTTTTTTAATAATTTATATCTAGCAACCGTAGGTTTATGTTGCGTTAGTAATATTTTTAAATATGATTACCTTCATCTTCATAGTAAAATATACAACTTCAGTTGAAAGCAAAAGAAATGAGAAATATGCAACTAAATCTGTGAAGAAATGATTTCATTTCAATGGTTAATGCGGATAAACACTCATAGAAGTGTGAATGATAGGAATAACAAAAAAACAAGAGAAAAATTGAATATTTGATATGATCATGTGAGTAGGATAAAATTCTAACTTTTCTATTACATTCTTTAACTCTCTAATTATTAATCAGACACTCCACATGAAAGAAAAATGATACGCAACAAATTTACCTACTCCTTTTTTCTATGTCATATTCTTGAAAAATAGGTGCGTAAGTTGTTAGAAAAACAACATCCTGCAATGTTTCTTTTTTTGTTCTTTTTCTGTTAGGTTTACTCATGTCGGTCGAGTCTTAGATTTTTTATTTCATGCAAAAAGAACTTCTTTCTGCACGTATATAACATACGATTACTAATGTTAACGTAACTAAAATATGAAAAAAGAAATACCGGCTAGAATCGATTGTTCCAGTATGACAAAAAATGAAAGTTAAACGTCTATTTATATTTTGTTGAAACAAAACATATAGAATAACAAACGTATTCTATTTAATATCACAGTAAGATTCATATGTGTTTGCAAATCCTTAAAGAAGTGTCCGATGAACGTCGATCAAAGTTAGAAGTACATTAAAGATGAAAAAGTTAAGTATAGAATCATTTCTAATGTATTTAAATCATAATATTTGAGCATTAGAATAATATTTGTAGGGTGAGAAGAATGAAAAAAAAAGACCATGAATATGTGTAAATAGTTACAACCAGTTTAGAGTGTATCAGTGAAAACGTCATCTATGATGAGAAGAATCAGCATGAAACCATACGACATATTTTCAAACGTAGCAATTAATAAAAAAAAGTAATTTATATATAAATGACTTAAGATAATAGCCTTATTGTACTGTGGAAATGATTTTTTCGCGCAAAGGTGAAAACAAAAAGTGTTTTTATGTACGCAAAAAAGAGACATAGTTAGCTCAAAGATAATGAATGCTTTTGATTAAAAAAGAAAGAATATGATTGAAGTGCGAATACACAAAGAATCCTCTTTTCTTGCGAGCTAAAAGCTATACTCTCGTTGCATTATTCAAAATAAACTCTCAAATGTTCTATATATATATATATATAATTTTGTAAGAAGGATTGCTTTCAAATTTGATTAAAATATACCACTTACAAAAACATACAACTCTCAAGGAAACTTACTCCTATTGCTTTTTTAATTGCATTATTTAACCCGACCATGAGTTTTGTTTACATTTATAATATACTCACATGTCATAATTTCATATACGTACTCTGGTCGGTTTTTTAAATAACTTTATAAGAACGTAATGTATGATAACTAGTACTTACCATTTCTTTCATAAGATGATAACAATGGTACAGGTAATTTCTTATCGAAAACTTGATCTTCTACCTTAGAAACATATTATTTTTCTTTCTTTTCTTTATCTTATAATTTCAACCATCTTCTTTTTGAATTCTGCACCATGCGCCTATTGTCAACATAAAAAGAAACAGAATTTTTTCTGTTTCTCGTCTTCAATCATCGATCTCTGCTTTGCGTGACAATATCTACTTTTCATATATATATATTGGTAAAGTAATATTAGAACTAATAAAAATATTATTGTCACTGTATCATTTATTAGAACTGATAAAAATATTATTATCACTGTATCATTACTCATTTTGACATATATAGTATTATTCTCATATCAATTAAATGACACAATAGTCAAAGAAAAACAAAATGAAAGTAAATTTCGACAGTAATCCAAATAAAACATAAAATGTGCTAGAATCAACCTATGAATATTGCCTATAGCAATTAAATTTTGATGCAATAAGTTCTATTCAAGAACAGTGAATATAATTTATTCCCTGCCAATACACAAACCTCCAGCAGTGTCCAAGGATTGAGAAATAGGAATTCCTAATGTGCCGATGAATTATCAGTGTCGCTGTGATAATTCCCAGAGGAAATGGGAATCAACTATACGTTCCCTCAGAGTTTCACCATTCACGAAAGTCGCGATATTGCTGTTTTAAAAATAATTTTTGCATGAAATCATTGATTCTCACNATTTTGCAAGTGAACATGAGTGTAAGAACAAAAATTATCGTAAATATTCCATATTTTTACCTTTAGTATGCAAGGAACTGTAGGGGAACTGATGAGAAATTCCTAATCCTTAATTCATGGACACCCCTCCGATTCATACCAAAGAAAAATGTTGCTGACTTAAATTTTGTGAAACAAAAAGGCATTCGAATTAGTTATCATGCACCAACAAATTTAAAAAAAAGTACACGTAATTCAATAATTTGATTTTGATATAAACGAAGAAGGATTTGTTTAAACGTCCTCTAAAGACTGTTTACATGTGTGTAGTTGCAACATGCATGCACAAATCATATAATTGAATTCTCTCGAATTATTCATGGTTGCTAATTCACAGACCACGAGTAAAATCAAAACATGCAACCTACATTGAATAAATGTTTTGAATTAGATATTAGATTGCATCTTCAAAAGGATGCGTCTGTATCAACGATAATAAATTATACGAGATCGAAGTTGATTTTAAAGAGTTTCTTCATCGATATGAATGAAATAAAATCTATATTTCGTTCTATGAAAAATAATTCATTCATCCTACTCATAATAGAAAGAAAATTTTTGTGTAAGAGAATGTATTTTATTTCGAACGATTATATCAATATTTATAAAGATATAGGTATATATTTAATGTCCAAAAAAAGAGAATGAGAGATTATCCCATATCTAAAGTCTAAATTTTGATTTTTTTGTTAATTAGATATAAGGGAAGAGGATTAGAAATGAAAAAGCTGAAGTCATTACATATATATATGTACAAGACGAAAATCGAAGAAACAAGCCTGAGTATGAAGAATTAGAGTATACAAAACAGACGCCATAAGGTGAAAAAAAAGAAATGAAATTGCACGTTAAACAAAATCCACAAACAAACCAAAATAAGTCATTCATGCTTGATCAGGCGGTTTACGAAAAAATTTTAATTTATCTCTAAATGACATGGTTTCGGTCGTAACACCACTTGAATCATTATTTAAATTTTCTTTATTAATACCATTGAGATTATCTTTTTGTTGTTGAATACGTTTTGCACGAAAACGTGGATCCAAATAAACTTCTTGTGAACCAATAACAGAGGGTGTGTGATGATTTGATGTATCGTCATTACTATATAAATCATCGCGACGCGTCAATTCAGCTGTTATTCGTTCAACAGCATGCAGCGATGATACAGGTATTGCAACAACACTTGATGTTGGTGATGATTCAGTCAACGGCGGAGGTGGAGGAGGTAATGGTGGACTAATTAATTGGTGATCACTGGGAAAAAGAAAACGAAATCAAGTTCAAAAAATTCTGTAATCATGAAATAAATCTTACTTTGATACGCGTTGTATTAACGATTGTTTAATATTATTGACTACAGCAAATGAACTGTCTCTTGTTGGTGGCGGAGGTGGTGCTGGCGGTGAGACTTTATAATCAACATGATCTTTTGTAACTGGAATATGACCAATTGAAGATGAATGTTTCATTGATTCGTTTGTTAAAGGCGGTGAATCAGGTAAACGCTAAGAAAAACAAAGGATTTTTTCAAAATTTTCTTCTCTACTGCTTATTTACTCACCACATGTTTTGATAAACGAGCTTGTTCTTTTTTGGCTTCAATAGATCTATCTTCTTCAGACATACGACGAATTTTCAAGTCGCGCATATCTCGATCCGTACGAACATCACGATCCTTAATAAGCAAGAAAACATTTTTCATTTATGAAAATGAATTATTCCAAAAATACATACTCGATCTTTACGTAGACGTGCTTCAATTTCAGCTTCACGCTTTGCTTGTAAACGATTGACATGTGCGCGTTCAATTTGTCGATCATGTTCGTACTGTTCAAGACGTCGTTTTAATCTGAATTATAAACGAGAAAATGATTTACAGTGAAAAAGCGAATATGATACGTTACTTTTCATCAAATTCATTCATTTCATCAGTGGCACTTGGTGATGGCGTTGGTAATACAGAAATCTATCAATATAGAAGATTATTAGGCGAACGTTTTTGGTTTTCAAAAGTTCTAATAAACTTACAGGGATAATATTGACACGTTCGTCATCATTGTCGTTACCGTTTGTGTGTGAATTAAATTCTTCAACACGGCGATCAAATTCATTTTCCAATTTTAGATTGCTTAACAAATTAAAATACAAAACTTAATGGAATTTTCTTACTATTTAACATACTTTAATTCTTTTTCTTCTTGATCTGTACGTTCATTCTTATTCAATAAATCATGAATACGTATTAAACGTAATTCACTTATATTATTTTGACGTGAATTTGCCAATTTAATTGGTTCTTGATGACGTGGTTTTCTTTAAATAAATAAAAACAATGAAGTTTATTGTTTTTTTGAAGAAGTAATACTGATTGATAGAAATCTATAGATTCAACGTCATTTAGTTCGAATGAAACCAAAATGTATAGAAAATCGTCCAATTCAAAATTTAATTTTCTACTATTTTCTCTCGTCGAAATTCATATATATGAATGAGATGATAATAACTTTTAGGAACTAACCGTATTGATGAAGCTAAATGATCGGATGATGATGATAAACTTGCTTTTGATAATCGATTTGCTATATCAACATCATTTATCTGATACAAACAAAAAGAAATATAGTCTTCACAGTTATAGATTGCATCTAACTTACTGGATTAGTTTGTTTAATTAGTGCTAAAGTACTAATCATGGGTTTCGGTGGTGGTTTTGGTGCTAGAGTTGGCCCAATAGCTGATTGTGCATGATTCATAGGTTTTATTTGATGATTTCCGTTGAAAAAACCATTTTGAGTTGGTGGAACGTCTTCTCGAAAGATTAATGGTGGTGCTGTTGATAAGTTCCGATCACCAAATGATTGTCTTTCACTAGCTGATCGAATAAAAGCTGTTGGTTGAATATCATCCTCATTATCTTCCTCTTCTTCTTCTACTTCCTCTACTTCATATTGATCGTGATGATCATCCATATGATGTTCATTTCCATTCATCATATGATTTTCATGATCATAAGTTCGTTTCGGTAAGTCGAATGTTTGATTACGATTATGGATTGCTGAATATTGTATTTGATTTGAATGAAATAGATTTGGATTTGACTGATGCTGTTGTAGTTGTGTTTGCTGTTGTTGCTGTTGTAATGTATGTTCGTTTAATAAATCATCATTTGTTTCTTCATCGATTAATATTTGTGCTGAACGTGACGATTGAATTAAACGATGTTGATTATCATGTTGAACGAGACGTTGATGATGATGGTTATTATTACCATTATTATTTACTGGGGCACTTTTAGCATTATAAACGAATTCATAGGACGATGAAGTGTTAGGCAATTGAGAACGAGATGCTGGTCGGGGTTGCATTATTGTTGATGGACTATTTTGATGATGATGAATTTGATGATGATGATGATGATGAGTTGGATGACCAAGGGTAGCAAAATGATGTTGCTGTGGTGGCTGTTGTCCGTTGCTATGAGTTAATAAACGTTCATGACTACTTGCAGTTTTTAAAGCATTGGCTGAAGATGAAAGTTGTTGAAGTTGATGTGATGATAACAATGATGGATTTGATGTTGCAGGAAAACGAGCTAGTGGCTGCGGTTGATGATTGTGATGATGATTTTCGGATGGTTTAGCAAGTAAAGCTGAAAGACCTTGACGATTTGCTGCATCTTTAAGAACTTGTAACGCTACTAATGGTCCACATTGTTTAAGGGCTTCAGCAGCTCTGCAAAATAAACATAAATACTTAAAAACTTTTGTTTTTGTAATATAATTTTATTCTTACTGTTCTTGTGTGATATCAATAAGACTGATTTTATCAACACAAAGTATTTGATCGCCAGCTTGAAGACGTCCATCATCTTCAGCTGCACCTCCTGGTACAATAGCTTTGATATAAATGCCTTGAAATTGTTGAGATTCACCCTAGAAAAATAATTTAAATGAGATTTTGAAAAAAAAACAAACTCTCATTGATCATACTTTTGCAGCAACAATACTTAAACCAAGACTATTTCCTTTTTTATTTAACGTTATAGTTTCGACACTGCTACTAGTACCATCATTGTTATTATTAATATTAGTAAGTCCATTTTCATTCTAAACAAATAAACAAGTACTTATAAATGTGAGGAAATAAAAATTAGTTTTTAAATTACAGTTTGTGAATGCATAAATTCAGTCCACATTCCAAGACTATGGGGATTAGTAAATAATCGACATATTGATGAACGACTCATCGGTTCAATGAATTCAAATAATTGTTGTGGTATACCACGTAAATTTTCACATGTATAGCCATCTTCAGGTAATAAAAATGGTAAATTTAGTTCAGGTTCTTCAGCTAATTGAACAAGCACACCTTCACGACGTAAATTTTCGTCAACTTGTTTATAGGCGGCAGCAAGAAGACTACAAGAAAAAATTAATTATCCTCTTTTCAGTATATAATTTTATGTACGTTTCTAAAAAAATCTCCAGTCAAAACGTTCAGTTTTGAGTATTGATAGCAAAAAGATGTCTTATATAAGGAGAATATAGTTCTAATTGACTATCAAAGTTAACTTGATCATAGTATATCATCATATTCTCTGATGCATCATTCTTATTTATAATATCAAAAAGATCCTTGAACGAGATTGGTTACATAAACGTATTGATATCGAGCTTAATGGCGAACAAGATAATCTTTAATCTTTATCGATGAAACAAATCATCAATCAATCATCAAGTTGGGATCAGTGCTAAAAATTCCTTAAGGTGTTTTGTTTTAAAATAATCGACAACATATGTGGTACAAAATGTAACATTCGATTGAAAGGTGATTGGTTAGAGCATTCGAAAGTTTGTTAAAATGAAAATTTTCATTGTTTTCGAATGTTCGATCAGAATATCCTTCAGGGTAAAATTATCATTAGGATTGTTGTCTGAAAACGATCAATACTGTGTTTCTTTTTCTAGATTGTTGTATTGATATTTGTCCAATTTAAAATGCGAAATTTTAGTAATACAAACGGTACTATCAATCTTTCTTCCAACATCAGAACTTGAGACTTTTCACCGAGTTCTTACTCTCACAATTTATGATTTTCTGAACAACTTTATTGAAGCAAGACTTCTTGAATCATAAATCAAGTCGTTCCGTGTACATATACAATGATGATCTTAACCACACTATGTATCGAATGATGAAGCTCTTAAATTTAAAATAAGCAAATTAATACAATATTTTGGCTGCACTACAAATTCATTCGCATATAAGATACGTTGATAAAACGTACTGTCCTACGATAAATACGCCTAAATCGTGCATAAGATTTTCTTCTCGAATGAATTAACTTAGAAAATTTTCTATCCTATTTTTTGTCACTTACGCTTGGCTAAATGTAGGTGAAATAGGCGATTCATTTCTGTTTAGAACATAATTATTTAATATTTGTTTAATTTGTACTGAATTAAGTTTAAATGTATTGTTAGATGTTAATTGTTGGACATCATGTGCATCGCGCTTAGCATTTTGTAATAATAAACAAATTTGATTAACTTTCGTTAAATGACAATCCGATGCTAATTCTAAGCCTTGCCGTTGTGCCCAATCGCTGATTGATTTCAAACGTAAAGCTAGTTTTTCTCCCCAAAAATGTGCACATAATTTCAATTCGGGACAACAAACAATTCGGTTAAATAACCATGTATTTATGTAATGAAATATTTGTGAAAACATTTGAATTGTTAATGCAGCATTAACACGACATTTACGTAATAAATCCATGATTGATGAAAGTGTTGCAAGTATATCACCTAATGTTGCTTGATGATAATTATTTGAATTCGTCTCTGATGTTATCCAACGTAAATCAGATAGCTTTGTATTGGTTGAGCTAGTTTCTTCTGAAAAACGAAATAAATTATATTTTAAAAATACGGAAAACCGATTTAATTACCGAATGCAATATAAACATCACGTTCAACATCATCTTGCGGATTTGTAAAGGATATTAAATATTTGTCTAATTCATTTTGTACCAGATGTGTTAAATAACGAAATAAACGTTGAACACATTCAGCTAAACGATCTTGTATATCATGAGAAATTTTTGATATGTCACGATCTTGTTTAATGAAATAAAGCAATTCAGATGTATTCGCTATCCAATATGCAAGATAACCGCCATGTTCATGACATTCCTTGATTATTTTTAAAGAAAAAAAAAGAACTAGAATCAAAACAAAAGTGAATATTTTTCTTGGCATACTTCAATCTTTGTATTAATCATATCTTCAATACGATACAGCAATGAGATAATATTTTCTTGTTTTTGTACAAGTGGAAAATTTGGCTTTCCATACGGTGAAAGACGATGTCGTAATGTCATATAAAGTGTATAAACAGGTGATAGACGAAATTGTATGTTAGTTAATGGATAATTATCAAAAATAGCATGAAGAAATCGGTTTTCAGCTAAATAAAGTTAGATTTAAGATTAATTTTTTCAAATTATGATTGTAATCAGTGTTTATTTTTAGTGAGATGTGTCAATATTATGCATCATTCTACGATGTTGAAGAATTCATTTTACAGTAAGTGATAGAAAGCTAGAAGTTGCGATCTTTCAATCTCATGCTTGGTTATCATAGACAATTCAAGTCAAATTGTATCTATGTAGTCCAAATGAGAGAAACTCGAGAGTCAATTTTCTCGATTGAATTTTCGAAAAACTCCCAATCAATTTCGTTTTTGAAAACACTTCTTATAACTGCAACTGTCTATTGGAATGACGATTAGGATTGAAAGTAGTTGAAATAAAATCAAAATACGCCTGATCGAATCGTTTTGACTGTCCTATCCTATAACATACTCTTACATGAAATTATTATACATCAATGGATTATTATTTTTCATGCTCATTACTATCAGATATTTTTAATGAGAACAGGTGTTTTATGTAGCTCGTATTCTATTCAGAAATCAGAGAGATACTGTTGAGTGGAGAAAAAACTGCTTTTATCTGTAATGTAGGAACCTGTCATCACATAATTTAGTCGGCAAAACTCTACATTTCCAATGTTATTTTGAAATATAGATTTCATTTCATAAAAATTAATTCTAATTTGCAAATAGAATACAATGAATTACTAAAAAATAAGATAATTCTAGACATTGATGAATTATAGTTATCAGGAAACTTAAGTGGTACAAAATATCTTCGTCTTTCATCAGTTTACATTATGCAATAGAGAATATGTCTATTTTATCACATCAATTTGCATCAATCAAAGTTGTTCATGCATGCAACTAGAGTAACAGATGAACAATGAATAAATACATATAACAATGTGTCTGAAGCACTACAAATATGACCTATAAATAACATTTAATATATTTCTATCTCCATGACCATAATCATAACGTTACGTAGAACAAACTGGTCCATATGGATGACAGAGTTAATTAACTTAGGTTACCCTTTTAACATCGAGATACTTCCATGTTAATTATTATTATATATTCATAAATAAAATACGTCTTGTTACACTGAAATGTTAATTGTTGGTTTGATTGACTACGTACGTTTGTTGAAAATAGAGACAACTGCTAACAACAACCTATATCACCAAACATTCATCGACTAGTTAATCAAGCAATATCAATGTGCTAACCGAATATATCACAAGACTTGATATTGTTATTTTTATAAATGACTCCCTTCTTAGAATACCTCTTAAGCATTTCATAAGCTTCTTCTATTTACTTTTATTCTTATTGAAACCTTAGAAATATAAATAATCTCTTACTTTCTGCAGGAACTTCTAATAAACCAGGTAGAACATCAATCATTGTTCTGAAATTGAAAAAAAAGAATTCATTGACAACGAACACAATTTATTTATTTTTTACCCAGATTCAACTATCATATTCGGTTTCTTTTGTTGTAAATCTTTTGGTGGTCGTACTTGTAATGTATTCGATTCAATATTATTCGATTTTTTCATACCAGCTGTTGGTAACGTTGATAATGAACTGTGAATTGCTGGTTTATCACCATTGATTTGTGATGCTTTCGAAGGAATTATATTTGATGATTTCGTTGAGGTTTTTTGAACAAATTGTGGATCACAATAACGAAATGTTGAATTTCGTCCAAAACAAACTAATGAACCATGCTGAAGGACAAATGGTGTCGAAACAAGTTTTCCATTTAACCATATTTCACCACGAGGAGTTAATGTGACAATACCATTTTGATTATGAATCGTACAATGATCGCGATCAATACCAACACCATCAATCTAAATTTTCAAAAAAAGAAAAATAAAGCTATGTCAACTTATTCATTGAGTTAAAATATTTACATAAAAATATTGCTTTCCAGTGCCAGCTTTCGCATCACGGCCAACATATGTTGTATTCGGATGAATTTTAAACACACGTGGTGTAGTGAGATCAGTTCCATCTGTAAAAAGAAAGAAATATTTTTTTCAAGGATGTACCAGACAAAAGAAATGAATAATTTACCATTTTTAACTTCCACAAACATCGAAAGATGATCATTGATAGTTCGATCTTGAATTGATGGCGCTTGAATTGTATCCAATGCTGATTCTTGTGCTCGAAGACGCTTACGAATTTCAATGTATTCTGATGGACATTTAACAACTTTAAACATAATTGAACCTATTCAAAACAAAATGCAATAAAGTTTTTAGCTTGAAATTAAATTGTTTTTCTTACCTTCATTTTTTTGTGCATGACTTAAACAAATACTTAGTGGGCATTCTTTGTCATGTAGAATAACTTCTTTTATTGTTTTATTATCCATTTGATCACGTGGTGGAATAACAATCTTTTTAGTTAAAAATAAGTATTAAAAAAATGAGTAATGAATCTCTACGGAATGTTTACTTGGAGAAGACAGTAGTTTTGTGGATCTTCATGCTTTAAACCATATTTTTCAAGCATTTCCTTAACAACCCATTCAGCAGTATCTTTGATTGATAATAGAAATGTTTTATAAGGTATTGATGGATTTAATGCATCACCAAAGACTTTCATAGTACCACCTAACAAATGGAAATTCTCATTTCCACTTATTTAATAAAAAAAATGTACCATACCTCCTTCTTTTGTACTTATTTTAATAAACTTTTGTTTTAAACGATCTTGTTGAATCTTTTTAACCATTTCAGGATTTGATAATGACCGAGTGAATTTATTTGTTTCAGGAACTGATTTATATAATGATTCACCAATAGCTGTTGGTGTTACAGCCGATGACTGCGTATCGTTTTCATCAATACCATTTTTCTATATGCGTGACAAATAAGTCAATTTTAACAATTGATGAAAAAGGTTTTTTTGTCGTTCTCTTTCATGAATTTAAATATTCCATAGAATAAAATATGATTTTATACGTAAGTATATATATATATATACAAAAACGTACGGACATTAAATAAATAGAGAAAGGAAAAAAGTTATTTTTACATGATTGGACCAACCATTTCGATTGATTTCTATAGAAGAAGCGAAATAAACCAGATTTTTTCGAAAACATATGACTCAAAAAAGTTATTTTATTGCATTACGGTATGATAGGGAAATATGGCATATAATGTGATTATTAATGAATTGATTCATACTACAGTAGCTATTTTTTAAAGGAACTTGGTAAATGAATCATTTTTATAGTACTTATGAATGCAATGAGGTTTAAATAAGCTCAAGGAGAAATCACATAAATAGATAGTTGTGTTTTTTTTTTATTTATTCCCGGTTTGTATTCAGCTTCGAGTCTCAATAGTGAACAAATGAAAGCACCCTATTGAGGTACACTATTTCAACTTCACATTGACCTTTATCAAAGAGGAGGCAACGAACACATTAAACCTTGATCCTGATTTGGTTATGTGCATTAGAAGATGCCATATATTAATGAAAAAAATTCAGGTATACACCCGTCCGGGTAAGAATTCATAGAAAGATAGGCTATCAACGAAATCGTTTCTGGAAATAGGATGACGTAGAAATACCGATAAACTGTTATAAAGCTTAATCTTTTTAGATATTAGAGACAATTAATTCACAACACCAAATAAGAACAAAAATATAAGCAGACACCAAAAGCAGAGCATTATGTTTACCGATTAACTCTCGCCGATAGGAAATCCTAATATTGAAAGAAACATGCAATATTCAACGGATTTTGATTATCTGTTCAAAGAAAATTAAAAAAACATTTTAAACCAACCTTATCTTGTTTCTTCTTTTTTTTTGATTCACGTTTCGATGATCGTCGTTCCTTAAAACTACCTCCAATTGGTTTTGATATCTATAAATAAAAGTTAATAAATAAAACAGAATTAGGTTTTTTCAACATGAATACTAACTTTAGGTAGTTTTGCATTTTGCAAAACAAAGCGACCTTCTCTCTGATCTTTTCCCCAATAAAGTTGCACCCATAATGGTCTTTCGTCCATTTCTAATTTTCTTCCATCTACGAAGTAAAAAAATATGAATAATAATCTTTTTCTTTGCAATAAAAAACAAACCTCCATTTGGATGAACTTCATAAATACAATAATCTTTTTCATTTGGTAATGTTTTCATATCTGGTCTTAATTTTTCCATTAGAACACGTATTACGTCTAATGTTGTAGCCGTGCTTGCAACACGGATGCATTTGGTCGTTACTTTATCTTCAGCATCTTGAAAGTAAAATCTCATAACACCATAGAAGTCCAGAACTTCATTAGGTTCACTTATTTTAAATAAATCAAGTCGAGTGGAGTTCCATTCATTTATAAGATTGAGTACTTCCGAACGATCTTTCGGTAATCCGTTCATGGTCATGTCATATCTAGAAATAGAACGTTAGACAAACAAATATAAGGAAGGAAATAACATTCTTGTCCTTTCCAATATACAATCAACCGATAATAATATAGGAAGAAAGATCTTTATCGGGGTTCTGTTTTTCTATGGACGCAATAAACATGTTCATTGGAAAGTTCAACTGACGAACAATTCTTTGTGTCATGTTCATTTTTTTTCTCCCTTTATCGTCCGAATGAACGAACGAAACAATGACCCAGAAAGTGAAACAATTGCGAATCAAAATTGACGAAGTAGAGGTCGCTACGATGCTTGTAATCGGTTGGTTCAACATCAGAACAAATACCCAGTGGTAAATTTATGTGAAATAAATAATATGTTGAACGAATAATTGATACCATAATTGAAAAGAACTTGTTCATTTGAAATTAAGATTCATATTAGTGCAGTATTATTTAAGGTTCATGCATGATGCGTATCAGTATATAGAATGTAGTGAATATGAATAAGTATCAGCGAAAATATTATCCATGCAAAAAAAAAATTAATAATTAGTTGACTATTTTTTTTTAACTATAAAATATTCTAGGAGATAAACGATTTAACAGTTTAACAAGTAGAATTTAGTGCCATATTATTGTTGTATCGGTTTTTTATTTGTATATGTGATATAGTATGAACCTACAGGTCATTGTGTAAGCATTTCAAAGATCAAAATTTAATTCATAAAGATTTTTATAGGAGAACATTATCATTCCAAAATGCACTCAATATATCAAGATTTTATTCGACATTCCGTAAGCATTGAAATGAAAATACAGTGGTGATCAATATCAAAAGGTTCATGTATTTTTTTCTACGACATTTAGCGTGTACATCTATTTCAAAAAATAATCTGTATATCTACTAAAATTCTCAACTTAATGTATTATAAAAGAAGGAAAGTTTTGTGAGAAATGAAACACGATATTTTTCCAGTTTTCAGCAGACCGTGAAGGAGTTTATTCCACGCATTAAAAATTCTTACATAAAATAGAGCGTCGTCGTAATAACGAGTATTGTATGTTGAAAAGTTATAAACAGTCATGGTAGTATCATTTAAATTCGTATGATGATAGACTTCATTTTACCTAAGATGCTACTCCTGAAAGGTATCGTTTTACATATTGCAGTGATTATATTGAATCGAGCTATGCTTTTGATGTCGTGAAAAAAAAAGTAAATGCACGTCTACGTTTTGTTATTGATCATCACTGCGTTGGTATTGCATCAGCATGGTGTAATAACTTCAGAAATTGTTTTCCTATTTCTGTATTTAATTGGAAGACATCGCTCATTTTCGCATAAATATAGGTGAGATTGAATCGTGCTTCAAACGAATGATGTTATCGTCAAGTAGAAAGATCACTGTAAGTCATTCATTGAGATAACTGTCAAAATTTTATATTGTAATTTTATTATAGATTGCTGTTGAAGGAAATATTGGTTCAGGGTAAAGAAGTCGATATTTAGATTAAATTAAAATAAAGTCTTAATTAATATTTAGAAAAAGTACAGTACTAGATCATCTTAGTAAATCATCATTATGTGATGTAAGAAGAAAAAAAAGATGGTTCTATTTTATTAATTCTGGATTTTAATAAAATAGATCATTGCGGAACCAATTGAAAGTTGGACAAATCTCAAAGGAGATAATCTTCTAGTAGGATCATCATACATTGACCACAAAATTATTATTGAACAGTTTTCTGTTAGGCAATGCTTTATAATGATCCTCATCGATGGGGTTTTGCATTTCAAGCAAATGCTCAAATGACACTGGCAAAATTACATGCACAACCGTCAAAATTCCCTGTAAAAATCATGGAACGATCGATCTATAGTGCAAGATATTGTTTTATTGAAAATCTTTATCAAAAGTAGCATTTCGATTGTATGAAAACTATTATTTTCATTTTTTTTATCTTCTATAGTAAAATTCTTCAGAATGTTGAATATACAATTTTAAAAGATTGGTTTCAAATGCTTACATCGAATGATGCTTGCCATCTTGATTTAATCAGTATGTTATTTCAATCAATTACTATTAGTTGTTTTTTCTATCATACTTTTTCTAATTAGTTTATCTTCGAGCAAAACCAGAGACATGCCTTGAACGTATTAAATCTCGTAATCGACCCGAAGAACAATCAATAACTCTTGATTATTTGCAGCAATTACATGAACGTCATGAAGAATGGCTTTCATCTGAACTTCGTACATTAGCAACACCTGTACTTGTTGTTGATGCTGATCAAACAAAAGAAGATGTTTATGTTGATACAAATACTCATGTGTTAAATCTTGCTGCTTGTTGAATATGTTTTTATTTTCATTCCTGTTATTTTTCTTGTTATATATAAAAACAATGTTTACAATTGTTCATCATTGATGGATGATGGTAAATATTCCCGAGGAAATATACAAGCTATTCGTACAATTGGTTTCGCATAATTTGAACTATTTTTAATCTAAAATTGAACAAAAAAGAAGTAGCTATTCAAATTTAAAACTTAAATCGAATTACTTGAATTCCAAAACGGAATCTTTCAAGTAAATATGTCCATTTAAGTTTTGTTTTTTGTTCACCAGTCATCAAAATAAATTCATCAACCTGTCAAAAGAAAAAAAGGTGGCTTTCTTTATTGACAAGAATTCTTACTTACTGAACACTTAAGCATTTTTCTTGCAACATCATCACCTAATTTAACATTTTTTATTGTCCCTGTATAATCCGTTAGATGAACATTCAAATTGAAAACTTCTTTTTTCGATAAATTTTCATCACTGATTTGTTCTAATAATTTCATACGACATTCAGATTCTGTACATTCGTTAACACCATTATTGTTACGAATAGAACGATTACAAAAAATACTAAATTGAACACTTTTCCTTAAGATATATAAAAATCAAAATTACAATTTACCATCTTTTTGCAATCACTTGATTTAATGGACCATCGAGATCTAAGTGACTTAGAAAGCATTGCACAATAAATGTATCATTACTATTATCATCACACAAATATTGTTTTAACTCTTGTATAGTTACAACGGTTGCTTGAAGTGCTTTATTTTCGAGAAAAAAAATATGGATACTAGATTTTTATATATAAGTTTACCATTAAAACCACCATCTATAGCAACATTAAGTAAGTCGTCGATAGGAATCAATCGCATTGATTCATAGAGTTGAACTGATTCATTGGTATCTAATGTAATTTAAATTATTTAATTCATAATTGCTTATCTGATCAAAAGAAAACTTGGTCGAATTTATTTTATTCTATTTTCTAGTGTGAAAACTCATTCGAACTGTTCTATTGAAATAAATATCATATTTAGGATGATGAACATTTCAGTCTAATTGGATACAGATAGTAAAAGATCATAGGATTATAAATGGCAATGCTATAAAGAACCTAGTTATTTTTTTCTCGGACACATATTTCTTGAGACAAGCTTCTAGATATGTGATTTTAAAAATTCGATACAATGATGCATAGCCTCTTATAAAACAAACAGTGATCCTATAAATAAAGAGTGATCTTTTTGTAACGAGATTCTAAAAGAACGATTTTTAAATCCTACTCGTTCTCTTCACTAATAACAGTTATGTAACTAGCTACCCGGATTGATTGTAAATAAGCTATGACGAGTTGCAGTTAATCCATAGACTTTTCGGTATTCATCATAACGAACACGCAAACCAACACAAAAAATAATATGTTCTTCAGGTATCCATCGTTGAGCAAACTATGAGTCAATGATGAAATGAAAGCCAAATATAAAACATACAAATCTCTGATTACTTTAATCTGTTCACTATCCCAAAATGTCAACCAAACCCCACTTGTTTCTCCATCGAAAAGTAAAATTTCTAAAAGTTGTTTTTCTTCATTATCATAATCAGTTTCACGTTGTCGTCGTGTTCGAATCGTTTTCAATGCACCAATCTTGTCAATAGAAAAGAAAAAAAGTGATTAAAAAGAGATTAAACTCAATTTTTTAATACTTGTTGTACACCAGCTAGAACATTAATTCCATCAAGCTTTTTTACTAATTGTTCACCCTGAGTAACAATATGTGCTAAAGTATAATAATCGTTTCCTGCTCGGCAAGGTACAGCAGCTAAATGCTCATATTGTTTGGCTTTTGGACCTTCAATTTTTTCTATATATGATTTTTCATTTAATGAAAGCTCGATTGGTCTAAATAAATCAATCTATGCTGAATGTTTTGAAAGAATTGAGATAAAAAGGAAACTATACAAAGGTGTCCATGGTGTATAACTATTTGCTTTATCTCCTAATTTTGTTTTCACAACTGGATAATGCATGACCACTAGAATTTCAAAGTGATCTTCTTGTATTTTTTGTTTTTAAATTAAATCTAAATTTTCATACCAGCATCTCCGATAGTAAATTTACCACTAATAATAATTAAATCTTTTGGCGGAAGCCAATAAGCAACATTAACAAAATCTTGTGTTGAATCTCGAAATGTAAAATTAAGTACACTTCGTTGATGACGATCATCTGAAATCAAAACTGTAGCATATAAAGAAGTAGCTAATAATAATTACGTACTTCCTTCAAACGTTCGCATCTCTACTTTACCAATAACGATTCCATACATTATCTTATATATATATATATACAGAGAGAGAGAGAAACAGCAGCAAAGCACATTTTAGTTTAATTATAAAAATTAAACTTACACCATCAATTATACCTGGATTATCAGATAATAACGAATTTAGTTTAATAACTCGTTGAAGTGTTCCTGTTGATTGATACGATTTTTCATTATCCTATTTTATTATAAATTTCATCATGATAATAAAACAAAAGAATTCAATTGAACATACCATAGTAATTAACCGTTCGTTTAATAAGTATAAATAGTAAAATGTTCGATAGAGAGAAAAGAGAAAACAGTTCTTTAGTTTTTGAATCATCAAATTTAACGATTTATTTCGAGGTTAAAATTATACGATTGGTAGAAAATCAAATTCATCTTTTAATTTCAACGGAATCATACAAAATATTCCAAACAGAAACAGAGTTTACACATAGATTTCCATATAATTGAGTGTTAACGTTTAATGAACGGATGCTTGTTTTTGTTCCCCTCATCTATACACAAATGGAATGTAAAATTTAATATGTAAATATATTTCTGCTTAGAAAGAGAGTTCACGGAAAATATTAATAAAGATACCAGTGAATACTTGTTAGAGAATAATAGTTTACTGTCTAAATTTGTTTTTTCGATTTATTAATATAAATTAAAATAGAACCCTTCATACTTCGTATACGTTACAAAATGATCTTTATTTTAAGTATATATAAATCTAGATAATTTTCAGTAAAAAAAATGGCGGAACTGTAAAAACATTGTTTTGTATAATAAAGTTTTTGTGAATAACATATTAAAGATCTCTGTTTATTAATCATCCTTCGTGAAAAAATAATGATAAACATGAAAATGAAAAGAAAATCACTACATACTATATCTATTTATACATAATACAGTTGTTCAAATAAAAAATGAAAAGAAAAAATAGTTAAACTTCACTGAAATATAAACTTAAATCGGTATCATCTGAAAAATTCGTTTCTATCAAAATTTCTTTTTTTCAAAACATTGATAAAGAATATCGAAAATTTTAACGCCCTGAAAAATATCTTTAAATAATTTTTCTTCTAACCAATTGACATCATCACTTGTCGTTGTCGTATTCGACGACGTTCCATAACTTGTTTACCAAATCGTTTTGCTGCAAGAACAGCTCGGACAGTTAATCTCATAGGTTTTTTTTGTTCTTCTTGATCACTATGTTGTTTTTTAGGTGTATCATTTATTGTACGTGACAAACTATTTGAATTTGGGTTTGGATTAAGTTGTGGTGTTATATGTGTCACTGTTATGAATGGTTGTGATGTAAAGTAAGCTTGTTCAATAATTTGTCGCTGTTGAGATACAAGTGATCGCATACCTAATGCTATTTGTCGATTAACCATTGAGCCTTTGACAAATTCTCGGCAAAATTTTTTCACATAATTTATACTGAAATAAGCTTCATGATGACATTCGTCATTATAAAGTTTTGTTGCATACTAAAATAAGACAAAGAAGGAAAATATGTATTTTTTTTTATTAAGTATAGAATTAATTAGGATGTTATCATATTACGAAATAATGATTAGCACGATCGGTTGGTTCACCGGGCATATCGGCAACAATCATGGCTATATAACCTGCAAGACCAAGAACTAATTCAACTGGATAATTACACGTCCATAAAATATAATTTAAATGTGGTACATCAGGAAGAATTTGACGCAGAAATTTAATCGAAAGAACAAGTACTGAAGCAGCAAGAAGAGATGGATTAAAACAGCTTGACCATGATTGAATACATGCAACATGAATAAATAAATTACTTAATGCTCGAATCTATTGAATGGAGAATGGAGATTTAAATGATAAGAAAATAATTGTTGATTTACTTTTGGTTCATTTAATTTACACATTTCAGTTGAATTAAGTTCTAGGAAAAGTTCGACAAATTCTTGTGGTAATGGTAATTGAAATTCAAAATTAAGTTCAGCAAATAAATGTCGTACTATATGGCCGATGTCACGTGGATCAAACGCATTAGCTGAATAGCGAGAATATTCTTCAAGCTAAAAAGCGATAAAAATAGAAAGATAGTTTTTTTACTTCTTTTTTAAAATATTTTACTTTGACTTGAATTCGATTATGAAATTTTGCCACAAGAATAAAATAACCCATAGCACGTAATTGATAATCACGATCATAATGACCACGTAATGTATCTCGTGCATCGAGAAGTCGAACACAATGTTGAGCTACTTCTTCTTTCATGTGATTTTTACGCTAAAAATATTTTCAAATTTATTTTCTATTGGTTTTATACGTACGAAAACAAAAATACCTGGATACCAATTAACCAATTAACAATTGATTGACGCCATATAAGACTAACTGCTGAACGTTGTAAGACAGTTCGAAGCCAAAGAATACTAAAATTTAATGTATGTGATTGTCGAGCTTCAAGTAACTGTAGAAGAAGATATAGAAGAAGAAAAAAAACTATCAGTAAAATATTTTCTATCGTAACAACAAACCTACGAGTAGAGTATTTGTATGTTCAAATAAATATTGATGAAGACCAACACGTTGTATACGTAATGCATGTATATTATAATCGGTCGATGTTGAAGAAATCGGTTCCAAAGTATCATAAAGAACTGTTTCAAAATGAAAGAGACTTTGTTTTTCTCCCGTTAAACAACTAGTTCATCTTACAATTGTAACAAAAGATCGTTGATTGAAGAGGTCGTTGAATAGAAGACAGGCTGTGACTACTGTATGGACTCTAATAAAAAAATAGAGATTATTTATTTAAAAATTAAAAAATAGAAATCACATACATCCCCAGTTGAACTAGGTACTAGTTGATTTCGGTCGTCTCCCATGCGATGCGAATTACGTATTACTTATTTGCGTTCGCCTATCTCAAACAAAAATCAAATGACAACAACGAATGAAGGAATAGGAAGACGACTTATATAAATATCTTTTTTCTTCTAGCTTTTCGTCTTCGACTACAGAATATATATAGATAGACACATTTCCATATCATAGTCGTTGATTTATACCTAGACTAAGAGAGGACAATTCACTCTCATTTGATCGAAAACATGCTGTTTATATAGTCACAATATCATTCTTAACCATCGATTGGATTATTGTTGTATACGAATGACTATGGAGCATAGAACGAAAATGAGCATAACTATCTATGAAACATGCTTTCGTTCCCCAAATAGAATTATATCTCAAAAAACAAGATTGTCTATTCATACTTTCAATTTCTACTGATATTCATGGAAAATTTTAAAAATGATAATTTCCAACGATTGTCTCTGGTGTTTTTTTTTGTAATGAAAATCTAGTTAATTAATCTTCATATTGCAATGAAATTATTTAGAATACTTATTGATCTATACTAGATTTTTGACTGTTCTTAAACAAGATTTTATTGACTAAGAATTAAGCGTTGGTCGTCAAATCTATTGGATTTGTTTACTAACTAAAGATATTTACTATCAACATATTATTTTATTTTATTTTTAAGTCATGAAAATATTGAAATAATGGGACTAAGTAGTACGAGTGATTCTATTTAATTAATCTATTTTAACAATAATCTTATATTTTCTTGACAACTGATTTCAGTTATTCGTAAATATCTGCAGCAGTAAAATATTTATGTATGTACAACATACTCTTGAAAACATAAAGACATTGAGATGATTCCTTTTTGCATTAGTGATTGAAACGATAGGAACTTAGGATATTAGGCTTTTATGTTTGAGAATAATTTTCTTGCGTCTGAAAATTGATAAATATTCAATAGCATCATCTATATTGTGAGTCAACGAAACTGTGAACAAAAAACAAAACAATTTCATCAATGGTTCTAGACTTTTCACCAGTAGTTTTTTCCATCATAGAAATACAAAACACTCAAATGATTGACCAGAAATCACAATAACTACTTCTAATTATTTCACTTTTGTTTTAGAATTCATCAGATTCCTTGCTTAGCTCTAATTTATTCTGTTCTCTTATAAAAGATATATTTCAGTTTAGATTATTTGTTTCTCATCGGATCTTGTTAATATTTAATTACTATAGTGTTGTGAAGATTGTTATAATTCGGTGTCGATTTTTTTATTTATTTTGGTTGAAATAACCTAACATTTTTTTCGCCGCATTAATATTTGAAATAAAATTCGTACACTCTGTTCAGAAACTGCCATGGAAACAAATAACGGTGACTGATCGATGATTCCTCGTGTTCAAAAGGCTTTTGATAACTTCAGTTCGTTTGTTTAGATCTAATAAATTGATCAATTCATTGCTGAGAAAGTTACTTGTAACTGTTTATGCTCTCCTCTAGAATTTCAATAACTTCATGAGTTCTCGTGGAGCTCTAGTAGCTTCACAGAGCTGCACACTGGAAATGTTAAAGGTCGAAGAAAAGATGGTATAAGGATCAATTCAATTGAACTCCAGAACCAAAGGACACAGTTTTTGGCCTTTGAAATAAAGATATACTTTTCTAATAAAATAAGATCATCGAGAGCAAGATTTTTCGTGATAAATTCAAGGGGGAAACGGTAGACTTGAAGTAGAAAAGTACGTCAAAGTACATCAAAGTTAGGACCAAGCAGCTGAAGTAGGTTGAAGTAATCTCAAATACTTAAAAGTAAACTACTTGAAGTAGCTTAAAGTAGCTTAAAGTAATTTGAAGTCCAAAAGTCTGCTGTTTCCCCCTAGGATAAATTTCACAAAGAATCTCTATCTGCTAGACTGTCATCAGATAAGTTGACATATTTGATTATGCAATTCGTACACTTGAATGTTAGTATTATGTCTATAGAAATCAAGGGAAGTAAAACTTCGGCATTTAGTACACGAATCGATCATCGATTATTTTTCCTGAAAGTACTTTCTGCCGTTGAAAATTTATTTTATAAAAGCAAATAAATAAATAATGATAAATCAACAGCATATTTTATTCTGAGCTGAATTAGTAATTAATAAATTATTCTCTGTTGCTGAAAAGCGATAAACGTTTAATATAATTTTCTCTTTATGGTAATACTTCATTATCATCCGTGATAAATCGACATACAGAATTAAACTAGCAGTCTTGACATCTTCGTGAAAAAAATAAAATCTGCTCTATACATTAAATGAATCACACTTGATTATGATACGTAGAATACTATCAAAATTATAAGTAACTGTTGTAATAAAATTTCAGTGGCGTCCTTAGCGATATAAACATTGCTCACTTTCTTGTTTAGAATGAAATGATAAGTTAATAATTAATACCATCCAGTAGGGCTCGTCGGGTTCAACAATTTTTCAATTCGGACCCGGAAAAAGAAATACGTGTGGTTTCATCATTTTGAAAGATATTGCACCGTTCGAACATGTATCTTGTAGAGAAATGATTCCTCTATCAGCTTATCTATTTAGAAACATACAATAATTTGGGTGTCCAAAATTTTCTAATTACAAACTTCCGGGTCCACATTTTCCGGGTCCAACCGGGTTCAAACTTGGATCTGGAAGTTTGTAATAAGAAAATTTTGGAAATCCAAAATTATTTTATGTTTCTAAATACATGAGCTGATAGAGAAATCGTTTCTCTACAAGATACATGTTCGAACGGTGCAATATCTTTCAAAATGATGAAACCACACGTATTTCTTTTTCCGGGTCCGAATTGAAAAATTGTTGAACCCGACGGGCTCTACTATCCAAGTCGTGGCGGTACGGCAGGAAACGATTGGAAAACACGGGAAATCGCTGGAAGGTGGAAGCAGTATCCCTAGGGGAAGTACTAACTCCAGCGTACCGATGTACTGAGAAAGCCTCAGCAAGGTACCCGATATGAATACTTCGACGATTCTCAGTAATTATACTGATGTAGGTACTGCATTGGGTACCCATAGCAGTATGTTCACCGAACGAGTGCTTGTATGGGTATCCACACCTGCAGTTTTACTGAGGAAAGTTCTACAGGGTATCCTAGATTTGTTTCGTTCTGTGTAGCGAGTATTCAATCACCGTTTTCTTTTGCACGCATGGCTCCATATAAACGACTGGACAAAACATAAGAAATTAGTCTGTTTTCGTACTATTTTGTTTCTAGATTATTTCTTGGCTATTTATTAGTCGAGAACATGCCGATCTTGATCGTAGGTTAAGAGCGGACTACCCTAAAGTAGGCAGATTAACCTACTCAAGTCCTGTCACATCTCGAAAATTGATCTGCTTAAATTTTCAGAAATGTAAGAATTAAATTCAATAAAATCGAAAGAACGTAATAAATTACTTTGAGAAAAACAAAAATGAAAAAGGTCAAAGGTGGGGTTCGATCATCAACATACTGTAATTTTGGTAACAGGGTACCTAAACACACTGTTCAATAGTACCCAGTTGAGTGCTTGATTAGTACCTTCAAGTACCCATTCACTAGACGATTTCCAGCAGGGTACCCGTTCGAGTACCTGTTAAGTACCCGAAAGTACCTTTAGGTACTTAAGTACCCAAAAGATCCTTTGACATACTGGTAGCAAAGTACTTTTTCGGGTACTCTGCATTCAGTACATCCACTAGGGATTCCTGCCGGAAATTCCCAGACTTTTTTCCAGTGAATTCCGGTCAACTCCCAGTTTTTTCAGGCAGGAATCGACTGTAAATCATCGGGGAAAGTTCGAAAATTTTCCGAACGGAATACTGCTTCCAGGTTTCAGCGACTTTCCTGGTTTGCCTTCGGAATACGGTGATTTTTTCGCATCTTTCCGGCTGGTTCTTACAGTATTCGGTGACCCGAACGATCGACCTGGGCATGTATCTAGCGTTTCAATGCTCACTTGATGCTTCAATTGTTTAGAAGCAAAGAGGCGAACCGATGCTTTAGTGAATATGTTGTCAGAACAAATTCTAATAAATTTTCAAATCAGAAGGAGCATTCATCAATAAGCGACCGGTTTACTGAAATTTTAGTTATAAAATGAACAGTGCTCTTTAATTTGGGGACTAGAATGGTTGTTAACAAAATAATCTTTGTAAAAAAAACGTATATAAAGGTACGGATACCCAACGTTGTGACATGTTGTTTAAGAAAAATTTGCTAAATTCAATTAATCTATGCATGACAAAAAACAGTTATGTTACCTCGGTTATCGATATTTTGTGAAATGTAAAACCAAAATGGTTCTGAGTATTACCAAGTGAGAGACACAGCCGTCTCTGGTCACCGTAATGCTCGAATTGGGTTGGATATGTGCAAAATTTAATGCAGCAGCAACAAGCTCTGCAGATTTGTCAGTCGTAGTATGTGATGAACATACACATTTACCTGATAAAATAGATAAAGAGTTATTGGAAATGCGAAAAGATTTAAAACGTAAAATTCCTGCAGAATCTGATCCAGTATATATCGCATGGTCGAAGGTGCGATTTATACGCAACCACAATCCACTGATTTGATTATTAATTCACCCATAATTCGTACAATAAAAAATAGTTTACAGAAAAAATATCGTACAACGAGTCCACCAGTTCCTCAAAAATCGAACAACTTCCGTTCCTATTATCCGACACGTTTCTTGTAAATAGCACAATGTGAGGAGTTTTTGTTATACGATGGACTACTTGGTGCTACTTGTTCATTCAGTTTTGTCACCTACAACGATATCGTTTATTTATCACAACAAGAACATTAGTACAATAATGAGTCGTTTTATATGTGTCCATCCATTTTTTATCAGATATATGCAATTCATGCATTTTCGCCACACTTGGTGGTAAACATGAACAAATTTATCTTGATTTATTTTCAGTTCATATTATTTAGGGGAATGATTGAATTCCATTTAATTATTAGATTACGAACGGTTACAGTTAGGTATTTCTAATGTTTTCATTAAGTATTACCGAAGTTTGATTATTCTTGGTTATTTATTTCATTTCGGACAACGTTTATTTCGTAGGTTCATCGATCGTAGGTTGAAAACAACATACAATGACAATGAAGAACTTCGTAATTCATTCAGATCTTTAACGGCATTATCACTAGTACCATTAAATCATATGTAATAGGGTTTTTCATGCTTAGTCTGCACTCGATTTGAATATCCAAATATTCAAGGATTCCTTCATTCCCAGGTCGATCAACTTGTGTCGTACACGACCGTTTAGCCATAATTTACGATCGTTTGGTATGCACCGTATTACGGTCGTTTTGCATCGTGCCATAAACGCTCGGATACGGTCGGATACTGAAATATCCGACCACATTACGGCCGTTAGTAACCGTTTACGACAGGGCAAATGACGGCCGTAATACGGTGCATACCAAAACGTCAAATTTCGGCGCTTTACGGTCGGAAACGTTACAAAACGGTAGTATACGTTGCCATTTACGGTCGTTTACGGCCGTTTACGATCGTATCAGGTCGTCGTAATGTTCGACCTGNGTTATCATCATCATAAAGAGTAAGAATTTTACATTCATCCAAGACTTCAAATTATTTATTTCATTCTGTTTTCGATGGAATTGCAGACCTCATAGAACTTGACAAAGAGAAAGGTAAACATTTTCCTCGACAACAATAACGTGATACAAACGACAATTCAATTTTCTTGTGAACCTTCGAATCATCTTTTCCCCCTTATTGCTGTTCTTTCTTTTCTTATATTGTAATCGTGGTTATCTGTATATTAAATCTCTAGCCAAAATTGACTGATGTCTTTTTACTTCTCTGCAATAAATAATAACAAATATCTACAAAGTCATATTTAACAAAGAAGAACATCAGAGATCGACGGAACATGGAAGCAGTATTTCGATAAACAGATTCGGTGATCTGGTCTATCCGGTACCGCCCAGAACCGATAGTATCTTGACAAAGAGGAAGCCGGATTCCGGCATCGAATTCGTGGCATTTCTCTGTCTGTTCCAGCCGGAAATTCATGGAATACTGCCTCAGAAATCATCAACCTAGGATGTAACTAGAACTGGTCACACTATTTTATATCTCCTTTATCTTTGAGTAGCTTCGCCCATGGATTGTCAGCATTGATTAAAATCAGCCTGAAATCAAAATTAAATTACATAAATTACAGTAATTTATTTTTAATCGATTAAATCATTTGAAAGCAGCGATTTCAATTCAGAAGCAATTTTTTAAGTTTACAAAGTAAGATAGAAGACTAATAAATTAGCAGTCTTTGAAGTCTTTGACATGAAATTGGATGCATCTATAACTATAAAATACGTAAGAATATGTCTAAAATAATCATTATCGATTTGAATAATAACGTCCGATTTCAGAACTCCCTTCATTGATGCTGTATATTTAGATGTACATATTTGACCGGTTACAGTCGTTTACGACACTTTGAAAGACGTCCGTAATACATAGTCCATGCCAAAACGCGAAACTATTAACTGAAACGGCCGGTTTACGACCGTCTGTCTTTCGCCTGTGTACTTAGTATCTGAAGTCAACACTAGAGATCAATAAAATCCACTGAGATGGGTTCTGTAGAATCCGAAAGTAAGATATGATCGGATCACAATATTCGGGATCCGCATATCGGTCTACGAGCTGGATTTCTACAGAAATTCGTCGGTTTTTATAGAAATTGATATAAAATATGATCGGACACAATCCCAGATCGAGCAATCCGATAGTAGGCACCTATCGGAACCCATCCGATCCGACTGGAATCCAATACGATTTTATCGGATCAGTCGACCTGGGATAGTCAAAATGATTCCTCTGGGTAGAAAGAAAACACGTATATTTCAAGATGCAAGTTTGATCAAATGAGATAATCTAGAAAGGATCTCTCGATAATAATGTTACATTTTTACACTGTGATCATATTAGAGGAAAAAATATATTTATAGAGAAAGCATAAAAATAGATGTCACCGGTGAAAAGTCAATTTGCTGCTAATTGCACAAAAGAAAAAAACTTCTTTCGACTCCCATGAACGCAACATATTAAACCAATTTTCCTATTCGTGTTATATGATGTTATTTACATGCGGCATCAATAATAGCAATAGTAGATGTCCCTTTGATAGTGAGACATGGTTGGATAAAATTCAGTCCTGTTCTTTTTAAACGTCTGATGCATTTTGACTAACCGTTCGGTTGTGCACTTACCATGAATCAATGCTCAACACATTAAAATTAAAATTAAAATACAAATGCATCAACGAAATAGCAACGTTAATATGACTGCAACCTTTGTTCCACCGCCACGTTCAAATTCTGTTCAACAAAATGATACTATTCACGCTCGGCTCGTTGCTTTTTGTTCCACGTCTGCAGGATCATTATCAACTAATGAAATTGAACATCGCTATGTGCCCCGTCCATTTATTGAATCAGATTTTCTGTTTGAATCATGTCTTGTTGTCTTTAAAATTATAACACTTTTCCTACAATATATATTAATATATAAATCAGAAAAATGGATCGGTCCTTTTAGTACACCAACGGATTCATTTATTCATTGGAATCATATTGATCGATATGTTGTGATTATATTGATTATATTTTGTTTGTCTTTGCAAGAAAAATTATTTCTTCTTCAAGCAATAATTAATGTAGTTGTATTAATTTATTCATTTTGGTATTATTCATGGAAATATGTACTACTCTTTACTTATCCACTTTTTTGCGCATTACTGATTAATCAAGATAACAATCCTAAGTCAAATTATCATCATCATCAATACCAAGTATCAATTTCCTCAGATAATTTACCAGGGCATTGGTGTTCAGATAATGCATGTCATTTACGTTCTGAAACTGACTGTCTTCATATTGAATTTCAACTACGTATTCGACATATATTATTTTCATCATTTTTAGCAACTTATTACATATGTATTGTTCCAGTAGCATTTTGTAATACATATTATATTCGTCTCGATTTGATTCTACTTTTGCAATATGGTGTTATTTTATTTATTAGTTTAATTATGATCTATACCAGTCATTATCTTCCTTTGGAATTATTAACTGTTTTTCATCGTAATGGAAAACATCTTGGGTCATGGCACTGTTTAATGACGAATAATAATACAGTTATGATCCAACCATGGGACGAAAAAAATCAAATAGCTTATCAACCGAATTCAATCGTTAAACATAAACAGCATATCTATCGGTCATCAAATTCTTGTGCATCAGTTGCTGAACCTGGTAATGTGTATCATACACGTTTTTCTGTTTTATTCAGTCGACCATATTTTTTTCCATTAGTACTATGTTCATTACAAATTATACTTTTAATTATTCAAATATTTTTTGTTTTTATTGATCAACGTTGGTTTGTTCTTTTGACTCAAATGATGCTGTTTATTTTTAATACATATACTATATACCATACGATACGTGATATATATTTACTTTATTTAGTTTATCGTTGAGAATGAACGATCACATCCCAGGTAGAACAAGCACGGTCATTTACGACTCTATACAAAGAAATATATGCCTGAGTATTACAATCGTATATGGACTCCGTAAACCTCTACTTGAAATGTATTCTTTTTTTGTTTTTAAATTCAGATGAAAGGAAAGAACAAACAGCAATAGGATCATTGTTTTTTCATTACTGTCAGGATCGCCATCTATATGATGAACATAGATGGACGATCGCTCGCCTTAATCACGATCTTTTATCTTGCTCTTCTTCCAATAAAAAGGTGATTCTGGGAGAAAGAGCGAGATAGTGATTGGTAATACCCGTGTGTAATGGTGTTTTTTCTCTAGTGTGACGGGTGTGATAGTTTTTGTTGACTGTGAACTGTTTTGTTTTGTGTTTCTCAACACGGCTTAGGTTTATCTATTTAAAAATAAAGTTACGGCCTATAACGGAACCTAACAATTGTATAATTCATATATCCAACTTGTTTTAACTAGGGAATGACTTTCTTTTCTAGATATCACGATGATGAAAAAACTTGATTACGTTAACTTACCGGGAATTGTAAGTGTGATTTAAAAAAATATTTTTTTCTTTTCATTTTCTTAAAGCATGTTTATTCAAGGTTAATGACCAACCGGATTGTTTTGAAACACCTGATTATCCGAACAATGAGCAATTTCATGACGTTGGACATGATCATTCCGATGCTGTAAATCAATTTGATATCAATGCAAAAGAAGTTCATGATACATTTAATGGAAAATATCTTAATGGAAAAGTAGCGAGTATGTGTTTAACTATTGAATGAATTTTTTTGTTTTAATTTATTCTTTCTTATAGATTTTTCTGATAGTTCAGTTAAAGCTCGTGGCTATGTTCAACATGGTATTTATCAAAATGTAAATGATCTATTCCACTGTTGTATTCGATTTGAGCTAGTTGCACTCTTTTGAAAGTTGAATTAATTCCAACAGATTTTTAAGTTGTTTTTTCCAAAGAGAAAAATCTGAATAAAACATTGATCTGTTCATGTTCTTATGATTTATGTATTATTATTTTTTCTTTTAAATTAGCATGCGGAAAATGAAAGTGAAACTCCAATTGAACGTTATAAACGTTTAATGGCAGAATTACAAGAATTAGAAGAAGAATTTAATAAGGTAAATATTAAAATAGATTTATTCAACCCTATTCACATTTATACTTTAGGTATCCAAAGAAAGTTTAAATAAAGAAGAAAGTGAAAATTTGAATACTCTTGTTCAACATATACAACAATTACAAGAACATACATCGAAAGTCTATGGAGCTAAATTTCTTCTCAATGAACGTGATACGAGGTTAGTATGAGATAGATTTTACTAAGAACAAATCTATCATTACCTTTTTTATTTTAGTGGTTTACTTGCAAAGTTGGTAGCATCAAAACAAGAAGCAAAACAAACAAATACAGGACAAAATAATTCTGATACATTTAAATTATATATAAATCCTGCAACAGTTGCAAACTCATCTGCATCACCTTTTCAAGTAAGATAGTATTTTTAATAAAAGAAAATTACTAAACCAATCGTCGATGTTTAGCTTTCGGAAATCGAACAAAAAATATCGAAACTTGAAAATTTAGTTGGCCTTAATGAACAACAACCGGTAATGATCATTTTTATATCTATATTTTATTCACTGTTTTTATTTTTAATCTTAGATTGAATCGAAATCTTTATTAGTAAATAGAATAATATGAAAAAAGTGCGTTTCATTCATTCTTTCTTTAAGAGTTCACTTGAACAATTAACAACACGTGTTAATTTACTTGATGGAACAAATATTGATAGTATTGATGTGAAATTATCAAATGTTCTTACGCGTTTAAATTCAATTAATGATAAAAAGACACTTGTTGATGAACAAGATAAACAAAGCAAAGTAATAACAGAAGATCAATGATTCAACTTATTTTTTAAATCATTTGATTTCTAATAATAGGCCGTAGAGTTGTTCGATATGATGTCACGTTGGGAAACAATGGCTGCTAATTTACCAATTATTCAACAGCGTTTGATAGCTCTCAATGAACTTCATCAACAGGGTAAAATATTTGATGTTCGAAAGAATCCTTTCATATTTTCTCTTATTTAGCTTTTCAATTCAGTACAGCACTTTCACACTATGAGGCTGAACAACAAGCATTAAAAACATCACTTAATGCCAATGATCAACTTATAAAACAAGTAAGATTTTACTTTTTTTTATTACGCATTTCGCATTATGTTTTTTCGAAAAAAACACATAGTGAGTAAGCTCTCAATTGAAACTTTGCTGATATTGTCCTTCATAGATTTGCAGAGTCAAGGAATAAAAACTAAAGAATCTACGCTATTCAGCACGAGAACGACAACACCATCAGCGAGTGGCTTGTTTTCCAAAGTTTTGTTAGTAACAACAACAAGACATGAGTTATTTACGAATATTTGAATGATTACGATATGTTTGACAATGTTCTCGATAGTAGAATTTGATGCACAAAAATAATTACAATCAAGTTGCAAAGAATGACACCTTGAAAATATTTAGTCGTTATATACCTAACATGAAAAGCGTCGATGATATCAGTTCTAACTTCGAGAAAGAATCTAGCTCAGAGTTTTTCAGCGTATTGAGTTACACAATATTATAGACATCATTCATACGTAGTATAGTGATGTTAAATAAAGAGAAAAATTCAAAAACAAGAAGCTAATTACAATAAGTTAAATGGAAAGTTTTTGTTCGAAATACAAAAAGTAACAAGCTAGATTGTTATCATCATAATTGATATCCTTAGCTGCATCTTGTTCTCTTCACTTATTTCGTATTGTTATGTTGATGCTAAAGAACATATGTAAGTTGTAGATTTCAGCTAATCAATGACTTCGTTAAGAAACTTTTGTTTGAACTAATATCTTTATTCATTCTTTTTTATTTTTAGCTAAAAACAACATTTGAATCCAATCTTGATTCGCTTCAAAGTCAACTCAAGAATATCGATCAAAAATTAGTTACAAGTGGAAATCTTAAAAAGAAATAATCCTTTTACATATATATATATATACTTATACACATAGTTATGATGCGAAAGGTATTCTTTTCATTAGTGGTGCATCAGATAATTGGTTCTGTTCTTTTTATTTGGCTTTTGTAATCGCATATATTTTATTATTATCGGTTGACGTTCTTATAATAAAATGTGAAGGGATGTACTAGAAAAAAAAAATACGGAAATAATATCTTTTAATAAACTGATGAATCTAATACATCAATACCTTATTTGTCGTGATCTATATTGGCAAAAAAAGATTTCATCGTAGATTTCCTTCAAGTTTTTAGATCCTCATAGCGAAAGTCGGTATCGTAACAACAAGGAAAAACGTTTTTGTTTTTCGGAATTTATGATCATATGCGATTGAACTAAAGAATTGAGAAAAGTTTATTACAAAAAAAGAATGATATTGTACGTTCAACCTTTTCATTGTCTGATCAAATATGAAACAAAGTTTACCCAGTGATACAAGGGAAGTTATTACTTACTATTTATTTACGAGGATTAGGAAAAAATGGCTAGTTATCAAATATATCTAATTTATGAGATCGAATGTACTTCAACCGTTTTATTTTTGTAGCATGATCATTGCATGATTAAAGAAAGAATAACCGAATAATTTCAATTGTTTTTCGCTATCAAAAGTATTTCGATTACATGAGAAGAAAGACAATGATGATATATATGATAATGATTCTCGAATAATTTAGACTATGCCAAAATGTACTATCATAGGTTTGTTTTATTTTGGATATCATATCAAACAAAACGATATATAATAAACTTATTCAGAAGTATCAGATGAACAATTAGAATGTTTCTATGCAAAAGTTTTGCCAAACTATTCGACTAAATTATTGCTTCATGTTGAGATGAATGAATAAATTGATGTTTACTATTTGAGCGATATCTGTATGATTTATACATGCAACGTTCAATTTATTCTATACATATACAAATGCAGCTACTTTATACAAGTAGATATTCGCAGAACTTACTCGAATAAATGGGCCTGTATTCACTATTTTTTCTTCGGCAGACTAAAGCTATTGAAGTGAAAAGAATGAAGAGAAAGATTACTATGGCATTGCTTGCTAAAATTAGTTAGTCCTTCACAGCGAAAATATCTAGTTAGTACCCTGGATGTTTTCGTTCTGCGTTTCTGTATCTATTAATAGTGATGTATTCTCCTGAAACAAACAAACAATAGTTAATAGCCATCTTCGATTGTAATAACGATAGTCATGTCATCAATTGTTAACTAGGTTTTATCCGTCTTGGTTCTCTTGTGCACCAGTAGTTTCATAGAAGAAGATTCGTTTCTATTTTTAAGTATTTGAAAATATAATTTATCATCTATTGTCTAGCTATTGCTCGTTATGTTGTAGATGTGCAACTAAATAGATGTGGAGAAAACAAACTATTTGCACAGGAACCTAAGCGTAAAAAATGGTGTTATCATTGTTGTAAATTATTTTATTCTATGACGAATTCATTTCTGGTATTCTCTTTTAGTTTTAGCTCTCACTCCATGGGAATTAATGTAGTTTCAACAAATAGTTGAATTTTAACTATATTATAATACTCCAATTTTTTTCTTAACTGAAATTTATTCTTTTCTTTTCTTTTCTTATTTAATATATGATGCTATAATTATCTGTATTTTGTCAAAATGAATAAATTATGCTACAGTAATGAATTGAATGCACTTTTGGCGGTTATTTCATACTATCAATACGTATAATATTGCTTACTAAAATTAGTAGATGAAGAATAATAGAAATTCACTAGTCCAAAAAAGAAATTATTTTATTTTAAGAATATTCACTAGAATTTCATAATTTCGTATCTATTCGAATATATAATATGTTTATTGATGTTTTGATGGTACTAATAAATTTTCAAACAACACTTGAGCGTTCTTAAACCGTATTTATTATAGAATAGTTCGTCAAGATGTTTCAATTCAAGATGTACCTATCGTGTTTAGTTATTTTCAACTTAACAGAATATTTTGCTTCAATAGAATTTTTAAAACATCGCAGTCCTGATGATTTTACTTTTAATCTATTTTAAACATTGGGATTTTGTATTACTTGCAATAGTTTATCAAAATGAAATTATTTTTATATCTAAATTTGATTTATTAGAATTAATTGAATGAAAAGATAAAAAAATTCATGCACAAATTATTCAGCTTTTTTTTCTTCCTTTCTTTTTCACAACATAATCCAAAACCAAAAAAAAGCTTAACATAAATGTTATATAAGAATATGATGAATACTTCTCATAGGTTTTTTACGTACGCACGTACAAGTATTTTGAGCGAGAGAAGTAAATAGTTCAGTGGGATTTTCATAACGAGGACAAAAAAATGACACTTTGATTATCATTATTTTTGTCCTAGTATTAATAATCGAATAATCAATGAAACATTGGTGAATAATTTTCATAGTAACTTGGATGTGACGGAATTGGAGTTTCGCTCTTCGCCTAAAATAGATTTGATTAGGAGTGAAATAAACATTATAAGTGAATCATTTTAAGATGCATCCTCTTTTTAGTCAACTTCTGATTCTTCATGAGAATTGAATCGATTAGAATAAAGTTTTACTAAAGAATTAGCTACTATCATTTTTCTTGTTGAATGATTGATTTTAACTCTGAACTTTCAAATTTGTTTTTATGTAAAAAAACAAATAAGTGAGATTTTATGGAAAGTTCTAAGCAAATGTCGAAGACATATAATTTTACTTATTATCAAAAATAGTTTTCAGCCTAATCGGACAAATGTTGATGTGTTACTAATGCATTAAAATGCAATCATACAGAAAGTCAGAGCTATCTTGAAAACATGGGTGGTTATTTTAGGCATACTCTCTATCTCTCTCTCTCTCTCTCTCTGGCAAAAGTCTCAGTCTACTCGATGATATTATCTCTAAATATCATAAATGGTAAAAACTAAGGTAGAAACAATCTTAAAACATACGTTTGATGCACAAGTAAAATCAGTTAATAGTTGATTGAGAGTTTCGTTCGAATACAACGAATTTCCAAATTGTTGTACATATTGATCTGGCCTAACACGTTTTATTTCTTGTCGCTGTTTTACATCTTTATTAATAATAACATTAACATCGTCATATTCGACAATAATGTTTTTCGCTTGTTCATTAGTAAGATATTTATGTCGCATTGGTAACGGCGATGCTTTCTCATAAATTATTTTAGGTTGTTGTTCAGGTGGATACGGTAACCATTTTTCAACTAAAATTGATGGTGGTTTTTGTATGACATTTGAAGCCTGTGCCCGAAGACGTTCAACAATGACAGTTGGCGGCGATGGAGGTGGAGTTGGTAAATGACGATACAAAATAGTTGGTTTGGACGAATATTCCCGTCTAGGTGGAAGTGGTGGACGTTCACGAATTATAATAGGAGATGGTGTTTTAGATATGTGGATTTGACCTGTATTTTCTAGTTTTTGATGTATTGTTATTGGCTTATGAATTTGAGATGGCTTACGACGAACTTCTCGAATAATGATTGGAGCTGGTGGTGGAGGTGTTGGTGGACGAAGTAATTGTATATCAACTTGTTGTTTAAATATAAAATCTTTACTTTTCCTACGTATGATAACGGGTGGGGGTGGAATTGGTGTAGAAATTTCCTGAGAAAAATCCATGGAAGCAGCCATAGACGAAGATAGTTCAAGGTCTCTTAAATAATTCATATTAATTTCACCAATATTAGTTGTTGCTTCATAATTATGACATAATTCTGTGGATTGTTTGTTAAATTCGTTCATTGTATCTGATGAATATCCCCATTCAAATTTTGAACCGTCTGTTATTGTTGTTGCTGTTATAACATCGTCGATTAGTTTCTTTTGATGAATTCTTTCAACAGTATTATTAATATCGTTATTATCATTTTCATTTTCATTTTCATTATGATTATCCTCATCTGTTTTTGTAGCGAAAAAGAATTGTGGATGCGATTCCGATGGTACAAATTTAGTGTAATGTTTTTTTACTAAATGTTGTTCTCGTTGCATCACAGTTGTTGGCTGACTAGTACTTGACATAGTACATGCTATTGACAGATCATCGCAACTTTTATGTCGTGTTAGTGGATCACTTTCAACCATTGGTTTTATATGAACTGCTGATGATTGTGTTCTTCGCCTTGGTATTGTTCGCATTGTCGGAACTGATGTTGGTGCCACGAACTGTTGTTTTGCATTTTGACTTTTATAATCAGCAGGATCTACATAAAAACTATCTGCATAAGCAACCAATGATTGTAATAATTCGTCATCAGGTACAAAGTGGTTATGTGAAGATAGATCTGCTTGTATTATTGTTTCATGTTCGACAGATGTATTAAACAATGAACTGGATGGTTTTGGCAATGGTGAATAATTGTTTGAATATTCATCATAATTCCGAAATGATTGTTCAGCTTGAATAAGTATTGATAAATCGCTCATAGAACCTCCGCCATCGTGTAGATTTTTATTTGATGATGATGTTGATGTGTCTCTTGATATTCTACTTTGTTGCATAAACATAGGATCGAATTGAAATTGTACATCACTACACAATGAGATAATCGACGGTAACGATGTTGACCATTTATTCATTTTTAGCGCACGTTCCTTATATGTTTGTATACACACCTTAAAATACGCGACTTCAATCAATTGAACATTGTCTTCAGAACCTACCTCTCTGTATGTACATAGATGCGTGGCGTGGCACATTTGTCGTGTCATTTATCGATGGTGCGTGACAATATTGAACGTTTACATGCACATATGCCCATTGAAATCGTATAGAACGACTGATGACCTTATCAGATCAAAGAACTGCAATTATTAAAATGGTTAAAAAGGCAGACAATTACAGAGGCCTACAAATCAAGGATTTTTGCTTTTTTTTCGGTTTTGGTCATAGTCTTCTTTATTAAATCGAAAAAAAACTCATTATATGAACGTGAAATGCGCATCAATCGTAGATAACGACAGAGACAAATCGAAAAAAGTATTTAATTCAATATTAATTGAGCATTCAAGTTATTTATTTATTTATTCGATTCTCTGTTTGCGATACATTTAAGGGATAATATATACAGACGAGATATATTAAAAGAAATACATGGAAAAAAATATATATTAAAAACTTTTTTAATCATCCTGATCATCCTCATCATTGTCATCATCATCATCAACAGATGTTCCATAATAATTAATAATGGATATCGATTTTTTTCTTTTATATAATTTAATTAAAAGTTCATCTTCTATTTGATTACATTGTTCAAAATTAAGATATTCTATATTATGAAAATATTTTTCCGGTACATAATCTAATATTCGACCATAAATTTGATGGCAACCTACTAATGATAAACGCCGAAGATGTTGACATCGAATGACTATCTCATTGAAACTATCATCAGTTAGACTATATGCCCATGAACACATGAAATCAATGAGACGAGGACACCTATGAAATAAACATTTTTGAAAAGAGGTAAAAGAAGAAGCATATCGACAAAAGGAAAAAAGAACCACTTACATTTTGATAATTGATCGAACACAATTATCATCGATTGAATGACATTCACCTAATTTAAGCAGAGCTAAATTTCTAAAAATATGCTTTCCATCAAACAATCGTTGAAATGATTCCAATGATGCATTAGTTAATTTTGATAAACATAATTCTTTAAGATTATCGAAATTCTATATAAAATAAATCGAAATCATAATCAAATTATGAAAATATACAAAAGAAAACAAATAATCTAACTAACTTGGAATATATAAAAATTGGAGCCTATCATATTTGTACAAAACTCAATCATAAATGATTTCAATTTTCGACAACAATCAATATATTCCAAAGCTTTGTCTGTTAATTGAGCGCCATCAATTTTGAGCATTTCCAAATATGTATTGTGCTTATCACATAAAATTTTTACTGTTCTATATATATATATATTAAAATAGGGCTTAGTTATTCTTGATTTTATTATTTTAAAACAGAAAATAATCTTACTCATCATTAATAGCTTCAATATAAAGCAAATTTAATTCTACAATCATATTCAAGTTATTAACAAGTTGTAAAATGCCAAAATTAGTGATTCCTGTTTGATATGAAGCAGTTATATGTTTTAATTGAATTGTTTTATCGGCAAGCAATGATAGAATTAAATCGAATCTTTCATAGGATTTAACTTGTTGATAATCGAATGTAATTGATTGTAAACAATGAGGAAAATATTCAACAATAAAACAAATTAATATCGGAGAAATATAAACATTTTGAAAACGGATTGTATGAAGATTAGAAGTTGCCTTAGAAATTCTATCAAACCATATAGCCCATGTAAGAATACTTACTTCATTATCCCAATTAATAAATGCTATGGTTCGAAGATATGTTAGATAAGATAATAAACGTGTTACATCAAAAACAGAAACTACTTTGTTCAGATTAATATGAGTATAAACATGATTCAAAACAATATTTGCAAAATAACGGCAAGTAGGTGCAAGATTTGTTATAAGTTCAAAAGGCGATATAAATGAAAATACGTGAAGAAGAAGTTCTATTGGAAGATCAAGAAGATTTTTATTTGTAGTACACGATACACATGAATTTGGAATGGTTGATAGTGACCTTGTATTCAAATGATTACGATCGTTTGATATTATATGTGTATTCTAAATAAATTATATTAAATATTAGCAGTTGATTTAGATGCTTTGTTTTAAAATCACTAGAGTAATTTGTTATTCAAAAATATCTACTCATATCTAAATTTGATTGAGTTTGAGAAATCTATAAGTGCCGATGTTTGTAAAACAGAATAAAGAAAAATCGACTGAAATTAAAAATTCAAAGACTTTTCCGTTATACGAAATACTTTGTTGTAAGATTCAAATTTATGATCAAATAGTTTTGTATTACTTAAATATGGAATTTTTTTATCACTAATTTGATGCTTTGAACTGGTATCCACTATATTGTATTTGTTCTAATTCACATTAACTTTGATACTTTTCTGTATCTGACAATGAGAATATCAAGTATTAGCTTATCTTTCTACATGCAAAAATTGTTTTCAATCTAATTTTACTGATATCTCTTCATTCTTCTATCTTGTCCTACGTCTATTTAGTTTTAGGTTTTGTACACAATGTATCCTTCAATATATAGAAAATAAATAAATAATATTTACATCTAATTCTGATTTTAAACATTGTTGTTTATCTAATTCATTATTGCATGCATTTAACGAATGTAAGTTTATTAGATTTAAAATATTTAAATTTAGAACTTGTTCTTTTTCTATTTGTTCGATATCTTTTAATGTCCAACCATTTTTACACAAAGGATAATTTGGAAAAAGCTCAGAGGATTCTGTTGAATTTCGTTCTTGCTGAAGATACTCAATTAGTACTGAAATAGACACAATAGAATCTTCAAGCTCTTGAATATCTGAATGATCTGGTCCATAAAATCGATAAAATTCGTCACATGAATCATCACTTAACCATGACGGATGTTTATAAGTGCGGCATATATTTAACAGAGATTCGAGTCGATGTTTAACATTAATAGAGCTCGATAAAATACGATCAAATAATGAAAATGACATCTAGAAGGAATAGAAAACATTTATATAAGAAAGAAAAGAAAAACATTCCTAAACATCTAGTTTTATTTCCTATTTCTTTATAATGCTGTTTGATCAACTTTTTCAACAGTTTGTGAGTCACGTTTACCAATCATAGGTGCAACTAAATAATCTTCATAAGTTTTCGACGCATTCGCAAGCACTTGTTTAGTTCGAAGAGTTTTTTCAGTTGATATTGTATCTGTTTGTCGTAGAGGACATAGTTCTGTTTCAGCTAACGTATATAATGGTTGAAGATGATCAACATTGACCTGATGAATAATATCCGATGAATCAATAGTTTGTTCAACTTTTCTTATTGTTGTTTCATTTTGAAACGAAATTAATGAAAGACGTTCGAGCTTATTTTGCATATCAGTATCAATTTTAATTGGATTCGATGAAACTTTTTCTTTAATTTGCTTTAAAACAGAAAATGAACGACGAGATAAAACAATTCGGAACATCTGCAAACAAATTTTCATTGTCGATTACGTATTTTTCTTCGCTCGTGTTTGATTTATGTAAGGAGAAGAAGAAGAAGACATTTACCAGAAACAAACAAAAAACAGAACTTTATTTTAATTAGGTTAATTATTTTTCACTGCAGCAAAAAAATGGGAACAGTCAACGGAGGAAAATAATGGGTAATAGTGTGAATAATTTGAAAAGTCAAGAAAGACTAATCACAAACACACAGAAGAAAATAATAGACGTTAAGAAGAAAAGAACAAAAACCAACAACAATAATAACATAAACAATGATAATAATATGAGCTCACTTTTCGTTCACGAAACTAATTTTACTCTCGGTTACCGCCACCGTAGTCACGATTTTGCCCACGACGATCAGTTCCAAAAGCACCACCAGTGCGACGATTATCGTTACGTCGATCATCATTTGTAGGAGCACTATCACCACTGGAACGTGGAGTATTACTTTCATTTTCGTCACCTTCATTGGTACGCCAACTAAAATTGATCATTTAGTAACGCACAGAGAAGAATGCTTTAAAATGCAAAACAAACCTGTTCAAACGGGTTCTCTCTCTTGTACGCCAGTTATCATTTTGATCAGATCGACCCCAATTAGTCGATGCTTGTGGGCCACTGCGACCAGTATCTTTTGGTTCATCTCGTTGTTCTGGTGCCGTACGTGAATTGGCTCGCCAAGTTCCTCCTGAAGATAATTCTTCTGAACGTTGTTGTGATGGGCGATCATAACTAGTTCGTGGTCTGTTTCAATCAAATAGAGAAAAAAAGCAAATCATTGTATTGCGCATGATTGTATTTTAATTTACGGATTAGGACGTCTCTTTTCAACCGTTTGCCATTTATCTGCTGTTTCTGAATTTCTATCAGCTCTTCGTTCTGATGTCGAGAAAGATGATCCTTGTGTTTGTTGCTGTGAAGAATATCCTCGTCGATCTTCACGTCTATCATCTCTTCGATCATCCCGATTTTGTAGATCAGGTTTTGTTCTAGGTCGCCATGGTTCATTGGATGAACCTTTATTACTTGATGAATCATCAAAACGTCGTTCACCACCAATTCGTAGACTAAAAATACAAAAATCAAATAAATGTAGCTATTAATAAGGATACATCAAAATGCCAAGTTACCGCTGTTCTTCGTTTCGTGTAAGCCCACTATCTTTGGGATCAGTCTGTACCGGTGACTTTTCTTCATTGCCATGTGCACTGCGACGCCACATTCCACTAAAATGATCGAATCTATGTATCAATCGATTGGAATAAAATTTCGCATGTTCATACCTATCAGATCTATTTTTATCTTGTTGATGAGTGCTAGTGGCAGGAGCAACTCGTCGACCACCTCCTGGTGAAGCATCAACAACATGTGAACTTGCTTTGTCAGTCAGTAGTCTTCGCTCTATTTCCTCTTCACGTTCTCGTTGTTTTCTAGCTTGTTCAGCAAATTTTTTATTTTTTTCTTCATCAATAGAACGTTTTATTGCTAAACGTTCCTCTGCTTGGCGTCGGTTTTCTGCTTCAATTTTTTGTTGTTTTTCTTCTTGTTTTCGTAGTTTTTCTAATTTTTTATTTCGTTTGAAATCTTCTTTTCTCTTTGCAACATATTCTTGACGTAACTGTTCTAAACGTTGTTCACGGGCAACTTGCAAACATTGATTAAAATCTTTCATTTCTTGTAAGTATTCCTTATGACGTTGTCCAACAATTGATTCAAGAAAATCATTTTTATCGTTTATCATTCGTGCAAGGCGTTTACCTTTTTCAAGTGTACGCTGATGTTCAGCAAGTTGAGTTTCACGTCGAAGATTCATTTCGTCTTCAGCTTGTTTTTGTAATAACAGTACTTCGCTTTCATGCTGTGCTCGAACAATAAAATCAACTCGTTTATATTGAATTTTTAATTTTTCTTTCTGTTCTCGACTATGTTTTATTACAGCATCAATGTGTAAGGAATTTATTGAATTTGGATCATATTTGTATAATTCTTCTTCACCAATAACTTCAATTATTTTTCTACCTATTTCTGATTCACGTAATTTATCAATAGCCATTTTCATTGCAAAACGATGTTCTTCTTTTTCCTTTTCTACTGCTGCTTCAACAAGACGACGTTGAAGATCAGCTTCACGTCGATTTTTATCTTCTTCATCACGTTCAACTCGTTTTTTGGCGGTATCAATTTCGATTTCTCTTACCTAATAAATACAAAGAAAAATTTTTCAATTTTTTCCTATAATCAAGTTGAATTTTGTTTCTTTTACTTTCTCTTGGTATTTCTTTTCTTTCTCTTCTTTATAACGTTCAATGAGTTCACGTCGTTTTAATATTTCTTTTCGCTGTATTGCTTCATCATGATGATAGGTTTGTGCTATTTGTCGTCTTAATTTATCATTACGTTCTTTATTGGATTTTTCATTGATGACTTCGATACATGAATATAATGCGCGTGATATTGCTGTAAGTTGATGACGAATTTGTTCATTAGGCATTTTTTGAATAATATTTGCTTTTGAACCAGAATCAATTCCAGATGATTTTCCTATTGACATATTTAGATCAGTACCAAATGTTAATGCTTGTAACTTATGTTCAATGTGTACTTGAACATCATTATTTCTTGCAGCATTAACAATAATTTTTTCTAAACGATGACGATCCATAGGTGGTGCAAGACTAATAAAACGTTTTAATTCAATAGTTTGATATACTTGTGATACTTGTTGAAGTAAACGCACAACAGTAACATCACGTAATGCTGGCATATATTGTGAGTATTCTGGTTGAGCAAGATTTTCAACAAATTGAATTCCTTCTTCCATTTTTGCAGATATACGTAATGGATGAAATTCCACTTCTAACCATTCATACATATTTTTAAGTTCAGGATGAACAAAATTTAAAACACCTTGTTTTATCATATCACGTAGAAGAGTTGTGCGTGTTGGTACTTCTTGTAATGATAATAAACCTGTTAAACGTTTTTGTCTTTGATTTAATGTTTCTTCGGTTTCTAAATGTTCATCGATTTGCGTACGCGGTGTTGGCAATGGTATTGAAAGTATAGCTAATACTAAAATATATTCAAAAAACAAAAAAATGGATTTTAATTATCTGAGAATATATGAGACATACAAGCTTTGGTTGATAGACGTGTTAATTCAGTATGTGTTATATTTTTTTTCAATTCTTTGTGTAAAACATATAATTTAAGAACAGTTGTTGCATGAAAGACATAATTGCCTGCTTTCAAAAACACTAATGCTACTTTACTATAATATGCAGCTAATTGTTGTGGTTTTGGTGTTTTCTTTGAAATCGTTGTGAATTCATGAATATCTTCAACTGCTTTGAATGCTTCCTAAAATAAATTTTATTGTTTAATAGAATTTGAATAGATGCATGTCATCATTGTTTTTAATTTCGATTTTTTATTTATTTAAACTGTAATTTTATATAAGAAAAGCAAAATATCTGTTTAATAATTTAATAAAACTAAATGAAATAGACAGTTCATGTTTCAGTTTCGGTTCTATTAATTTCAAAATGCATCAATTTCTTCTGACGAAGAAAATAAAAACATTCTAGTATGAAGAAACATAAGTTTCATCATTATAGTTATATGTTTTTATCCAGCGAAACAGCACTCTACGTCATTGGAGAGTTCATATATCTGCTAAGAAAGTCTAGCAAAGTATTCATTGATTCATCAGTCGTTATTACGCTCAATCATTGCTGATATTACTGTTAACAATTAACTTTCTTCTAGGTTACAGATCCTATTTTCCGTAAGACTCGAATCAATATATACCTGCCATAATTCCATAGCAATAGCTGTATCAAGTTGCATTAGACGTGTTTCCAAATGAAGTGCTTGTGTTGTAGGTTCTGTGAAGTCAACACTAAAGGCTTGTTTTGAATATTTTTGTGATTGCGAAAAATGCGTTCGAATGGTATCGCATAATTTTCGAAATTCAGGTCGTCTATTATATTGTTGACAAAAGCGAAAACCCATTTGCGCAACTTCTTGATAAATTTTTTCGACACGATTATTATTTTTCAATAAATCAAGACATTGTTTATATGATTCCCAAACAAATTTTAACCAAGGTGCAAGCATATCACGATCTGTACGATCTTGTTGTGATTCACCACTGACAGCACTTAGTAAAAGACTAAAAACGAAAAGATATGGTATAATAACTATTTATAAAATAGCATAGTTTTGAACACGACTTCTATTACCTTTCAGGTGATTGAAGAACTTCCAAATCATCAATATCAACGAGAGCATTGGTTGCTTCTTTACGAGCATTTGTACAACGTAGCTCTCCTTGATTGAGAAATTTCATAATGACGAGTTCCAGTGATTTAGCAGACACCTAATAAGAAAGGAATCTCTTCTTGTATATTAAAATAGAATTTTTTGAACGAACTGTTTGCGCTATTGTTTTATACTGATGAAGACCATCTTTTGCAATTTGATTTTTTTTTAGATCAACACATAATTCTAAAAGTTTCTCCATTAATGGTTCATGTGTTATTGTCCATGTTCGATGACGTCGCGATTTAATAACTTCAAGCAGTGTTTCTAAAGCACGCTGTTTTCTACCTACTTCGATTAATTCTAATAAAAATAAAACGGAAATGTTTTCTTTTTAACAATAGAGAGAATAGATAAATAAAACAACTGACCATCTGCTCGTTTTAGAGCACTTTCAGGCTTCATAAAAACCATATTTTGAATTTAAGTATTGTATTATTTATTTAATAAAAATGTAAAATATATTTTTTATCTAAAATATATCAAAAATGATTGAATGTTTCCATAAAAGAAAAATAAAGTTTGCGATTAGGTATTAAATGTGGATTTAGCTAAATGACAATAAATAAATATAAATTCAATTTCATTGTGATATAACAACAAAAAGATTTATCTTACTCGAATTGTATTTAATAAATCAGCTGATGAAAATGATGGTGTCTTGTTTTGATTTGTCAATTGTTCAAGAATATTTTTAACAAAATCTATTGTTGTTTCGACTATTTTATCAACAGCAGCAATATCAATATCTGATGACGACGATTTTCGAGCAGCAAGAATAATAACCGTACGTAAATGAGAAATAAAATTAATTTGATCGCTTTCATCATCTTCGATACTCATTCTAGCAGCTAATCAAGTAACAATAGTAAATTCGAAATTTCCCTTTTCAATCTAATAAGCACTGGAAGCCATCTTGCAACATCTCTTTGTAGTCTCTATAGAGTAATTTTTGCAAGAATTTTATTCTACGATGAAAATAGAGAAATTACTTTTATCACTCAACAATTAAGGATTGCCTTTAGTCAATTATACAAACGTATTTTATTGAAAATTATCCGATTTCCACTCTGTGAGATAAATAGATGCTAATGCCATCTGCTTCATTGCAACTACACTCTCCAATATTTACCACAACGATAGCCAATGAGAAATGTTCTGAACATTACTCACTTACTTATCATCGATTGATCGCAGCAGATCAAGAATCGTTCACAAAATAAGTTGTCCAAGCTATTCCCTTGGGAACAAATAGTCTTATTCAAACTTATGAAAATTACTATCATATTTTGATCTAGTTTTGAAGTGAAAAAAAAAGAATATCGAGTCAGATGGGTAAATGTAAAATGAAAATCGAAGATGCTTTTTATTTCTCTTGTATCTTTTTTATAATCGATTGTGTTGGAATAATTTCTGTTAGAGAAATGTAGAGAAAATTCTTTTCTGTCAATCAATGAAAAGATTTTTGAAAAATATAGCACCAAACGTCAATGTTTTTAATGAATGAGTGTACCCAGCAAAACAAAATTTACGGTACCCTAATGAAATAGAATTTACACTGTTTTACACGCTGAAAAAAAAAGTGTGTACACTGTACACGTTGGGTTTTCTGTTTACACGGTGTCTTACGAAAACTTTCGTGCTTTCATAAAAAGAAAACAAATCTATCTATTCAATATGATCAAAATTATATATCCCATCCAATAGAAAAATACGTAGAGGCGTTATGACATCATCTATGTTTCATATAACTCACAGTATATAATATCGTTCGCTTCTTTATTACTTCATATGAATGTATAGCCGACTGAAATAATATTTGAAGAAAACAATAAAAGAAAAGGAAAACACTAGAATTATCCCAGGTCGAGCTATCCCAGATTCGGATCCTACCGGGAATCCCATATGATCCAATACTTTCCGATAGGAATCCGACAACTTCCGACAGTATCCTGTCGGAAGTTGTTGGATTCTTTGGCACAGGATTCCGACAGGAAGTTGCTGGGTGTTGGATCCGACGATTTCCAAGAGTCTGATCCGACAGTCGGAATATATAGGAAACGACAAGATCCAGCAGGTTTTTTTTTATTTGAGTTATCAATCTCAGTATTGCTCTTAGGATAAGTCTTTGAGTCGAGAGATTTTTATTTCTCAAATTATAAATCACAAATTGGTATGATGCTAAAGATGTTACTGTTTCTTCACCGCTTGCGGTTCATTTGCTTTTATTCATTTAGAACATCTGTTCATTTTCACAAAAAAATAATACAGAAAGTCAAACACAAAATATAAATGTAAATCATTGAAAGAGAACTTTTCACATAAAAAAATAGCAACTTACAATGCAAAAGACAAATGCATAATTGCCACATATATGTATATTCGACGAAGCGCAATGAAGAAAATAAATTATGATCTGAAGATGATGATTGTGATGAGATTCTGTTGATTGTCTCTTGCATTCATCGGATGAAAACTCAGCTAAATTCGGTCGAACCAATTTGTTGTAAAAATCGTCATAGTAATGTTCAACAATAAAATATTTATCATGCATAACTTCTAAAAAAAATCAGATTTGATAAAATGAAAATCTTGAGAAATTTCTATAATCAAGATCTGCAAGTAACAATAAAAAAACAATAAATATTTCGTATAATCGGATCTCATTTAAAAGTTCTAGTAGTAGCAGCGATCTATCATTTCCCTATTCCGAGGTTTTTTGAAAATAAAAAACAAGTTAGTTTTCAAAATCAGTTTCATAAAT